>CM060701.1:85067495-85339995 GCA_030686995.1 Artemisia argyi | reverse complement strand
TTTTAGATTTCCAATTAATTCATCAAGTTGCAATGTTGACAAATTCTTTGATTCTTCAATCGCCGTCACTTTAGCTCGCCATTTTGGATGAAGAGCCCTAAGAAACTTCCTAACAAAATTTTTACTAGAAAAATTCTCATCAAGTGCTTTTAAACTTGTGATGAGAGTGTTAAATCTAACAAAAGCATTATCAATTGATTCCTCTTCCGGAATCGTGAATTGCTCATATTGTTGAACAAGTAGATCTATCTTATTATCTTTGACTTGACTATTACCTTGGTGAGTTATTAGTAAAGAGTTCCAAATTTCTTTTGCGGTTTCACACATAAAGATCCTTTCGTACTCTTTACGTGGTAGCGCATTATAAATAACCATTTTTGCTTCATTATTTTTAGCAAGTTTTCTTTTTAAATCATCATTTTGTTTTTCAAAAGGTACGATTTCATCTTTCTTTGTTTCGGGGTTATTTTGAATAGGTAAAAAATCACCATTAGTAATAACATGCCAAAGATCTAGATCTTTTGACTTCACATAAGTTTCGAATCGATTTTTCCAATATAAAAATCCATCACTTTCAAATAGTGGTGGTCTTTGCATAGATTGCCCTTCTAAATATTTTTCAGATTCCATAGATCGTTACAAGTTTTAAAATACGATATATTTTAAAGATCTTGCTAGACGTGGCTCTGATACCAATTGTGGAAAACTAGAAGGGGGGTTGAATAGTTTTATGTCCTTTTTAAATTTATTACCAAAATATTTTGTAGCTTATTAAAAACTTTCGATTCGATCTCAAGTGAATTCAAGTGACAACCAATATAAGCAATTCTAATCTAATAATGAAAGTATTGAAATGTAATGAAGAAAAGATAGAGTTAGAAAGATCAAACCACAACACGCGAATTTATAGTGGTTCGGCTACAAGGACACTTTCCTTGCCCTACTCCACTCCCTGAGTACCACACTCGAGAGTTTTCTTCACTATGTCAACAAACTCCTTATGGTGGAGAAACCTTACACACCTTGGCTTACACGAGTTAACGACACTAAGCTAAATGTCGAGTTCTAATCGTAGCTAGAACCAATCTCACAACTTCTTCAAAGGCTTCACACCTTCTTCACACCTTCACAACTTCTTCAAGACTTCACACCTTCTTCACACCTTGTCAACTTCACACCTTCTTCTATGCACAACTAAGTCACAACTTCTAAACTACTTTACAACACACCTAGTTTCTACAATCAACAAATTCACACAACACTTTTACAAATATCTAACACTACTACAATATGAAACTAGCTATTCACAACACTACTACAATTGGATGGATTTAGAGGAGTGTTCTTCTTCTTGCACTTGAGTGGATGAAGCTTTGGATCACTTGGAAACAAAGACTTATGAATTATATGATCAAAGGATTTTAGATCTAGAAATGGAGGTTGGATCAGAAAGTTTATAGTGCAAAAATGTGAGAAAAATATGTGAAATGATCCAATATTTATAGGGCCAGAAAATACTGTTCTGGAGCGTGCCGGTCCCCTTAATGATTAAGGGGGCCGCCTAGTAAAATTAAGGGGGCCGCCCTCCTGAACGTTGGAAAAGTTTTTCTGGATAAAATTTGCCTTTTTTGGTTGGAAATTTGAAATTATATCTTTGTAGTTTAATATAGCATTACCAAAAATGATTTACAAATATATATAAAATGTTTATATCATTTTATAAGATGTTATGTCTTAAGACAAAATTTACTTTGATCATGTAATGCATAAGATGCTTAGTTTATGCATACCTTAAGTGATATTAGATGTAGAGGTAAATATTTGTTACAAAATACTTGTTTACGTCTTAATCTTGACTTAATTTGATTTGAGTTTTGTGATTATCAAAACATAGGTTTATTGAGAGATATTAATAACCTTTTTAAACATTATTTATATCAACATATACCATAAATTTTTAAGAACTAACTCTAAACCTATAAGTCTGACAAAAATTAGCCTAAACAAACTTCTAAACTACTAATTTAATGGAAATAAGGCTGCCTCAAGAGTTGAAAAGTAACCAAAACAAATTTGTGACCCTAACTGCTTTTGTACCAAACACTCCTTAAGATTCTCAAAATGATTTTTTTACACTATGAAAACAGGTTTTGAAACAAGTTTAGTGAGAATTATAGTCTAACTAAGTCTAAAAACATTTGAAGAACAAAGCTAACCTATGAAAGTCAGTGCACTGAGCAACTAAATTAGGCTATCTCAAAACTAAATAGGACAGTTTTCAACCTAATCTAGAGGATACAAATCTAATAACAAATATAATAAGCTAACTAAGAGTATAATAAGCAATTAAAGAGAAGCATAATAAGCAATTGATAAGCTAAAGGAAAATAAGCAGTAACAATAACAAAGAATGAGCAGTCTGCATAAGCAACTAAATAAGCCAAAACAAAAATTTGGAAAAACAATGGTAATTTAAAACTGGGAGTTTTTGATTAACTGGAAAGTAGGTTACAACACTGAATTCAAAAACTAACTTCACTAAAACATAAAACTGATTAATTAAAAACTACATTACATAATTAACTACTAAAAATCTAACTACATCTTTCTTCACACAGTCTTCTATTTATATCCATGGAAAAGACTTCTTGTGATTCTTGGGATCAATTCCCATCCACTGGATTGAATTAAGAGTGATCACAGCCGTTGGTTGGATTTTTGGAGGGAAATGGAGTATTACAACTTTGGCAGTTAGCTTCTTGGAAGGGGGTGGGTTTGTATTTTTGTGGTGGAAAGTAATGGTGGCAGGGTTGGAGTGTGGGCTAGTGGTGATGTAGGGGGTGATGATGGTGTTTGGAGATGGCAGGCGCGTATTAGTGAACCTGGATATACATCCATTGTATATTTACCATCCTTGTGTATATTTTCATAAAAACGGTTCCCGAAAACTTTTTAAAATTAAAATCCAAAAAGATTTTCTTTACCATTTGTACAAAATGTTTATCCAAAAATCCAAAAATATTCACCTTTACCCTCTCACATCTTTGATTCTTCATTTCTTACCCTCCCAAACCTTTTGATTCTTTCTATGTCTCACCCACACCTTCTTATTTGCCATTGGTGTGGTAATCCTTATAATGGTGGCAATTGCCCCAGCTGTGGCATGGTAGAGTCAGGAAACGGGTCTGTCTATAACCATAATCCCTATTCCTACCATGACACGACTGATTCATTCCATCAGTTACCACACCATGAGACTCAACAGTTTTACTATTATGAGTACTGTGGTGGTTCACATCACAGTTCTGATTGTCAATCGGGAAACACGCTTGTCTATGAGCAGTTCCCTGATAACAATTATAACTCAAGCACATACAACCCACAGCCACATCAGTTTTACTGTTGTGATTACTGTGGAGGTCCACACTCTAGCTCGGATTGTCAAACAAGGAATCCATTTCCTTGTAACAATTACGACTATTCGTTTTCAGACCCACCTCCACAGTACCATATGATTCACACAACTCCTCCTGATACTGAGCAAGACCTTTTACTAAAGGCTCTTGATATATTGAAAGAACTTAAGGAGGAGTTGGTTACTACATCGTTTCAAAATTCACGTGAGAAATCTATGGCAGAATTACTTGCTGAAGAACGAGATGCTAGAAACGAAAAGAGCATGGAAGAATTGCTAGTCTTAGAACATGCAGCTAAAACATGTGCCATATTTCGCAATGCTGCTCTTCTCGACGATGACGATGATGATGTTACCCTTGATATTTCTCAATTTTGTAAAGGTTCATCAAGTTCATCTGTAGTGATTCCTTACTCGGAAAATCAGGGAGAAAAGACTATGATGGAATTACTAGCAGAAGAACAAATAAAATTTATAAAACCCATGTCTGCTAGTCCTTCTCCACTCCCTCAGTCTATTGATATCACACCCGAAGTTCACACTCACTCTCTAACATGGGGGATGAGCATCTTAGCACTGTTCCTAATAGGGAATCGGACGAATTCATAAAGTCTAGAATTGAGATCCTTGTCCCAATCCCAGGAGAGTCACAGGGAACTTTTGATCATGTGTGTGATTTACCTTCCCCTCTTGAGTGTTCAAACGATCATTTTGAGACTTTCTCAGATTTTAATGATGATTGTACATCTCATGGAGACATTGAGTATATTGAGGCATCACTCCCACAGTCTGATGTTGATCCTCTTCTTGAGGAGTTCGCTGATGAACTTACTCACATCAATCCACTTTCACTGGAAAGTGATGATGGTCTCCTCGACTTTGAAGCCGATCTGGGAGAAATTGAAAGTCTCCTATATCATGATCCGTCACTCACTTCTGATCCTAACAGTCCAATAGAGAATGTTAATCTCTTTGTTCCCGAAACATTCAATACTACTCTCACCAATCCTCTATTTGAATTGAAATCTGAATTCACTTTGATTTCTGATAATCCACTCTTTGATATTCAGAATGAGGATTGTGATAAGTCTATTCCGGAACATGAGTTCACAGATTCACATCTTGTGAATAATTCTCTTCATGAGGAGTTCTCCGGTGAACTCACTCATCATATCATGACTCCTCCGGAGTTTGATAGCCCGGGGGGAGATGCACTAAATCATGAGGATTTGCAAATTCCCACCCACCCTCCCGGGATATTTTTGAGCTTAACCCTTGAAATCCAAACTCAGGCTAATGAGCCTGCTCTCGAGGACGAAGATCTTATCAGGATTTTCGTCATGGTTTTCTTCCTTTTCTTCACCTATAAGGTGACTTCTTCTCTTCTTCACTCCTTCGGGAATGAAGATACCATCTTTGATCCCGGCATTTTCATGTATCATTATCTTGAGCCGGATACTTATCTCATCGGTGTGGAACTTTCACGTGCTTCAAATGTTTGTCCAAACATCTTGAATGAAAGTCCGATTGAGATTGTTTCTTCCACATCATGCTTCCCCAAGGACAAATGAATTCGGGGTCGAGTCAAGCTAGCGACTCGGTAAACAAAAACAGTAGCATGCTTATAGGGTTTTCACCCTAAGTGTGGGGGAGTTGCCCATACTATGGTTACTTATAAAGTGAAAATACAAACTGGTGTTTCCACATTTAGATTGTAATGTTGCCCTTTTACGTTTAAAGAGTCGGCATAATAGCCGGGACTTTGAATATTGAGGACAATATTCGTCCTAAGTGTGTGGGGGGGGGGGGGGGGATTTCGCTATTCTAGCGAATTTTATCACATTTAACTATCTTATACCCCCGTTTTTGGCAAAAATTTAAAATTTTTTTCACTAAAGTTTAAAATTTTTTGTGGTTATCAGTCCGCCGTGTCTAAACAACAAAAGGATTGGCTAATCCAGGAGCAAACGGCTCTTGGTAAAGATATATCAAATCCATTTATAGCTTGCAATTTGCCCAAAATTGTATGGTACCTCAACTCGCCATATCCTAAAAAGCGAATGAGTTGGCTAGCCCGCAAGATTATGGCTTGTGGTAAAGGCAGAGGAAAATCCATAATTGGTAATCAGCTCATTAAGATGTTGACTTTGTCCATCAAGAGTTGGCTAGTCCAGAAGCAAACGGCTTTTGGTAAAGACTAATCAAATCCGTTGACAGCTGGTGGTTTGCTCAAAATCACATGGTTATCAGATGGACCATAGTTCTTACTTGAATCGATACATCTGGCTACTCCAGAAGTGATGGATTTTGGTAAAGAGTTTAAAATCCATTAATTTTCAAAACAGTTTATTGCTAGGGACTAACAATATTTTAGTGTGGGGGATTGATGAGTGCTCAAACTAGGGCTGAGCATCGGGCCTCTCCCGACCCGTCCCGACCCGATCCCGAATATCCCGAATCCCGACAAGCCGGAAAACATAAACCGAGTCCCGACCCGATTAACGTCGGTTCGGTTTCGGGACAGTCGGGACGGGACGGGATCGGTCGATTTTCTCGGTTTTGTTTGTTTTTTTCGGTTTTTGGCCCGTCCCGACCCGATCCCGACTATCCCGAATCCCGACAAGCCGAAAAACTCAAACCGAGTCCCGACCCGATTAACGTCGGTTCGGTTTCGGGACAAGAATCGGGACTCGGGATCGGGACGGGATTCGGGATCGGGTCGGTTTTGCTCACCCCTAGCTCAAACACTCATCATTTTTGGTCTAATCTGAACTGCAAAACATACAAAAACACTCAGAAATGCATCAAAATACTGAAAATATTTCAAAATTGTGTTTTATATGTTTTAGACGCAAAAAGAGTAAAAACAGATGAAAAACGTACAAAGTTTGCAAAATTGGCAGTTTCAGTCCCCCAAGTTTCAAAATTTGTTAAAATCAGTCCCTGAGCATATATTTTAAATGAAAAGTCAACCCAAAGCTTTTGAAAGTCAAAATATTACAAAATTGATATTTGGGTAAAAAGTTTTGAAAATTTACATATTTGGTCCCTCAAGTTTCAATTTTGGCAAAGTTAGTCCCCGGGATATTCAAATTTTGGAAAATATCATTCAAGGCCCTCGAATTATGGAATATGGCAAGTTTGGTCCTTACTTGTACTTTTGGAATTTTACAACTCAGCCCCTCAACTTTGCTCAAATTACAAAAATGGTCCTTGTGCTAATTTACTACAACCAACCGGACCATTAATACTTACAACCCAAAACCTAAGTATAAAACACAACCCAATCCACCCATTGGCCCATTACCCTACCCAAGGCCAACTTCACCCAAAAATATTACCCCGTTTTTATTAATTCCCATCCAGGTTAAACCTAAGTCAACCTCTCCTCCCTCCCAAACCACACGTGACCCCTACAACCCTTGCCTGCCATCTCCAAACACCATCATCACCCCCTACATCACCACTAGCCCACACTCCAACCCTGCCACCATTACTTTCCACCACAAAAATACAAACCCACCCCTTTCCAAGAAGCTAACTGCCAAAGTTGTAATACTCCATTTCCCTCCAAAAATCCAACCAATGGCTGTGATCACTCTTAATTCAATCCATTGGATGGGAATTGATCCCAAGAAGCACAAGAAGTCTTTTCCATGGATATAAATAGAAGACTGTGTGAAGAAAGATGTAGTTAGATTTTTAGTAGTTAATTATGTAATGTAGTTTTTAATTAATCAGTTTTATGTTTTAGTGAAGTTAGTTTTTGAATTCAGTGTTGTAACCTACTTTCCAGTTAATCAAAAACTCCCAGTTTTAAATTACCATTGTTTTTCCAAATTTCTGTTTTGGCTTATTTAGTTGCTTATGCAGACTGCTCATTCTTTGTTATTGCTACTACTTATTTTCCTTTAGCTTATCAATTGCTTATTATGCTTCTCTTTAATTGCTTATTATAGTCTTAGTTAGCTTATTATATTTGTTATTAGATTTGTATCCTCTAGATTAGGTTGAAAACTGTCCTATTTAGTTTTGAGATAGCCTAATTTAGTTGCTCAGTGTACTGACTTTCATAGGTTAGCTTTGTTCTTCAAATGTTTTTAGACTTAGTTATACTATAATTCTCACTAAACTTGTTTCAAAACCTGTTTTCATAGTGTAAAAAAATCATTTTGAGAATCTTAAGGAGTGTTTGGTACAAAAGCAGTTAGGGTCACAAATTTGTTTTGGTTACTTTTCAACTCTTGAGGCAGCCTTATTTCCATTAAATTAGTAGTTTAGAAGTTTGTTTAGGCTAATTTTTCTCAGACTTATAGGTTTAGAGTTAGTTCTTAAAAATTTATGGTATAAACGGTTTCACTAAAGCTTTTATAGATCCTATAGTTAGATAGTGTATTTGGTTGTTTTTATTGTTCAATTTCAGTCCAATATACATGCTTGTTAGATTTGGTTGAAGAGTTTTAGATGCACAATAGTTTGTACCCATTTTGACCCATTCCCTTCACATCTGTCCTGTAGCAACTGTCCAAAATCCATCTCCACAGCCACTTTGAGTTGCATTTTTAGTTTCTTTATTTTAAGCTCTCATGTCTTGGAATTTTGTACCATTGATCTCCCCCAGCTTGTCTACATGTACAAATTTTTATTTTATTTTTATGAATTTCTTTTAAGCTTATCTCAGTCCCCTAAACTCATCCTTTTGACCACTATTTTCACCTTTGCATCCTAGGATTAGTCTTTGTTTATTAGTTGTTAAGTTTTCTAATTTGCTTATTTATGTTCCTTTTAGCTTTTTAGGACCTCTCCTTGTTTTCCCTTCGCATGATTCCCTATTAAGCTTTACCTACAGCTTATAATATAGGATGTTAGTTTTCAATATTTTGAGTTTCATGCTAACTGTTGTTCCATTTACCCAATTTCTCAGCTAGTATTTAAGCCTTGTGCAAGCTCATAAGTTGTTGAAACTTTGCACACATGTTTCCTTGTAGGTAGACTTTAGATGTAGAAGCTTTCTGGGCATTAGTTTGTTGTAGATTGGGTTGTGCTTGAGCTTATATAAGCTCTTGTGGACTGCTTATACCCTGCACCATACCCTTAGTTCCACTCAGACCCTTTTTCCAAAGCTTTGCCTCATTTCATTAGTGGGTCCTCATGGCTTTTAGGAGAGATTATTAGGTTAGCTTATTAGATTAGTGCTTAGATTGGATCTCACATCCATTACCCTTGGCTTAAATCAGCCCTGAACTCACCCTGACCACACTCAGTACACTGAGTGGTCAGGACATAAGCCCATCTTCATAAGCCTCTCATGAGCTTATCTGTGGACCTTACCCTGTGTATTTTGGCTTTGAGAGAAGCTCTTACACCTAAGTTTTCAGTTCCAAGCTTCCCTTGGCCTTTTAAGCTTATTTGATAAGATTTTGTGGCCTGCAACTTTGTCTACTCAGGCCTGTTTTGGTAGTGTGTTGGATTTGCTTATTTCATGTTTTTTTTTTGCTTATTCCAGTGATCTTGTCTATTTATTTCTGCTTATTTTGATTATTCTTAGTGCTTTTTAGCGTAATTAATCCTTAGGTGCTCAGTTTGCAGATTATTGCTTAGTTTTTCCAATTAAAAATCCATTTTAAGCTTGTATACCAACTGTTGGGATAAGCTCATACAGAGCTTATCTGAGCTTATTTTAAGTCTTGGTTTTACAAAAGTTTGCTATTTATTGTTGGTGCTCAGTTTTGTTCAAGAAAAAAATCAAAAAAATAAATGTTTAGCAAAAAGTGCAAAACCAGGGGTCGAACCCTGGTCTCCACTCTCACAACACAACACACACACCAACTGCCCTAGGGTCTTTTTCAGGTTTATATTTGCCATTTTTATTTTTGTAGTGTTATGTAGTGTTTAAGCTTATTTTGGCTAATCAGCTTATATACTGCTTATTAATAAGCATTTTGGGGTTTTTGTAATTTTCTTAGTTTACTGATATTGTTAAGTAATTTTAGAAAAAATTTTGTAATTTTCCAAAATAGTTTAGTATTTTTAATAATTATATTTAGTTTATTTAGTAATTAATTAATAATAAATAATATAAAAGTCAAAAAAATAATTTTCTTTTTTCTAAAATTTTCTTTTATCGTTAGGATCGTAAAAATATAATTTTCATGTCCGTAGGGTTAGTGTAGCTTAAGTTTCACTTTTTATTTCGCGCACTCGCGTTTTATTTAATAAACTTTTACGTTTTTAAAAATTTAGGTTACGTAGGTAAAAGTAGTTTGTAAAATAGAGAAAAACCAATAACATAAATAAAGTGATAGCTTCTATTTAAGCCGTTTGGCTTATTTTTCTGCTTATTTATAAGCAAATTCTGATTTTAAATTTTTAGGTTACGTTTTAGGTTAATTAGGTTTCGCGTTATTGTTAAAATAGTTCGTTTAGATCGTTCTCGTTCGTTTTTCCTTAGCGTAATCATCTCAAACCCTTTCCTGTCGAAATTCATCCGATCACAATCTCGTTTTGATACCATCCATACCTCGTCGGGACATAGCGACCCGGGGAAACACTATACTTCCGCGGAGATTTGGTCTTAGGCTGTTTGACTGGGTTGACCATCACCTGTTCAACTTAGTTGACCGTTTGGGATCAATCAATGAATGTCATCATGGCCCAACTGGGGGACATTATGGTCCTTCCACTACAGCTAGAAAAGTTTTTGATGCTGGATTCTATTGGCCTACAATTTTCAAAGAAGCGTATACTCTTGTTCAAAATTGTGATGCGTGCTAAAAATCCGGTAACCTTTCTCGAAGAGACGAAATGCCTCAAAAGAGCATTCAAGTCTGTGAAATATTCGACATTTGGGGAATTGATTTTATGGGACCCTTCCCTAAATCACACAAATACGAATATATCCTCGTTGCAATCGATTATGTTTCCAAATGGGTTGAAGCTGAAGCTCTTTCTACTAACGATGCACGAGTTGTTGTCAATTTTCTCAAAAAGCTTTTTGCTCGTTATGGAATTCCTAAAGCTTTAATAAGTGATAGAGGATCCCATTTCTGTAATAAACAAATGGAGAAAGTAATGAAACGATATGGATTTCATCATCGTTTTGCTACAGCTTATCATCCACAAACTAGTGGTCAAGTCGAAAATTCCAATAGAGCTATAAAAAGAATACTTGAAAAAACGGTTAAAGACAATCCTTATGTTTGGTCAAGGAAATTAGATGACGCTCTATGGGCATTTCGTACGGCATATAAGACACCAATTGGTACGACACCATACAGACTCTTGTATGGGAAAACATGTCATCTACCGTTCGAACTTGAACACCGTGCTTACTGGGCGTTAAGAAGCTGTAATCCTAATTTAAAAATAGCTGGAGAAAAGATATTTTTGCAATTACATGAACTTGATGAATTAAGACTTCAAGCTTATGAAAACTCCAAGCTATATAAAGCAAGAACCAAAGCATATCACGATAGAAAGCTGAGAATTCGAAAACAATTCAAAGCTGGAGATAAAGTTCTGCTTTTTAATATGAAATACAAGTTTAAAGCTCCAAAACTCAAGCCAAAATGGTTTGGACCATATGTAGTGAAACATGGATTTCCATCAGGTTATGTTGAACTTTATGACAAACATGGTAGAAGTTTCATTGTAAATGGGCACCGAATTAAACTCTATTATGATAAGGAGCAATTAAACGTGATTTCTAATGAAGATATTTCATCCGAATTTGAATATGAAGCTATCACATTCATGGCTCCACACAAGGAAATGGTTCCTTGGGCACACAGTAATGGCTTTATCTATGATGCTCTTCCTAGAGCATGGGAAAATGTTAAATTGGAAAACATAGATGAAACAGGAGAGGGAATTGTGATAGGAAATGTGTTGTATATCCCTAAAAGGAAACATAACACTAAAACTTCATAATCTATTTCGAAGTTTGAGTCCGGCTGAGGACTCGTTAATAAAACAAGCGCTTCTCGGGAGGCAACCCGTGTGTTCTATTTTTGTTTTTAATTTTCAGTGTTTATACCCCAAAGTTTTACTACTTGGTCGAAGTTAAGTGTGGGGGTGTGCCACTAATTTGAATAAAACCGCAATGCTTTTTTTTTTGTTTGTTTTTGTTTCTAATAATGCAGGTGTTGACTACAAGAAACAGAAGATTGGATAACACCGGATATCATGGTTTATTTTCTCATTTTCCCTACTTTCATGCTTTTTCGTTTATCACATTGAGGACAATGTTTAACTTAAGTATGGGGAGGGGGGGGTGAGTAGGTAAAATAAGAAATTAAGTCTAATATCGATTTAATTTTTTATATTTTGTTTGTCCTTGTGATCTAGTTGTTTTCACGCTTTTAGGAATAATTTATTAGAATAACTGGATCTATCCACTGGTGAAATTAGTAATTTTTGAAAAATTTGAGATGTGTCCCGATTAACATTGCAATCCATTTCTGGGATTGATAACATCTGCTAGCGCATATTATAACCCTTTCCACTAAATTGTGAGGATATGAGCCTATTTCATATATAGCATACATCTTTTATGCTTGAATCTTTTATTTTTTATTTTTTTTTTAATTTTTTTTCCAAGGTAAATTGTATTAAGGAAAAAAAGCAGCCATAAAGGCATTACAAACAAGAGAAGATGCAAAGTGAAACAAAATGCTAAGACACATCCTTAGCACCACACTAAGCATCACAAAAAACAAATGGCATAGGACAATACCCTAAATATCCTTACTAGTTAAGCTTCCTAAATATCCTAAAACTAACCTCCTCATTTACACTATAAATACTACTCATTCATTCAACTAGAAACTCCTTCACCTCCCTTTCTTCATCCCTTTGAATGCCCAACAAACACACCACAAACACTCTCAAAATTTTTTCCTACTTCAAGAAATACTCAAGTATTGACATCCTTCCAAAGCTACAACAATTGCTTGCATAATCTTAAGTGATATTCTTAAGTTTAAAGGTACTTAAGTAGCGAAAGATTAGTACAACGCCAAGAGAAGTATAAGTCCTCAAGTGTGAAAGTTGTCCTAATATTGTCCTTATTCTAAGTTCCTTTTCTAAACCAATCTTTGTTGCACTTAGAGGTTTCTCGGCTTATCCATCATATTCATTAAGCACTGAACATCATCCAGCTCACGGTGAGTCATAGCCCTTCTTTTACTTTTTTTGAACTATTTTGGGGGAGATACATGCTACAAATTTTATAAACAAATCATAAGTACTTGAAAACTATACTATGTGCTTGAAACTATGTGTTATATCAATCTTTATACGTATTAGGAACTATGTGTTATATCAATTTCAGTTTATATCCGACTATTATATCAATTTATGTTGATATTCGACTATTATATCAATTTCTGTTGATATCCGACCATTATATCAATTTCTATTGATATCCGACCATTATATCAATTTCTGTTGATATCCGACTATTATATCAAATTCTGTTGATATCCGATTATTATATCAATTTCTGTTGATACCCGACTATTATATTGATTGATCCTAAATGGTCAACTAAGTTTACCAGGTGATGGTCAACCAAGTCAAACGTCAAAAACCAACTAACCAAGGAGTTTAGGGAATCCCCGGGTCGTTATGTCCCGACGAGGCGTGCAATTGTATTTGTGAACGTTTTAAATGATCGGGTAATTAATCAGGAAGGTCAGGAATTTGATTATTATGCTTACACTACGAGATTATGATGGAAAATGACTTAGAAACACTTTATTAACAATTAATGACTATCAGATTACCTAAAAACGTGATTTAACCTAAAAACGCGCGTTTAAGTTTAAGATAAACGCGAACGCGCAAATTAAAAAGTGAAACGGGAGTAAACAAAGTCCTACGATTGTGAAAATGATATTTTTACAATCCTAATGTTATAAGAAAATTTTTAGAAAATTAAAATTATTTTTACAACTATTTAATTAATCACTAATTATTAATTACTTTTTAATTAACTAAATTATCCTAAATTACTAATAATTATAAAATTTAACTAGAAAAATGAAAATTAAATTTAGAAAAATCTGAAATATTATAAAACTAATTTTAAAATAGAAAAACTATTTTTCCTACTTTTAATTAATTATTAATAATTAAAAACTAATTATTTAATTGATTTAAATTAAACTAAATTATGAAAAATACCGAATGATCAAGGAAAAATCTGAAAAAATTACTAAAAATCTATTATGATTACAGAAGCCTAGGAAAAATTTAAAAACAGATGTTGCTTATAAATAAGCAGAAAATAAGCCAAAAGGGCTTAAATAGAAGCTATCACTTTCTATTTTTTTTGTCTTTTTCTAATTTTTCTTTTACACAACTAACTTACAACTAAAAATAAGCACTTTTTACAAAGGGACTTTTTATGGAAATTGAAAATAAGCTCTGTGCAAAGTAATAAGCACAACAGTTGAGCTTAAATGGTAAAAATGGACTTTTTTGAAACAATAAAAGCTGATTACTAAAAAGCTCATAAGCCAAGTCCAATAGTACACAGGGTTAAATTTACTCTAAGGTAAGTCAAAACATCTTAAATGATCAAAATACAAGCTTTTGCAAGGCTCAAAGGGTCAACAGTTAAGGACTTGTGTTTTGAGAAAATTATGAAATAAGCAATAAGCACAAGGTGTTACAGGCTAGTTCCAAGGGTTTCACTAGTTTACACAATCCTAGATTAACAGAAAAATGCTACAAACAACAAGCTTTAAGCTAGAATAACACAAAACAACAATCCAACAACCTATGTATTCACTGATGCACATTTGTGGAAACAGTTGCCAAGGGCAACAAAAAAGGATGACAATAAGCTATGAAGTAAGCAGAAACTAGCAAAACCAAATAAGCAACCAACAAAACAAGCCAGAGGGCTATCCAAAACACGAACTCTCAAACAGGTTGGTCAACTAATGAACAATTTGTGGCCTAAGGAAAATTGGGTGAAACTGGTGCACAGGGGAGGTGGCATGGCCTGCAGCTCACTTTGAGCTACCACACAAGTGATAATGCTCAAGGTTAACATATTTTTTATAAGCGTTATTAGTGTTTTTGTGTATGTTATTTGGTTGTTTTTATATGATTTTGCCACTAAATCGTATCAAAGTATGTTTTTGTAGCATATGTAGCCAAATGCAGGAAAAATGGAGAAAAAGTGATGAAAATGAAGTATACGCGATTACATGAAGATTCCCGAGCTCAAAAGTCCAATCTATGAAGTAATTCATATGAGAACCTAAGTTTTGTCATCTCAAAGTTCCAAGTTCAGAAGTTAATCAAGTTTGGATAGTACATAAAGAACTACACAAGGAAAAGTCAAAGTCCAAAACTGCCAGGAATTATCATCCGATCGGTTGGTGTGAAACCGGTCGGATTGCCATAATGACTTTTCTCCATCCGATCGGTACCAACCCACAACCGATCGGATGGCCACTACTGCATGTTTTTGCCAACTTTTGTGCACGAATCTTGGTCTTTTGTCCCATGGTTCTAGGCCCTTTTTAGTGTCTTATTGTCCAAATTCAAGCATTTAAGTTCCTATTTATTACAAAGAGTGTTGGACAAGCCTATAAGGACCTCAAAAGTGCATAACTCAAGACACCATTGAAGATACCATTAACTCTCATTACACACACAATTATTATCATCTTCTAGCTCTCTAAGGAGGAAAATTCGTGCAGAAAGAACCATGAACTTTGGAGGACCAAGGAAGCAACATTTGGAGTCCGAAAATCTCAAGAAATCATCACCAACTCTTAGGTTATCAATACCTTGTCATTTGTTATCAATTTCAAAGCATTGTAAGACTTATAACCATGTATTCTTATGTTAAATATTCTGAGTTTATTTGCATGTTTGCTATGAGTGGCTAGTAATCTTTTTACACTTGTTTTGATGATGTTTTATACTTAGTGATAGTTATGATTGTGATAACATGTTTTAATTCAATTTCAAGTCAATCCTAAGAACCAATTGTACCTTAAGTTTCATTGTGACATTTGTTTAGCCAAGGTTAACTAATTGATAGTAGTTTCAAAGGTCGAAAGATTTGTTATTACTCAACTAGTTATAATCATTTGTCTATGAATGATTGTTTTTCACCATAATTATTCTTGAAACAAAGAAACAAGAAGTATGATTGTAATGAGAATTCTTTTATAACATCAAATCGGATTGTTTGTAAACCTTTAGTTGGACGAAAGTTTAAATGTTTATAAACGATTCTGACCTTTTTGTCTGTGAAGAGGTTACCTTTTGTATTGACCATTTCCTAAGAGTATTTGATTGGTAATAAAAGTTTGTCTTGTGTTTAAGATATCCACTGATTGACTCCAAACGGTCAACCTAAATTGACCAGGTGATGGTCAACATGGTCAAACATCCTAGAGTCAATGCTCCGTGGAATATAGGGTTTCCCCGGGTCGTTATGTCCCGACGAGGTGTGATGGTTAATAAACGGGCTTGTGATCGGGTGAATCTGGACGGGAAAGGGTTTGAGTTTGATTAAACTAAGGAATATATGAAGAAATAGCTTAAACAAGCTATATGAACAAGATTGTAGAGTTGGAAAAACCAGAAACGTTTAAAACTTAAAAACGCGTACGTTAACTTTAAATTTACGTTAACGTACGAAATAAAAAATGAAAACTAAAATCTGAAAACACCCGGGGGGTGAAAATGACTTTTTTACAAACTTAAAGGTAAAAGAAAATTTTTAGAAAAAGAAAATAAATTTTTACACTAATTCATTATTTAATATTAATTAACTACTAATTAAAACAAATTATTAATATTTAAAATACTTAAATACAATATAATATTAATTAAATACTAGAAAAATAAAATTTCTAAAATTATAAAATAGCTAGAAACAAGTTTTAAAAATAAAAATATGTATTTTTGTCTTTTTGTGATTTTTCTATTAATTAATTACTAATTAAATACTAATTACCTAATTAAACTATTTTAAATTATAAAAAATAGCAAATGAACAGTAAAAATTCTAGAAAAATTTCTAAAATTATATTATATTATATAAAAGCTATGAAAAATATAAAAACTAGGTCTTACTTAATAAAAATTAATTATGTTATTTAAAACTTAATTATTAATTAATTACTAATAAAACTAATATTAATTCTAATAAATACTAAATGATAAAATAAAAATCTGATAAAATTACTATAAATACTTTAATATAAGAGGAATTTAAAAAAAATATAAAAAAGCTAAGTTCTTAATAAAAATATAAAAATGAAAATTAAAATTTAAATAAAATTAAATATAAACTATCACTTAAAATTAAAATTGTTTTTCTGGAATTTTTCTTTTACCAACCTATTTTATAACTAAAAATGAAAAACTTTTATAAAAACAAAAGTTGTGGAACTCAAAAATAAGCAAAACAAGAGCTTATATGTGTGACAGTTGACTATGGTTGACCAAACAAGGAAATGAGTTAAAATTGGCTTAAGTGGGACCCACAAGGGTAAAATCTGGTTCAAGTGAGTTAAGGAAACATGTTTAGGCTAGAAAAAGCACATGGGACCATTGGATAAGCCAATAAGCCAACAATAAGCACATCTAAAATCCAAAAGCAACTCAGAAATGGGACAGAAATTTGGGCTTGATTCAAGTGGGGTCCACAGGGTTTTAGGTCAAACCAAGGGTCAAAATCCAAAGCCTACCAGGAGGGGGGGTTGAGGGGATCAAAAATTGGGCACTTTGGAACACTGTAGAGGTCAGAAACCAACCACCAAATGTGGTGGTGGTGATGGTGGTTCTACTGTGCAGGGGAGCAGACAACCCTGCAGCCCTCTTTGGAGGGTTGTGGGGCCCAGAGGAAAAATCACAAAAATTAAAAGATGATGGGACAATGGAGTTGAGGTGGTAGACAACAAGACCTGAAAGTTTTAAGTCCTAGATCTAAGTAGAAAAATCACAAAAATTCTTGGAGTTTTTGGAAAAAACTAAACAATAGGAATTTTGACTTTTGAACTAAGCTTGAAATGTTGACTAAATTGAGTTTCTAATGCTTCCTAATGATTTAATATGTTGTAATAAACTATAATGAGGCCAAATTAAGATCAAGGAACATGTTTTTAACCCAAATGGTGAGAATGGATCCCAACAGACCCAACAGTAACTGTTGTGGGGTGTGTAATGGGAGATTTTGACTTTTGGCTATTAGGACTTGAATTTGAGACTTGCTATGACGTAAACTGACCTAAGGCTAACCATAACAAGAGATTAAAGCAGCAAAGGGCCATTAGAACTCTCAACACAACTTGAACCAAACACCCCTTTAAGGGTGACTGTTAAGGATTTTTCAAAAGAAACCACTAATTTAAACCATGAAACTGAAACAAAAGCTTATGAAATGATGTTACAAGTTAAATAAATTCAAAAGACATAAGTTTAAACACTAGGTACTCAAGAATTACAAAATCACTATTTTGACAGTGAAAATGGATTTTTAATGAAAACTAAATGTTATAACAAGAAATGAGCATCTAGCTATCTAATAAGCAATAACAATCAACAATAAGTAGATTCAAACAGGAATAAACTATGATCAGCAAACCTACAATATTAAGCTAAATTTGACAAAATGCCTTACAAGTTGATCCTGAGCAAAGCCAAAGGTACCAAGGTTCAAAACCTCATCCTATTCACTCCCCATGGAGTTCTAAACCAAGATTCCACAGGTTCTTCTCCTTCTTCTATCTTGATACTGATTGTTTATTTTTCTTTTATTTTTCTCTATTTTTTTATTTTATTTTTGAGTTCATGAAAGGAAACTAGTTTTAACAATTTAGAAGCTTGTGAAAGCTTGTAAATGACTTATGTGAGCTGAAACAACAAACAAACAACAACAAAATACACTTTAACTTAAATTGAGATTTTGAGGATTTTTAAATAAAATTGCAACTTTGAAATTTAATTAACAAGTTATGAAATTTAAGTTCAAGGAAGTTACAAGTACACTAGGAATGATGATTACAACTGACATAAACCACAAATTACAACTAAAGATGACTTTTTATTAAAAACGACCTAATCTAATTTAAATTAAGACTAATACTACTCTACTACTTTCTTCTGCTCTTTTTCTTTAACTTTTATAGCTCCCAGGGAGTTCCACTCTCTTTCCCACACTGATTTGGAACCATTGGATGCTTAAAAATTGATCTTGGCCATTCAAATACCTTTGGCGCCAAAAGTGGGTTTTGGCAGGTTATGGGTGACTTGGAGGGATACATGGATAATTAATGAGTTTTGGAATCAATTGGAGGCTAGGGGAACATGGTATGGGAAGAGGAGGGAGGAGGTTGAGTGTGGAAGGGAGTAGCAGGGCAAGTGGACGGGTGAAGGTGGAGGTGTTGACTATTTTGACTGAGGTGGAGGGAGGTAAAACGGGGGTGTTTGTTTTTTTATTTATTATGAAGTGGTGAGCTGATTTTTGTGATTGGGCCAAGGTGAGTTGTATGGGCTTGGGGTATTGAATTTGGTTTGGTTTTGTTAAATAATAGAAAAGGTCCGTTTGGTTAAATATGTCACAAGGACCACTTTTCCAATTTTTCACCAAAGGACAAAATATGACAACTTATGATTTCAAAAGGACCTTTGGTGACTTTTCTTTCCAAATAAGTGCTCAGGGACTATTTTTGTCAATTTTTGAAAGTTGGGGGACTGAAACTGCCAATTTTGCAAACTTTGTACGTTTTTCATCTGTTTTTACTCATTTTGCATCTAAAACATATAAAACACAATTTTTGAAATATTTTCAGTATTTTGATGCATTTCTGAGTGTTTTTGTATGTTTTGCAGTTCAGATTTGACCAAAAATGATGAGTGTTTGAGCACTCATCACCACCATACCTTATGAACCTTGGATAGATCTTGAATTGATTGGTTTACACCTAAAGCTTGTTTTTATGAACTAAAATCTTGACGAAGGTTTAACTTGTAAAAAAAATAGATTAGATCACCATCTAATTATCTCAACCAACATGTTATCAAAAGTTAGCACTATCATGTGTGTCATTAAGTAGAAAACTAGTCTAAACAAGTGTAGTTTTTAATTTATTGAATTTGCTTATTATATTATTTGCGTACATTAGAGATTTACTTTTAGACTTATATTTCGATTCACTCACAAATCCCTGCGAATGATCCCGACTTACCATCATATATTGCTATAACGGACGAGTACACTTGCTCGTATGTGTTGTTTCTAAATTTGGTAATTCACCCTTATAAATTTAAAACTTGCACTAACAAATAGCACATCAACAAGCTTCATAAAAATTCAGAAAAATAATCCAAAGACTGATTCTTAGAGCTTAACTGAGGGTCTTTAATCCTTAAAAGTTTCAAGGTTCAAAACTAAACACAAAATTCTTTAAAAATTCACACAGGAATTAGATTTTTGCAAGAATCTGAAATTTTGATTTTTTTTCTTGAACACTAAGGTTTGACTTTTGTTAACTTCTAATGATCACTAATGACTAATTATCATGATACAAGTTATATTAAGACTGATTTAAGCTAGAAAACACACTTATGCATCAATAACTTGGATTGTGATCTCATGATTTCCAATAGTGAACAAGTTATTGAAATACAACTTAGATTTTGACTTTTACTACTATCACCACTGATTTTATAGTTTAACTGAGCTATATTTGCCTAATGTGTCATGTAACAGACAAAAACAACCCCAGAATGTCACTGAAGCTCAGTGATATAAACTAAACAAACACCCCTTTAACTACTGTCTATACTATGTTTTATGAATCCAATTAACAAATCACCAAACTATTGATTAATCTAATGATCTTAACTAACTTTAAGGCTGTTAGGACAATTAGATTCAACAACTAACAACTACAATACAAGTATACAAATTGAATCTTAAACTACACAGTTTACAACCAATTCTAAGCAACACTTATTAAACCTATTTCTACTGAACCATGATCAATCTAAGAAACTAAGAAATCATTAATAAGCAGGAACAAGTACTGATTAATAAAACAACACAATGGTACTCACTTGATGCCTTAGCTGAACAAAGGCTCCAACTTAATGGCAGCTACAAGCTCCTAGCTTGTTTCACAACAAGCTAAGTTAAGTCCACCTTGCCATTCCAGAACTGGCAACTTCCATTTGCTTTCCCGGTCTAATGCAAAGGTACCTTGTATTCACCTATTTAATGTTTGATTTTTTTCATTTTTTATTTTTTTCTTTTTCTTATTTAATCTTCATGTTTTTTTTTTTTTTTTTTTTTTTTTTTTTTTTTTTTTTTTTTTTTTTGTGTTTTTCTTTTGATTATATGAGTACTAATGCAAGACTTTGAAAGATTATGACTACAATAACTAGCTTTGAACAAGGTGAAATAATACTCAAAATAATTTCGAAATTAAGAGCAGAGAACTTGGAAATTTTAAAAACTAAAATACTTGCATTGATCACTGAAAAAGGTTACACATTACACTAATTGCTGAATTAAAAAAATTACATAAAAACTACTTGCCTTTTGGGCTTACAATACATTCCTATTTATACCAATACTAGAAGACTAGGGTTCCTTTTGCTTGTTGTGTTTCTTCTCTGAGACTCAGCAGTCCAAAAGTGTCCTTTGTGCTTCCTTTAACAAATCCCAGCCATTGAATTTTGCCTCTCTTCATCTCAACCTTTGATTCCATTTTATGCCCTAATACTCAGTTGTGGATTGTTGACGTGGAGGGGGGGAATGGTAATGATGGTGTTTGGGGTTGACTTTGGTTGAGGTAGTGGAATAGGGTGGTTAGTAGGAGAGGGGGGGGGGGGGAGACAAGGATGTTGGGGGAGCAGAGGTGTTTGGGGGCTGGGTGTGGTGTTTGGTTATGGCAGAAAAAAGTGGGAAGGGGAGGGTTGACCTTGGTTGACCCGTTTTATTATTAAAATGGGTGTGGGTGGGCTTTGGTGATTGTTGGGCCAAAGAAATGGTGGGCTGGGGGTTTATATTTGGATTGGGTAGTTTGGATTTGGTCAATAATATTACAAAGGGTCCGTTTGATAACAAGTGCACATGGACCAAAATTGTAATAATCTGAATTTCAAGGACCAATCTTGCCATCCATCCAAAGTATTCTAAGGGACCATATTTGCCACATTCCAAAATCATAAGGGCCACAAAATATATTTTTCACCTCAAAATTCCCAGGGACTGATTTTGTCAAATTTCAAACTGCAGGGACCAAACTTGTCATTTTCCAAAAGTTTTCACCTAAGGACAATATTTGATGATATTTGACTTTTAAATGCCTTAGGTTGAGTTTTCTTTCAAAACACATGCTCAGGGACTAGTTTTGTAAATTTTTGAAAGTTGGGGGACTAAAACTGCCAATTGTGTAAACTTTGTTCGTTTTTCATTGTTTTTACTCATTTTGCATCTGAAACGTATAAAATAT
The DNA here is from genome assembly GCA_030686995.1 of Artemisia argyi. Taxonomy (NCBI): domain Eukaryota; kingdom Viridiplantae; phylum Streptophyta; class Magnoliopsida; order Asterales; family Asteraceae; genus Artemisia; species Artemisia argyi. The sequence goes on along the minus strand of CM060701.1, from coordinate 85,318,086 downwards.
AATCCCTGGGATATTTTTAGTAGTTTGATGCATTTCTGAGCGTTTTCGGATGTTTTGGCAGTTCAAATACGATAAAAATGATGAGTGTTTGAGCACTCATCAATCCCCCACACTAAGCTATTGCTAGTCCCTAGCAATCTTTTTGGAAAACTTGATGGATTTGAAACTCTTTACCAAAAACCATCACTTCTGGAGTAGCCAGATGTTTCGATTCAAGTAAGAACTATGGTCCACCTGATAACCATGTGATTTTGAGCAAACCACCAGCTTTCAACGGGTTTGATTTGTCTTTACCAGAAGCCGTTTGCTTCTGGACTAGCCAACTCTTGATGGACACAGTCAACATCTTGGTGAGTTGATTACCAATTATGGTTTTTCCACTGCCTTTACCACAAGCCATAATCTTGTGGGCTAGCTAACTCATTCACTTTTTTGGATATGGCGAGTTGAGATACCATACAATTTTGGGCAAATTGCAAGCCATCAACGGATTTGAGATATCTTTACCAAGAGCCGTTTGCTCCTGGATTAGCCAATCCTTTTGTCGTTTAGACACGGCGAACTGATAACCACAAAAAATTTGAAATAAAGTGAATTTTTTTTTTAAAAAATTTTAGGCCAAAAACGGGGATTCTAGACGGTATAATTTGATAAAATTCGCTAGAATTTTCCCCTCCCCCACACTTAGAATTGAATATTGTCCTCAATATTCAAAGCCCCGGCTATTATGCCGACTCTTTGAACGTAAAAAGATAATATTATAAGCTAACTGTGGGAACATCGTTTTTAATTTTTCACTTTATTTATATGTACATACAAACACACTTTTTTTTTTTATTTATTTTATTTATTTTTTATTTTTTTTTATTCTTTTTTTATTTTGAAGATATATACATTGCAAACAGCAGCAGGGGGTGTTAGAAAGTAGAAAGAAATCAGAGACATGGGTGAAAACCCATGTTTATGCTATTGTTTTTGTTTATCGAGTCGCTAGCTTGACTCGATCCCCGAATTTAATTGTCCTTGGGGAAAGTTTGGAGATCCGGGACAACCATGGATGGTATGTCCTCTCCAAAGTAATGTTTCAACCGATGTCCATTCACTTTGAAATTAGGACCGTCATTTTGAGATAATTCGACGGTGCCATAAGGATAAACTTTTGCGATAGTGAATGGACCAGTCCATCGGGTTTTGAGCTTTTCCGAGAAGATCTTGAGTCTAGAATTGACTAGAAGGACTCGATCACCAACGTTAAAAACGCGGTTCTTGATTTTGGAGTCATGAATCTTCTTTGTTTTTTCTTTATAGATCAAAAAGTTCTCGTAAGCTTGATCACGAAGTTCATTTAATTCATTCAGTTGAACTTTCCGATGATCACCCGCAGTTTTGAGGTCAAAATTTGCATGCTTGAGAGCCCAATAGGCTTTATGCTCAAGCTTGATCGGAAGATGGCACGCTTTCCCGTACACAAGCTTGTATGGCGTACACCCGATGGGTGTTTTGTAAGCTGTACGGAAAGCCCAAAGTGCATCATCTAATTTGTCCGACCACGATGCACGATTTTCACCTACAGTTCTTTCCAATATTCTCTTAATGCCTCGATTGGAAACTTCTACTTGTCCACTTGTTTGAGGGTGGTACGCAGCAGAAAGACGGTGAGTTACACCATACTTTTGCATGACTTTATCGAATTTGTCATTGCAGAAATGCGTACCACGATCGCTAATTATAGCACGTGGAGTTCCAAATCGAGCAAAAAGAGCTTTCAAGAATTTTACAACTACTCGTGCATCATTTGTGGGTAAAGCTTTCGCTTCAATCCATTTTGACAAATAGTCAACAGCCACAAGTATGTACTTATTTTCATGAGATGATGGAAATGGCCCCATAAAGTCTATGCCCCACACGTCAAAGATTTCACAAACTTGAATTGCATTTTGAGGCATTTCATTCTTTTGTGAAATATTCCCGTGACGTTGACAAGCGTCACAGGATTTGACTAGTTCCTGGGCATCCTTATAAATCGTGGGCCAGTAGAAACCGGAATCAAACACCTTTTTGGCGGTGTAGTTTGGATTATGGTGCCCCCCCGTGGGACCAGCATGGCAAGCCTTTAGAATTTCAGCGGCTTCCTGACCATAAACACACCGCCGGATGACTTGATCCGCATAGATTTTGAACAGGTAGGGGTCGTCCCAGAAGTAGTGTTTTACATCTTTGAAGAATTTATTCTTCTGTTGGGACGACATCCCTTTCACCACAAAATTACCCGCATGGTAGTTTGCAAAATCGGAAAACCATGGGGTAATAGAATCTCCACGAAAGGCAACCGCATTGAGTGTCTCGAGAGGGAAGGTTTCATTAACTTCCTTCTTTTCGAAGACATCTTGGTGGGGGTTTTCCAATTGGGAGAGATGATCAGCAGCTAGGTTCTCAGCTCCTTTTTAATCACGAATAATGATATCAAATTCTTGCAAGAGGAGAACCCAACGGAGTAGTCTCGGCTTTGCATCTTGTTTTGCAAAGAGGTACTTCAAAGACGAGTGATCCGTATACACTATGCTCTTGGTCAATACCAAGTATGGCCGGAATTTTTCAAAGGCATACACCACATCTAATAATTCTTTTTCAGTGGTGGTGTAATGACTTTGAGCCTCGGTCATAGTTTTGCTCGCATAGTGTATAGGCTGAAAGTGTTTTGTTTTGCGTTGCCCCAAGACTGCCCCAATTGCATAATCACTCGCATCACACATGAGCTCGAAGGGCAAGTCCCAATCGGGGGCAACAAGAATCGGTGCCTCAGTAAGCTTTTTCTTTAATGTTTCAAAAGCTTCGATGCACTCGGGGGAGAAGATAAAAGGAGCATCCTTCTCGAGGAGATGGGTCATAGGCCGGGCGATTTTGGAAAAATCTTGAATGAACCTATGGTAAAAACTGGCATGACCCAAAAAGCTCCTAACACCTTTGACGGTAGTGGGATGAGGTAATTTTGCGATGACATCAACTTTGGCTTTGTCAACCTCAATCCCATTCTTTGAAATTTTATGGCCGGGGACAATGCCCTCTTTGACCATAAAGTGGCTTTTCTCCCAATTTAGACATAACCTTGTGTCTTCACAACGTTTAAGCATGTTGTCTAAATGGGAGAGACATGTTTGGAACGAATCCCCAATGACTGAAAAATCGTCCATAAAGACCTCCATAGTTTTCCCGATCATGTCGGAAAATATGGCCATCATACATCTTTGAAACGTGCCCAGAGCATTACATAAACTAAATGGCATACGTTTATAAGCAAAAGTTCCGTAGGGGCACGTGAAAGTGGTCTTTTCTTGATCTTGCGGATCAATGGGAATCTGAAAGTAACCTGAGAAACCATCGAGGAAGCAATAGTACTCATTCCCCGCTAATCTCTCGAGCATCTGATCCATAAAGGGCAGAGGAAAATGATCTTTGCGGGTGGCGTCATTTAACTTGCGATAGTCAATGTAGACACGCCAACCCGTAACCAATCGAGTTGGAATCAACTCATTTTCCTCGTTTGTGACAACAGTAATGCCACCCTTTTTTGGAACGCAGTGTATTGGGCTAACCCAAGGACTGTCCGAGATAGGGTAAATCAATCCGGCATCAAGAAGTTTTAAAACTTCTTGTTTGATTACCTCATGAATTTTTGGATTCACCCTTCTTTGTTGTTGGACTGCCGGTTTGAAGTCATCCTCCATTAAAATCTTGTGGGTACAAAATTCAGGGTCAATGCCCTTGATGTCGGAGAGTCGCCAAGCAATTGCTTGTTTATGTGACTTCAAGACCTTTATTAGAGCAGCGTTTTCCTCAACACTTAAATCTTTGGCAATTATGACGGGTAATTTATCATCACCCTCCAGAAATGCATATTCAAGATGAGGCGGCAAGTCCTTAAGCTCGACCTCAGGAAAATCATCAGTTTTCTCAACATATTTGATTTCCTGATTATGAAGTTGTTGTGGTAGAACAGGAAGAGGAGAGGCATCTTCGTTTAATAATTTCTCAAGGAGAAGAATATCCCTCTCGGGGTCAATCTCTTGGTTATCGATTCCATCGGGAATCGAATCACTTTTAAGAAAGGACTCAATCTCTTCTAAGATGAAGTCACTTCCCTCAAACGGAGTGAGGGAAGGAGAAGAATTGGCAATGATGAGATAAGAAGACGGAGTGAAGTTTTCACTCTTAGAATCATCAATGAAACCTAAAACCTCTTGAGCGTACTCCTCAGCCACAACATCGATGACATCTATTCGGTTTACCGATTCAGAGTCATAATTGGAGGAGTACCTCGATGTTTGATCAAGGTTAAAGGTGATTGCTTCAGTTCCAACACGCAATGTGATCTCTTGCTTAAATACATCGATAAGAGCACGCCCAGTTCTAAGGAATCCCCTTCCAAGAATGAGAGGGACCCTTGAATCGGCATCAAAGTCAACAATCACAAAATCTGCTGGAAAATGGAACTTTCCCACTTTAACGAAAACGTCCTCGGCTATGCCAAGTGGACGAGAAATTGATCGATCGGCAAGCTCTAAAGTCATGCATGTGGGAGTAAGTTCGGGAAGAGATAGTTTCTTCCACACAGAATATGGCATCAGGTTAATGCTAGCACCAAGATTGGCTAAGGCGAAGCATTCAACCATACCCGAAAAAATACAAGGAATGAGAAATTTTCCGGGGTCTCCAAGCTTTTCGGGAAGCTTTTTCAAGAGAACTGCTGAGCAGTGCTCATTCAAGGGAGTTCTAGCCATCTCAAAGAGTTTTTCCTTATTACTTAACAGATTCTTGATTGTTGATGCAAACTTGGGCATCAAGAGAATAGCATCCGCGAAGCTAATGTCAAAATGCAAATCTTGAAAGATTTGGAAAAATTTATCCATTTGGTGACTAGCTTTTTCGCGGAGCTTTTGTTCATTAAGACATGATGGGTAGGGAATAGAAGTCTTGGATTTAGGGTTGTCCACTGGAGTTTCAGGTGGTTCAAAGACAACTCCAGGCTTGCATCTGGTTTCTAGAATAACCTGAGGTTGGACGTGTGCGGTACTTCGTGAGCTAGGACTTTGCACCTTGTCCGTTGTCACCTCAGGTTCACATTCCAATACCTTTGGAGGAGAGGAAGAAGAGGTAGTAGGAATCGCGGGTTCATCATAAGAAGCACCACTTCTAGTTGTGATCGCCTTAGCATCGCCCCTCGGGTTAGCGATCGTGAATGCAAAGTTTATTTAATTATATAAACATATTATATATTTTTGAAAAACACTTTTGGTAATAAAAGAAAAATGTTTTATTCATACTAAATATATGAATTCAAATTTTTAATCAAAATCATTTAGTTTTTCTCCAAATAAACTTTCCCCACTAAAAGACAAAGATTCTGGCCGTTTCAGCTGGGCGGCCCCCTTAATTATAAGGGGCGGTCCCTTTAATTTTAAGGGGACCGGCCTTGATTTAAGGGGACCGGCCACGCTCCTCTGTCAGAATCTTTTGCCTATAAATACCACCTTAAACCTGGATTTTTTCCTCACCTTTTGCACTCCTAAACTTTCTGTTCTAGATCCACATTTCTATTCTCTTAATCCTTTGATCATAAGTGTATAATTCTTTGTTTCAAAGTGATTCAAACTTCATCCTCTCAAGTGCAAGAGAAGAATACTTCTATCCCCCAAGACAAGAAGTATTACAACTTGTTGTGACCTCCACATACAAGTTGTTGGTGCATCATCAAGATCATTTACATTACTCTTTGTGAAGATTGTTGTGTATATGTGATTGTAGATAGTTGTGCTAGGTATATTGATTGTGTGATTAGTTAGTTGTTTGGCGTGAAAAAGAAAAGTTAGGAATTAGATTATAGTGAAGAAGCTAGGTGTGAAGTTGTTAGTTGTGAAGTAAATTGGTGTGAAGAAGATAGGCTTGAAGTAGATAGTTGTGAAGAAAATTGGTGTGAAGAAGATTGTTGTGAAGTAGATAGTTGTGAAGATAGATAGGTGTGAAGAAGTAGTGTTGTGATTAAGTAGTGACTAGGTGTGAAGAAGTTGTGAAGAAGGTGTGAATAAGTTGTGACGAAGTTGTGGTGTGTATATTGGTGTGTAAGGTTTTCTCCGCCATAAGGGAGCTTGTTGACATAGTGAAGAAAACTCTCGAGTAGGTGACTTGAGGAGTGGAGTAGGGCAAGGAAGGTGTCCTTGTAGCCGAACCACTATAAATCCTTTGTCTCGCGGTTAGATCTTTTCATATCTTACTTATTATCTTGTTTATATCGTTATTACTTTTGTAGACGTAGACGTATATATATATATATATATATATATATATATATATATATATATATATATATATATATATATATATATATATATATATATATATATATATATATATATATATTTGCTCATATAGTGCTAGTATTGATTTTACTTAAAGATCAAACGAGAGTTTCATCCACAAAACAAAGTTTTTTCAATCAAACTAAATAGGTAACATACATATAATTGATCATTTCGATCAAGTATAGTTTTCATACAAAATATAACTAAGGATTATAAAATAAACGATTACGTACTTATCTCTTATATATAGTTATAATTGTTTATATCATGCATGTGTTGATTTCACATACTTAGCTTACATTATTATTATTGTTCATACTTAGATATACTTGTTCATATTGTTCAAGATTTGAGTTCACATAAGATTGAATCAAAGTTTTAAAAGCAAACAAGGTTTTAAAACTAAACTAAGTTTTCATAATAAAATTAAAAAGACGTAAAACTATTCAACCCCCCCCCCTTCTAGTTTACCACAATTGGTACCAGAGCCACTTCAAACAAGATTTTTAAAATATATTGTATTTTAAAACTTGTAACGATCTATGGAATCTGAAAAATATTTAGAAGGGCAATCTATGCAAAGACCACCATTATTTGAAAGTGATGGTTTTCTTTATTGGAAAAATAGATTCGAAACTTATGTGAAATCAAAAGATCTTGATCTTTGGCATGTCATTACCTTTGGTGATTTTCCCCCTATTCATTATAATTTTGAAACTAAAATGGATGAAATTGTATCTTTTGAAAAACAAAATGATGATTTGAAAAAGAAACTAGCAAAAAATAATGAGGCTAAAATGGTTATTTATAATGAGTTACCACGCAAAAAATATGAAAGAATTTTTATGTGTAAAACCGCAAAAGAAATTTGGGATTCTTTACTAATCACTCACCAAGGTAATAGTCAAGTTAAAGATAACAAAATAGATCTTCTTGTTCAACAATATGAACAATTTACGATTCTGGAGGAGGAATCAATAGATAATGCTTTTTCTAGGTTTAACACTATCATCACAAGTTTAAAAGCACTTGATGAGAATTTTTCTAGTAAGAATTTTGTTAGGAAATTTCTTAGGGCTCTTCATCCAAAATGGCGAGCTAAAGTTACGGCGATTGAAGAATCGAAAAACTTGTCAACTCTTCAACTTGATGAGTTGATCGACAACCTGAAAGTCTATGAAGCAATAATAAAGAAAGACTCCGAGATGGTCAATGGAAAAAGAGAGCAAAGCAAGTCAATTGCGTTGAAAGCTAGGAAGGAATCTAGTAACGAGGATAGCTCAACCTCCGAAAGTGATGACGAAGAATATGCGATGGCCGTAAGAGACTTCAAGAAATTCTTTAAAAGGCGAAGAAGATTCGCTAGACAACCGCATGATGAAAGGAAAGCAAACCAAAGAAATAATGATGACAAAAATGGCAAAAGTGATAGGAAGTGCTTCAAATGTGGTGATCCAAATCATCTCATCGGGAAATGTCCAATGATGTCAAGAAATCAAAATCAAAAGGCGTTTGTTGGAAGAGCTTGGAGTGATAGCGATGACGATGAGAAAGAAATCAAAAATGAGGAGAAATGTCTTATGGCTAAGACATCAAGCGAGGTACGTTCCGAAACCGAACACTTTAGTGACGAAAATTCATCATTAGACGAAAAAGACCTAGATAGTGAATATAATAGGTTATGCAAATTAGGTCAAAAGGTTATAGATAAAAATAACTCACTAAAACATATTAATAATCTATTAGAAAATAAAGTACTCGAATTAAAAATTAGACTACAACATTTGGAAAAAGGAAAAGAAGTTTTTATAGAATGTAAAACATGCATAGAGGTTAATAATGAAAATGAAAAACTTAAAGATGAAATTTTCAAACTTGACAAGTTTAAACATAGTAGTAACCCACTTAAGAAAATAATAAGTGTTCAAGAAACTTCGGGAGATAAAACCGGTCTAGGATTAACCTCAACTAATGTTTCAACTAGTGAAAATAAAAGTATAAAGTTTGAATGTGAATCTAGTAAACAAAAATCATTAAAATCAAATCCTAAGTATATACTTACAAAAGATAGAAAAACCCATTGCGAATGATGAAAAAGTAAAAACTTTTTATAAACCATCCTTAAAGACCGAAGTAGGATCCTCTAAACCTAAATTAAGATCTAAAACTCCACCACCAAGAAAACCTAACAATCATCATCCAAGATCTAAAACACCTCAACCTAGAAGAAATCAAAATAGACAATATTACAATAACACTAAAAATCAAATGTGGAATTATCAACCAAGTTACAATCCTTGGGAAATATTACCACCATACATGCATCCTAGCCAAATGTTAAATATGTTTGGACCAAACAACTTTGGATCAATGAGACAATGGGGACCAAGTGGCTAAGTTGTCAATCTTGGAAGAAGTTGGAATATCATCTACAAATGACTTCTATAAGTCAACATGGTCACTTGAAGTGCCTGAAGATATTCCGTTGAAGACTAAAAGGTACGCGTTTTTTTTAAGTTCATCACTTTAATTTGCATGCTTAGATAAATGATTAGTTAGATTAATGCTTAGTACATAATTGCTTATATTCTTATAACCTAGAAACATCATTGGTTGACTCTCCTAGGAATAAGATAAAATTGTTCATTGCCGAACAAAATAGAAAATGGAAATCTTCTATATCCACTATTAGCAAACTCATGGTGATGAAGTGAAATGAGTTAAGTGGATCGATCGTTAAATATAGAAGTAGGATTAGATCCCTCGCGTAAGAAAACTATGGATGAAACAAGCTCTCGTAGACTATGGAATTAAGTTAGATAAGCGTGTGAAAACAAAGGAACTATAGATGTTAGGTTATACCCCATTCAACACTCTCGCATCTAACATATAAATTATCGTCTTCATTTCCTTTAGGATCATAGGATATGTAGAAACGATAGCATGAGATAAGAATAGGCTTAACCAATCCTCTTGAGCATGAGATCTTTAATAAACATTTTTTTTATATTTGATTTATGATATTTGTTGTCAAAAATCTAATATCTCTAAAAATATGCAAAAAACTCACATTTTAGAAAATAGTTTTTCAAATAACTATCCCACTTTTAAATAACATGTTTTCACTATCAATATCCACAATTTTGTTTTGATCAAAACTAAAGATTGGGAAAATATTCTTTACCGTTCATTCACACATTTTGAAGTAAAAACCCAATCTATTTTATTCAAATAACTCTCACATCTAAGTGAAAACTTATTTTCAAACATTGTTGAATAATGCTAAAAACGTCTCTTTTAAAATCACGCATGGTGATCTCATATTTGTCATCTATATTTATATAAATGACACTTATAAGTGAACTAAATCAAATCAAGAGGACCATGGTTTGTTAATTAAGACTTTGTTTGTAACAAGTCTAGAAATCCATGCTATCATAACTACCCACTTATTGCACATTGATACACATTAGGATTAATCCTCCTAGTTATGTAGTTATGAAATACTTGATGTTGCTTGTTGTTTCCTAGCACTTATATTTTACTTGCTTGATGAGTATGTTTGCATGCTAGATGAAATTGCTTGTTTACTTAATCTCTTTGATTAACACGCTTTGGCTACATAATTGCCTACTTAATTAGTATATGCTTAATTGCCTCAAAGAGTTGGACTTGTTTGAAACCAAAAACACAACCTTTTTGCAATTCACTACCAAAAACCCTTTTCTGGCAATCTGGGAATCACCAGATGGGCGGCCCCCTTAAATCATAAGGCGGCCCCCTTAATTATTAAGGGGACCGGCCATCTGATGGTCGAAGGTGTTGTTTCATTTTTCTACTTTTTAGCCCATTTCATCCTACACTTCCCAAAATTCATAAACCTATTTTATCCTAAACCCTCTATCAAAATTTATACATCCTTAATCCCACCAATCCTACATTATAAACACTCTCATTCCTCTCAATCTATACTCATCTCTTCATGACCTCTCCCATTAAACCAAAACCACCAAATAACCCGTTTGGAGAAGAAAGCCTAACTTTCATTAAAAGTCCGTCAAACCAAATGATGTTGTCAAACATCCAACACCAAAATTCCTCCTATGTCTTCAACATTACATACCTAACACCTCACTCTCCTTCTCACCAACATTACATATCAAAAACCTTTACTCACCCATATCCTTCTACATTACACTCAAACCTCATAATCTTTTCACAACTCAAGCAATGTTGTTCATAATCAACCAACACCTAAACCTCACTCTCACACAAATGATCCATTTAACAACAAATCATCCATTCGTGCTTCCACTAATGCTCCTTCGTATGATGAGCATGCACAATCCCAAAACAATAATCCCAACCTCATTACCAACACTTTACATAGCATCTCTTCCACCCATATCATGTTCTCATGATTACCCAAGCTCAAACATGTCTCCACCACCAAGAGTATCACCACCACATCCTACAACTTCACATGCCATTCCTATGTTGCATGTTCAAACCCTCACCCAAGACAACTATCATGCTCCACCACCATCACCTTCCTCCGAACACTTAATGTTCGTTGAGGCGCTAAAAGAATCCCATGAGCTTTGTTCTCTTTTAGCCTTACATCTTGCTTAACGCAATTTGGATCCACCATCATATAGATCACCCTCATCACCACACAACATAAATCAACTTGAGAAGCATGTCAACAATTGACCTTGTTGCATCTTTCTCCTAAAAACCATTGCATTCAATGAACACTTCACTTGGATTGAATATCTTCTCACTAGATTACATCCAATACCCTCACTTGAACAACATCCAAAACCTTGATCAACCTCTTCCGCTACAAACTCTCCACAACTAAACTCTCCAACATTCATGACCCAAACATATACCTCCATTAATCCAACAACCTCACCCTAACTAAACCATCTTCATTCCAAACACTCCATCATCAACTATCTAAGCATACTATATGCTTATGATTTTCACTTCCAAATATGAATCAACCAACCTTTTGTTACAAGCAAGTCTGATGGCTCTCTTTGGTAAATTAGGATCTTTAACATAATCTCTTTGAATTAATTGTTATGTATCCTTAATATTTGTTTGCTATGCTTGTTATTTGTATATTGCATATTCTTCTATATATGCTTATGCTTCTAATATTTTTTTGCGATCATTCCATATCTCGATCCCTTGGTGCCATCGAACGAGGGGGAGCACACATCAAGGGGGAGCATTCTACCCGTTTAAACTTCCCCCGCGAAGCTTACTCGGCTTAACCTTTTTAATTATACAAAAAGGGGGAGAAGAGAAATGTAAACTCTATAATACTTGTCTAAAAACAAGTTTTAGATATATTGAGTTTAAGGTTTTATAATAATCAAAAAGGGGGAGATTGTTGACATAAATAATGCCTAAAAACATTATTAACATGTTATCAATATCTCTATGTTTTAATTATCACAAAATATAAACTCATAGAACTAAAACTTGTGACATAAACAAGTATTTAGTGATTAATATTTCTCTTTACATCCAAATCACTTAAGGTATGAATAAACAAAGTGTTTAGTGCAATTTATGATCAAAGGGGTATTTAATTAACTAATGCAAAGTTTATTTAATTATATAAACATATTATATCTTTTTGAAAAACACTTTTGGTAATAAAAGAAAAATGTTTTATTCATACTAAATATATGAATTCAAATTTTTAACCAAAATCAGTTAGTTTTTTTCCAAATAAACTTTCCCCACTAAAAGACAAAGATTCTGGCCGTTTCAGCTGGGCGGCCCCCTTAATTATAAGGGGCGGTCCCTTTAATTTTAAGGGGACCGGCCTTGATTTAAGGGGACCGGCCACGCTCCTCTGTCAGAATCTTTTGCCTATAAATACCACCTTAAACCTGGATTTTTTCCTCACCTTTTGCACTCCTAAACTTTCTGTTCTAGATCCACATTTCTATTCTCTTAATCCTTTGATCATAAGTGTATAATTCTTTGTTTCAAAGTGATTCAAACTTCATCCTCTCAAGTGCAAGAGAAGAATACTTCTATCCCCCAAGACAAGAAGTATTACAACTTGTTGTGACCTCCACATACAAGTTGTTGGTGCATCATCAAGATCATTTACATTACTCTTTGTGAAGATTGTTGTGTATATGTGATTGTAGATAGTTGTGCTAGGTATATTGATTGTGTGATTAGTTAGTTGTTTGGCGTGAAAAAGAAAAGTTAGGAATTAGATTATAGTGAAGAAGCTAGGTGTGAAGTTGTTAGTTGTGAAGTAAATTGGTGTGAAGAAGATAGGCTTGAAGTAGATAGTTGTGAAGAAAATTGGTGTGAAGAAGATTGTTGTGAAGTAGATAGTTGTGAAGATAGATAGGTGTGAAGAAGTAGTGTTGTGATTAAGTAGTGACTAGGTGTGAAGAAGTTGTGAAGAAGGTGTGAATAAGTTGTGACGAAGTTGTGGTGTTTATATTGGTGTGTAAGGTTTTCTCCGCCATAAGGGAGCTTGTTGACATAGTGAAGAAAACTCTCGAGTAGGTGACTCGAGGAATGGAGTAGGGCAAGGAAGGTGTCCTTGTAGCCGAACCACTATAAACCCTTTGTCTCGCGGTTAGATCTTTCCATATCTTACTTATTATCTTGCTTATATCGTTATTACTTTTGTAGACGTAGACGTATATATATATTTGCTCATATAGTGCTAGTATTGATTTTACTTAAAGATCAAACGAGAGTTTTATCCACAAAACAAAGTTTTTTCAATCAAACTAAATAGGTAACATACATATAATTGATCATTTCGATCAAGTATAGTTTTCATACAAAATATAACTAAGGATTATAAAATAAACGATTACATACTTATCTCTTATATATAGTTATAATTATTTATATCATGCATGTGTTGATTTCACATACTTAGCTTACATTATTATTATTGTTCATACTTAGATATACTTGTTCATATTGTTCAAGATTTGAGTTCACATAAGATTGAATCAAAGTTTTAAAAGCAAACAAGGTTTTAAAACTAAACTAAGTTTTCATAATAAAATAAAAAGACGTAAAACTATTCAACCCCCCTTCTAGTTTTCCACACTTTTTAATTTCAGAAATCTGGCTAACCAACAACTTGTTCATCTCTTCTTGGGATTTCATGAATTGTTTTAACAACTCGTCAGATGAAGGCCCAGTTGGAACAATGGCTTGATTTTGGTTATTAAAATTTTGAGCACGATTGTTTTGATTGGGGCCTTGATTTTGAAAATTACCCTGATTAGGGTTGTTGTTTCCATGAAAATATCCCGGATTGAAGTTACCCCGACCTTGGTTTCGATTAAAGTTTCCTTGATTTTGGAAACCTTGGTTTTGATTTTGAAAACCGTGACCCTGATGGAAGTTACCTTGGTTTTGAAAACCTTGGTTCATTCTATTTTGATTCTGGTTACGGTTTTGGACATTTTGGTTTTGATTAAAACCGGGAGGTCCAGGATAATGATTAGGACGGTAGTTCGGGTCCATAGGAGGGCGGTATTGATTGCCTCCTTGATTAGACGACCCGGCTACAACATGTGCTTCAAACGGAGAACTATCAGTAGCTGTACAATTGTAGTAGGCATGCGGCCCACCACAAGTTACACAGACTTCCACTTTTTTAACCTCAGCAGGTGGAGGATGTTGTGGAAATGAAACTTTCTTTGTTTGGGTGAGAACCAAAGCTTGAATAGCCTCAGTAAGCTTGTCAATCTTAGCATCGGTGCTAGACTGACTCGAAGGAGATGAGGTGGAAGGACCCGCACTAATTTGTGAAACAACCGGCTTGCTTCGTGTAGAGCGGACCTTGGACTTGTTCTCAATGATTGCTAAGGCTTCTTTGGTGGTTCTACTAAAAAAGTTACCTCCCGCGGAGGCATTGAGAGAATCCTGATCAACTTGGCTAACGCCATTGTAGAAAGTATCGAGTTGCATCAACTCGGAGAAACCATAATGTGGACACTTGTGAAGTAATTCTTTGAAACGGTCCCACGCTTCACCAAATGATTCATCATATATTTGAGTGAACTTGGTGATTTCGTTTTTAAGACTCGTGGTCTTTGAAGGTGGGAAGAATTCATTCACAAAATTTTTTACCAAATCTTCCCATGTCTCAATAGATCGAGGGGGTTGTTTCTCAAGCCAAATCCGGGCTTGACCCTCGAGGGAGAATGGGAAGAGAAGAAGCTTGATTGCTTCACACGGGACATTTTTGTACTTGATGGTTGGTGTGATTTTATTGTACCATCGAATGTGAGCATGAGGATCGTCCCTCTCAAAACCGTAGAATTGACTTGAGGTTACAAGATTAAGTAACCCGGTTTTGAGCTCAAAACTATCAGCCACGATGGCTGGAACAACAATAGCGTCTCCGTAACCCTCGATGGGTTCTTGGAGAAGCTCACACATGGGGCGGTCTTCCGCCATGGTGACAGCTGGAGTGGAAACAGTACGGATCTCAGATCCGACTGTTGGTGCTGAACATCTACGAGATCTTCTAGGTTTTCTTACAAGCTCACGTAATGGGCCAGTAGACCTAGAAGAGCGAGTGCGCATGCACTAGGAACAAAACCAATCAAAACAAAGTCGAGGCAAACCCACAGTGAACTTAAACCAATAATCACAAGTAAGTGGCTTCTTTAAGAAAGGTACACCACCTACAGGGATACAAAGGCAAGTTTTTATCTTTTGTTTGGGAACTTATTATGTTCACACCTCCAGTTAGTAGGTGTTCTGTCTTGGTTTGCGACGGTTTATTTTTATGTAATTATTATTCACAAGAAAAGACGAATGTTTTTGGGTTTTTGTGTATGGGTGAAAAAAAACTTTTGGACAATATTTTTGGTATCGTTTCGTTTACCAAAATCGTATCCCTTTAAGAATCACCTTAAAAGAAACGCGATATAGAAAACGTAACGATCTGTTTTGTTTGTTTTTTGATTTTTTTGGTGTTGTTAACACTTTAGGAAAAGTGTTAATGACATTTTTCTTTTATGATTAAGATTTACAAAAAGTGGTGGAGTTTATACAATGATGTGTGGAAAATCACTAATCTCTAAAAAACGTGTGCAGATACGCAGCAGCCTCCCCGGCAGCGGCGCCAAATTTTGATTGATCCTAAACGGTCAACTAAGTTTATCAGGTGATGGTCAACCAAGTCAAACGTCAAAAACCAACTAACCAAGGAGTTTAGGGAATCTCCGGGTCGTTATGTGTTGATCCCAGTTGAGCTTAAACGATCTTATATAGAAGTTAACTTGAATGAATACTTAAGCTAATACGCGGAATATAAAAGCTTAACTTAAGAAGACTTATGATTCTCTTTCAACACTTCAATATTATTAATACGAGCACTCAACAATGCTAGGGTTTTACAACCTTGAAGTGAATAATAATACGTACATAAACTAACCCTAGGATCCTCCTTTTATAGACTAAGGAGTCCTACTAGGTTTACAATACCTTTCTCTACAAGATAAGAATAATCTAAATAGATATACTATACACAAAATCTATTCCATAGTTATCCTATCGTATACAATGTTAATCCTTTCAGCAGTAGTTTCACCAAGCAGCAGATTGTCTTCAGCAGCAGAATCATTAATACCAGCAGCAGTTTCATTGTAGCAGCAGTATTACTCAGCAGCAGTATCACATAGCAGCAGTGTCACTTGGTCAAAACCCAACAATCCTCCCCTAAACTTAATATTTATTTCTAAATATTCAAGTTTCTTCAAAGCTCAATTAATCACTTGGAGGATGCTTCCAAACACTTCAACTCTTGAAAATTCTGTTGATCAAATATCTTCTTATACTTTGACAGCAAATTGAATGCTTGATCATCAGAATCATAATCTTTCTGCAGCTTAAGTGTTTTGTCACCATTAACCATCTGATTGACAATATTCCAGTATCTTACCACTGGGTAATCTACTTCAGCTAGCATATACAAAGTAATAGGTCCAATTTCTAGCACATGAACTCCAGAATTTTGAAAGAGTCTCCATTTTCTTACTTTGTATTCTACTATCTCTGTCCATTCAGAATCATCCATTGAAGGTTCAAACATAAGTTTAAGAGCTCTCCACATAACATTATCAGAAGAAATTAAGATATGATCAATTTGATCTCTCTCATACTTTTTACCATCAAATTTCTTAGCTCCAAACTTTGCCTTGTACAACTTCCACAAATCTTCAACATCCTCTCTATCAAAGTAATGTAGCATCTGTTGAAATCTAAGAAATCTGTGAGTCTTACCATCAGATCTCTGGACATCATGAAATGCTCCAATATTAGTGTCATAACCTGTAGTTACTTTGATAATAGGATACTTGACTCCTAATGGTTTAGCATCAACCACTTCAGGATCTTCCATCTTACCAATCACAGTATAACCCTTCAATTGTTCTTTTTGATGCTCAGAAGGAATGTGATCAAGACCATGTTTAAACTCATCTCCTTTAGGCATAGAACTGCTTCCTTCTCCAATCTTTCTCTTCTTCTTTGCAACTGACTTATGAATAACACCTTTTCTTTTATCACCCTGCACAGAAGAAGTAGTCTTTGCTGCATCACCCTCAATCTGTTCAACAACATTAGCTTCTTGAACATGCTCTGCTTCAGCTACCTTTTCAGGTACCAATTTCTTGTTCATCTGAGCAATCTGTTCCAAGTCTTCAGCACATCCCATAGGATAGAAAGTATCTGTTCTTCTCTTAGCTTGTTGATACAAGTCAAAAACCTCTTTATCAGAATAAGGTTTCAACTCTATCAATTTCCATCCAGCCATATTCTTTAGATATCTTTCATATTCTTTTCTTTGTTGTTTAACAGTTGGACCTTTAAGTATCTTTATCTTCTTTCTAGCAGCATCATTTTGTTTTCTCTTCTTGATAATGAACTCCTTGTACCAGAATTGCACATCAAAAGTTGAAATTTCATTACCTTCCTCTTTGATCAACTTTTGAAATTCAATATCAGCATCAATTCTGATCTTCTCATTGACCCATTCATCATACTTCCTTAACTCTTCAGCCTGTCTTTTCTCTTCTTCCAAAAGTAACTGTTGATCATCATCATGTAATTTAAGTGCAACAACAGAATCATGTTCACTTAGAAGTTCCTTAGGCCAAGAATCAAAAGGTATATCTGTGAAATCAATGCCTTTATACATCCACCTCTGAATATCAACTTGCTTGCCTTTACCCTTATCTGTAGAAGATGATATGATTGTCTTCCTTTGAGTAGCAGCAGGTTCTCTTATTGTTATTCCTTTTTGAGGTTTTTTTGTTGCTGATGTTGTGTATGTTGTTGTAATAGGTTGTGATAATGATTGAGTTGGTAATTGTGGTGTCTGTTTGGAAATAGAGTCATCAGTAGTCTTCTTACTTAGCAAAACCATTGCCTCTGCAGCAGCATTGTCCATAGACCCAGCAGCAGAGTCTTGTACTTCAGCAATATTCACTATTCCACTAGCAGCAGAACCAGAAAAATTCTTAGCAGCAGAATTATGAACAGCAGTAGAGTCAGCAATAGCAGCATTTTCAACATGTTTTACCACTGAATCTTCCAAAGTCTTTAACACATTACCCATCAACCCTGTTGCCTTCACTAGTTGCTCAGACTCCAAAGTTTTAAGAGTTTCTACCACCTTGTCTTGTGCAGCAACCACCTTTTCCATAACAACTTCATTCTCTGACTTATCAGCAACTACAAAATCTCCAGCATCCTGAGGACTATCAACATCCATATCACCAATCACTGGAGCCTCCCCTGAAACTATTCCAGCATCCATATCTTGAACATTATCAACTTTTTCAAAATTTACCTCCCCTGAATCCATGATAGTTTCATTCCTCCCCTGTTTGGAAGCATCCTCTTCCAAATGAGTAGATGGTTCAGAAGAACTTACAACTTGATTAGTCCCCACTTTCTTCAATCGTTTCAAGGAGGTTGAAGATCTTGATTTCTTAAAGCTCTTAATCTGTTTTCGCATTTTGATGATGACCTTGTCTTGACCAGCAACAACATCAGATAGATTAAGAACCTTCTCTTCCAAAGACTTACATTTCAACCCCAAAGTGGTACAAGTAGCCGTCAATTCTTTTATAAGTTGCATTGTAGTCTCATCACTTCGACCTGTATTACCTGGTCCGAGAGGTGAATCACTGACATTGTCATCATGTACAAGTGGATCCGTCAATTCATGAGTCACTGGCCTGTCCTCATCACTTCGACCTGTGTGACCTGGTCCGAGAGGTGAATCTTGGGACAAAAACTCAGTATCAAACCTAGTTTGATCATCTGAGCCCCCTATGTTTTCCATTTGGCTAGGGTTACCATCCTGAGAATCAGACTCATAAGAATCCTTTTCTCTAGATGTTGCCTTGGTTTGGGTCTTAATGATGTTATCACTATCCTGCTCTGCTGCTAAGCTAGAAGCAGTAGTGACAACCCTTGCCAACATGTCCTCTCCATCACCTAGGACAGCCTCATCTGGTACAGCCATACTAACACTATCCTGAGGGAGATTAGTGTTCTTTTTGGTTTTCCTACGTGTATATTGTTTTGTAGGTTGTGTAACAGATGTAGTAACATTGGGTGTGTGATGGGAATCAGTGGGATTTCCTGATCCTTCACCCTGGTTGTTTTGCACAATTTGTTCCATGAAAGAAGTAAGATTTGTATGTGCACCTGAAAAACCTTTGCCATGCTTAATCAAAAAGGTAAAAGTTCTTGAAGCCAATTTTGGAGCATCATATTCAGCAACATGGGTTCTTGTTTTAGAAATTTGTTTTTCAATAAGGATCTGAAGAAATCTTGGATATAGCAAATATGAACCATCTTCAACACCTTTAAATAACCCCGCCAATATCATTTTAGAAAAATTAAATGGTTGACCTTTGCACAGACATATCATTGCAGAAGCAATGGTAGTACTGAACTCATGCCACCCAGATGTTTTAGAGCTCAAACAATGAAGGAATAGATGTACCAAAAACTTGTATTGAGGACAGAGGAGAGCTTTTTGAAATTTTAAATTTTTATGTTTCCCCTCATACCCCAAATCTTTTAAACCAGCAAAAATAGCAGAATTTTCAAGACAAGTGGTCTCTGTCTCATCATCTAAGAGAAGAGATTCCCTTATAGATGATTCAGTTACACGAACCTTTTGCCCATCTACAAAAGCACTGACATGTTTTTCCCCATTCATAGTTTTGATTTTAGCTGTAAACCAAAACTGTTTGATGTAGGAAACAAATATAGTAGGGTTCACAGTGAGTGCATACCTAAGAGAAGTAGCATTGAAAAACTTGACCATGTCTGTGAAACCTTCAGGAACTAACTCTTCATTCAAAACAACCACACTGTTGTGTTGCTCAGCCCAGATACGTGAAAGCTCCATAAATTAGGTTTTAGAGAATTTGGGGATTTGTGATTATTGGAATGATTAGGTGTAAGGGTTTGTGATAACTTCAATTGAGAACATATGAAAACCAATTATGAGGATCAATTAGGTTTTAAACTGATGGATGAAAGTTACACATAACACCCTCTTACTTACAACCATAACAGCAGAACCGTGTCAATCACAACTAACAGCAGAGTGATAGAACTAGCAGCAGAGTGAACTGGAGCCAGTAGCAGAGTTGACTATAGACCTTGGTCAACGATACATAACAATTAATGCACATATTACTCCGTAATCCCTATAAAACCGGCGAGATCTTTTCCCCAAATTATGCAATCAAACCCTAATCTCTTTCAAAAATGCCACACTCACAATCAATACTATCCATCTTTACAATCAAATCACCAAACAATGAAATCAACACCCGAAATTATCAATATCTCATCCGATTCATCATCAGAGGATGAATCCCCAATGGAACCCTATGTCCCACCTTTTCGTCCTCCACGGTTTGGTTGTAGAACAAAGGAACAAGCACGTAAGAGAAAGCATGATCTTCCTGTGTTTAAAGATCTTCTCAACCTAAATCAAACTCCAAGCACCTCAAGAGGTAAGCAACCTATGTCCCCTGAGGCTCCAGCATCATCAGAATCATCAGAAGACCAAGCTTGGATTCCTGTGCAACCACCTCCTCCAGTGCATCATTATCAATCTCCCTTCATCTACACATCATCAGATGAAGATGAGGAAGAACCAGCAACCAATCCACCTGCCACTCCTGAGAGGCCACAATCTTCAAGGCCAAGGCCACAATCTTCAAGGTCAAGGCCACAACCATCACCTGGTCTTTCTCTTGGACCATCAAAACAAAACCCTCCTCTCCCAAAGGATAGAGAGGTTGTGCTTGGGCTTCCATGCCCTAGGAAGTGATGGAGATCTAGGTGTTAGGTTATGATGTCTGCTTTTGTATTTTGTCTTTTGATGTTTGATCTTTGTACTTTGTGAATGAATGAATGATATGAACTTGCTTGTTTCAATTTCTTCTAAATCATCATTCGTATGCCTGCAAAATGTTAGACCAAACACCACAAAGCAAACAACCAACATTTGTACTAGCAGTAGAGTTAGAAATTCAAAGAGCAGCATAGTACATTATATCTCAAACATATACTCATAAACAAGCAGCAGAATAACAAGCAGCACATGCATTGTACAAACTTTAACAAAAACAAAGAGATAAGTTTTTCAAAGATTGATCATACCAATGTTTGCAATTAAAAATTGAAACCTCCCCACATCAAAATGTTTAGTGAGAAGATCAGCAACATTGTTATCAGTATGAATTTTAACAATTTGAATCAACTTCTTTTCATAGCAATCCCTTATAAAGTGATGTCTTATCTCAATATGTTTTGTTTTAGAATGAAACACAGGATTTTTAATTATGCAAAGTGTGCTGTTGTTATCAATATGGATTTTAGTATTCATGAAATTGTACCTATAATCCAATAATTGATTCTGCATCCATAAAACCTGTCCACAACAACTTGAAGCAGCCACATACTCAGCTTCTGTTGTAGAATTAGCCACCACTGTTTGCTTCTTGCATTGCCATGACACCAACCTGCTTCCAAGGAACTGACAACCCCCTGTTGTAGACTTTCTATCCAAAGAAGCTCCAGCATAATCACTATCTGAGAAGGATACCAGATCAAATGGTGAATCCTTAGGATACCAAAGGCCCAATTTAGGTTGATGCCTCAAATATCTAAAAATTCTCTTCACAGCATTGAGATGTGATTCCTTGGGACACGCTTGAAATCTTGCACAGGCACACACAGCAAACATGATATCAGGCCTTGATGCTGTAAGATACATTAATGAGCCAATCATAGACCTGTACAAGTGTATATCCACCTCCTTTCCATATTCATCCTTCAGCAATGGTTTACTGGTGTCCATGGTAGTCTTGGCAGGTTTAGCATCTTCAAAACCAAACTTCTTCAAAATATCATTGACATACTTATCCTGACTGATAAAGATGCCATTTTCTTTCTGTGTAACTTGCAGACCTAAGAAGAAGGTGAGTTCTCCCATTGAACTCATAGCAAACTTGTCCTTCATAAGCTTTTCAAAACTAACACACATAGCTTTGTTAGTAGACCCAAAGATGATGTCATCAACATAGATTTGAACCAGCAAAATATCATCCTTTTGTCTTTTGAGAAACAAAGTTTTATCAATCTTTCCTCTGCTGAACCCAGAGTCTAGCAAGTATGTTGACAAAGTGTCATACCAAGCTCTAGGAGCTTGATGTAGACCATACATTGCTCTATTTACCTTGTAAACTTTGTCAGGATGATCAGGGTCTTCAAAGCCTGGTGGTTGAGACACATAAACTTCCTCAGTAATAGTCCCATACAGAAAAGCACTTTTCACATCCATTTGATACACTACAAAGTCTTTGTATGAAGCATAAGCCAAGAATATTCTAATAGCCTCTATTCTTGCCACTGGTGCAAATACTTCATCATAATCAAGGCCTTCTTGTTGTGTGTATCCCTGTGCTACTAACCTTGCCTTATTTCTTATGACAATTCCTCTCTCATCTCTTTTGCATCTGAAAACCCATTTTGTGCCAATCACTCTTTTACCATTTGGTAGTTCAACCAAAGTCCAAACTTCTTGCAGCTTAAATTGTAGAAGCTCATCTTGCATTGCTTCCACCCAACTTGCTTCTTGTAGAGCTTTGTAAGTGTTTTTGGGTTCAATTTGAGAAAGAAAACATGCAAACAGACAATTTTGAAGATCTTTATGACTATTTCTTTGATGTAGAGATCTGGCAAAGAAACTTTGATGTTGAAGATCTTTCAGTGCTTTAGTCATCTGCCTAGTTTGAATAGGTGATTGTGGATCACTTAGAATTTGATCTTTTGGATGATCCTTGTGTACTCTTGTGGTAGTTGTAGGACTAACAGGAATATTGAGTTCCAAATTAGTAAAATCAGCAGCAGCTCCAAATAACTGACCATCAAGTGCATCATCATCTGTGTCATAATAAATATTCTCAAGAGGAGGCATATTTGGATCATCAGGATAGATAGATTCAGCAATAGGTCTGCCCTGAGAGTCCAAATTAGGAAACATTGAAGTAGCAGTAGAGTTAGTAGGCTTGGAAGCAGAATGTGGTGGAGCAGTAGTTGTAACTTTTGGCCTAGCAGTAGAGTCTTCTGAGTCAGCAGCAGAGTCTTCTGGCTTTGTAGGAGAGATATCAACAACTACTTTGAGAGGCTCATTACAATCTTTTTCTGCTTCAATTTGTATTTCAATACCTTCTTCAGTTTCCTTAGGTTTATCATGAGAAACAACATCATCTTTAGGGCTGTGATCTTTCTGAAAGGGTACAAAGGTTGGACCAATCTTCAATTTCTCAATCACAACAAACTCTTCCTGTGGTTTATTAACACTGGCAATTACAGGAACATAATTCATTGTTTTGGCAAGAATATCAACATCAAATAACCATTCTGGTCCTTTCCCTGCAGAATTAGATGTGTTCTCAGAAAACTTTATATGCAAAGTCTCCTCTACATGTTTGGTTCTCTTATTGTATACCCTGAAGGCTTTACTAATCACAGAATAACCAACCAAATGCCCTTCATCAGCTTTTTCATCAAATTTGCCTAGCTGATCCTTAGTGTTCAAAATTGTAACAGGACATCCAAATGGTTTGAGAAAGTCAATCAGTGGCTTCTTCCCATGAAATAATTCATATGGTGTCTTGTTATGAGGCTTGACCACCTTACTTCTGTTTTGCACAAAGCATGCAGTGTTCACAGCTTCAGCCCAAAAAGGAATAGGTAGTTTTGAATCAGATAACATTATTCTTGCAGCCTCAATAAGTGTCCTGTTTCTTCTTTCTGCAACACCATTCTGTTGTGGAGTTCTTGCTACACTGTACTGTCTTAGAATTCCTTTCCCCACACAGAATTGATTCATCACACTATTCTTGAACTCAGTACCATTGTCACATTTGATAATCTTCACCTTGTGATTGTACAGGTTTTCAACTCTTGTAATAAATGCCTTGAGTATTTCTAGAGTTTCATCTTTGGTGGCTAGAAAGAACACCCAAGTAAACCTGCTAAAGTCATCAGTGACAACAAGACAATATGACTTCTTATTCAAACTTTTTACAAATACAGGCCCAAATAAATCCATGTGTAGCAGGTGTAATGGCTCAGTATTTGTGTTTACAGTCTTGGACTTGAAAGAAACTCTGTGTTGTTTACCCTTTTGACATGCAACACAAGTTTCACAATTCTCAAAAGTCTTTGTAGGCATCCCTCATACAAGATTTCCTTTCACCAATTTGTTCATAGTCTTGTAGTTTAGATGTCCCAATCTTCTATGCCATAATTTGGACTCATCAACAGTGGCCTTTGCAATTAGACAAGTTAAAGCCCTCTTAGGAATAATATTCTTAATATGGTCACTGTATATATTTTCTTTTCTAGGGACCTTCAGAAGCACAGATTTGTCATCTGGCAATTGAAAATCAGGAGAAAGAATCATACACTCAGTGTCTGTAAAAAGAACAAAATTCTTTTTGTCACACATTTGTGAGACACTAAAAAGGTTAAACTTAAGTCCTTTCACAAGGAACACCTTTTCAAAGTCCAAATTTCCAGTTTTAAGAGTTCCTATTCCAATAATCTTTCCACCTTTTGGATCATTCCCAAAAGCAACATAACCACCATCAAAAGCCTCAAAGTCTTCAAGTTGAGACTCATCACCTGTCATGTGTCCAGAGCATCCACTGTCAACAATAACCATATCCTTAAGCTCATCCAGTAGATTGACCTGCACATGAAAAATAGAGAAATCAGTTTCTCTTGATGACCCAAGCCATTACTGACTTGGATCTGCCCTGTGCATCAGTATAATCAAATTTCTTCAAATCACTTGATGCACTACTATTCTTGGAAACAGAGTTTGAAACATTTGTTTTTGGTTTCCAAGTCCAGCAAGCTGAGGCCTTAACAGCATAAAAGTGATTACCAACAACTGTATTTGGAAGATGTTTTGGCTCAGAAGTAGAAAGTTTTGTACTAGCAGCAGGTTGCTTGCTAGCAGCAGAGTGCATGCTGGCAGCAGAATGCTTACTAGCAGTAGAGCCAGTAGAAGAACTAGTTGTTGATTTGAAAACACCATTTGATTTAGCAGCATAAATAGATCTAGTAGCACCAGATCTCAACAAAACAGCTCTTGGAACCATGTTTCTATTAGAATGTGGGTGAGTTTGTTTAGTTACATATTTGTGATTCACCCTAGTGTATTGATTCCAAACAGGCTTTTGGTGTTCAGGACATCTAACAATCAAGTGGTCAAAGCTACCACACTTATAACAAGCCTTCTTTTGTAATTGAAACTGATCACCTAATCTTTTTGAAACTAGATTATTGAAGTTTCTTTGGTTACCCCTAGGCTTATTATTGAACCTTTCCATCTGTTCTCTAGGTACCTCATTGTACTCTACCAGTTTTCTAGAGAAGTTATTTCCTAACACAGGTTTAACAAACTTTACCTTTTCTACCTTAGGTTTAACCTGAGTAGGAATTTCTTCCTTTTTCAAACTTTGTTTTGGTTTCACCTGTTCCTCTTCACTATCACTATCACTATACCATTCCTCAATAATTGGAGCTTCAGGAAATTTTCTATCCTCAACCTTAGGTGTTTCAATTTTACTTGTACTACATTCACCTACAGGTTTTTCAATATTTAGCTCACTAATGAAGGATAGTTCTTTTCCTGGTGGAGCAAAAGCACTTTTGGCTGGAGGAGCCACTTCATTATATCCAATTCCACTACCTTTTCTCGTCAAATTATTCTCAATAGATTTATGAACCATATCAGAAGCAAATTGTTGTTTTTGTACTCTTACTACATGTTTATCTTTTTCAGCAAGAGCTTCCTCTTTTTCTTTTTCTGCTTCTACCAACTTATTTTTAAGAACTTCTACTTCACTGTTTTTCTTAAAAATTTCTATATCTCTTAGATTAAGTTGATCTACATATTCTTTTTCACACTCTTTGAGATATTCTAACCTCCTCTCAACATTTTGAATACCTACTTTGTAACCTAAGTTATCAAGTTTTAGGTGTTCAACTTCTCTATTTAAACTCTCATTCCTAGCCTTAAGTACTTCAATAGTGTCAGAACAAGATTTAAAAGAACAACCAGATGATTCAGAGTCATTAGATACCTCAGAGTCAGATCCTGATGATGAACCATATGCCATAAGTGCAAAGTTATGCACTTTGGGTTGAACAGCAGCAACCGAAGAGAAATTTGGTTCTTCTTCTGCCATATCACTCCAGTCATAATCTCCCAGCCCATCACAAGCTACCATTGCAGACTTTGATTCTTCAGTCTTCTTTGGAACATCAGCATTCTTCTTTGGAGATCTACACTCTCTAGCAAAATGTCCCTTCCTGTTGCAATTGTAACATTCAATTTTAGACTTGTCAAACCCTGGGCTCTCCTTAGCCTTGTATTTGACTTCTCTTCCAGTCTTTTTCCAGAACTTTCTTGCTCTTAAAGTCAGCATTGCCATTTGCCATTTGAGATCAATTTCTTCAAGATCATCTGGATCAATATGATCCATATCTTGATTTATGACATGTGACCTTATAGTAGTAGTAAGCTCAGCTAAGAATGCACATAAAGCAACATCACTTGTAGAAATCTTGTCATTTGAACCAGCAGCAGATCCATCAGCAGTAGAGACTCCATAAGCAGTAGAGTGAGATTCTTGAGTCTCTTTGGATTTTGAAGACACAAAAGCAAGATTTTGTGCACTAGAAGATGAATTAGAAGAAGTAGACAATTCAGATTCATACACCCTTAAATTGTTGTAGAGGCTCTCTAACTTCATTGTTTCAAAGTCAGGCTTATTCCTCCACACCACTGTGTGCATACTCCATTCAGGTGCAAGACTTCTTAGGAACTTGAGATTCACATCTTCCTGTGGAACAACATAACCAACAAGCTTTAGATGACTAACTAGTTGATTTAGCCTGTTGTATGTGCCAATTATCTTTTCTCCAGATTCAGAAGTAAAGTTTTCAAACTGATGCTTCAACATGTTCTTCCTGGATTTCTTAGTAGCATCATTCCCTCCAAACCTGAATTCCACAGCATCCATCAATGCTTTTCCTGTTTCACAATCATCAAAGTCCATTTGAAATTCATTAGGTATTCCCATTAAGAGAATACTATGAGCCTTGATTTCCAGCTTCCTAGTTGCATTAGCTTCAGCAGACTTGATTGGTATCTCCTTACCATCAGCACTCTTCTCTGGTTCAGAATCACCATTAACAATCACATTCCACATGTTGAAGTCGATCATGCGAATGTATTGTCTGATCCTCCTCTTCCATAGCTCATACTCAGAAGGATTAAGCATAGGTACCCTTGAAGCAGTCACCATATGAGTTTCATCACCCATCTTAAGCAAACAATTTGGAACAACAAACTTTAAAGAAACAAAATCTTCTTGATTATAACTTCTAGATCACAAGCTCTGATACCACTTGTTGATCCCAGTTGAGCTTAAACGATCTTATATAGAAGTTAACTTGAATGAATACTTAAGCTAATACGCGGAATATAAAAGCTTAACTTAAGAAGACTTATGATTCTCTTTCAACACTTCAATATTATTAATACGAGCACTCAACAATGCTAGGGTTTTACAACCTTGAAGTGAATAATAACACGTACATAAACTAACCCTAGGATCCTCCTTTTATAGACTAAGGAGTCCTACTAGGTTTACAATACCTTTCTCTACAAGATAAGAATAATCTAAATAGATATACTATACACAAAATCTATTCCATAGTTATCCTATCGTATACAATGTTAATCCTTTCAGCAGTAGTTTCACCAAGCAGCAGATTGTCTTCAGCAGCAGAATCATTAATACCAGCAGCAGTTTCATTGTAGCAGCAGTATTACTCAGCAGCAGTATCACATAGCAGCAGTGTCACTTGGTCAAAACCTAACATTATGTCCCGACGAGGCGTGCAATTGTATTTGTGAACGTTTTAAATGATCGGGTAATTAATCAGGAAGGTCAGGAATTTGATTATTATGATTACACTACGAGATTATGATGGAAAATGACTTAGAAACACTTTATTAACAATTACTGATTATCAGATTACCTAAAAACATGATTTAACCTAAAAACGCGCGTTTGAGTTTAAAATAAACGCGAACGCGCAAATTAAAAAGTGAAACGGGAGTAAACAAAGTCCTACGATTGTGAAAATGATATTTTTACAATCCTAATGTTATAAGAAAATTTTTAGAAAATTAAAATTATTTTTACAACTATTTAATTAATTACTATTATTTAATTACTAATTATTAATTACTTTTTAATTAACTAAATTATCCTAAATTACAAATAATTATAAAATTTAACTAGAAAAATGAAAATTAAATTTAGAAAAATCTAAAATATTATAAAACTAATTTTAAAACAGAAAAACTATTTTTCCTACTTTTTAATTAATTATTAATAATTAAAAACTAATTATTTAATTGATTTAAATTAAACTAAATTATAAAAAACACTAAATGATCAAGGAAAAATCTGAAAAAAAATTACTAAAAATCTATTATGATTACAGAAGCCTAGGAAAAATTTAAAAACAAATGTTGCTTATAAATAAGCAGAAAATAAGCCAAAAGGGCTTAAATAGAAGCTATCAATTTCTATTTTTTTGTCTTTTTCTAATTTTTCTTTTACACAACTAACTTACAACTAAAAATAAGCACTTTTTACAAAGGGACTTTTTATGGAAATTGAAAATAAGCTCTGTGCAAAGTAATAAGCACAACAGTTGAGCTTAAATGGTAAAAATGGACTTTTTTGAAACTATAAAAGCTGATTACTAAGCTTCTTAGTGACAACCAAGTACAAAGCAGGCTACAAATTGGATAATTGAAATGAAAGCAAGCTAAAACAAGAACAAGTATCACACTAATAAGCTGCAAAATCCAATTAAGCAATCCTGATCCTAGTTAAAAACAAACAGGCCACAAGGCTCACTTGCAGCCCCCTGTGGGGTCCACAGGGAGGTTCAAGGGTTCACAATGATGGTTGGTCTAAGGAAGTGGCCTGGTGAGCTATCCAAAGGGCCAAGAACCAAGTCCTAGGTCCCAAGATTGAGCTCTATGTGAGCTTGTGAAATGGGATGCACACACTGAGTGTTAAGACCAGGGAATTAAACCACAAGTGACAAAAGATCAACTAAAAAGCTCATAAGCCAAGTCCAATAGTACACAGGGTTAAATTTACTCTAAGGTAAGTCAAAACATCTTAAATGATCAAAATACAAGCTTTTGCAAGGCTCAAAGGGTCAACAGTTAAGGACTTGTGTTTTGAGAAAATTATGAAATAAGCAATAAGCACAAGGTGTTACAGGCTAGTTCCAAGGGTTTCACTAGTTTACACAATCCCAGATTAACAGAAAAATGCTAAAAACAACAAGCTTTAAGCTAGAATAACACAAAACAACAATCCAACAACCTATGTATTCACTGATGCACATTTGTGGAAACAGTTGCCAAGGGCAACAAAAAAGGATGACAATAAGCTATGAAGTAAGCAGAAACTAGCAAAACCAAATAAGCAACCAACAAAACAAGCCAGAGGGCTATCCAAAACACCAACTCTAAAACAGGTTGGTCAACTAATGAACAATTTGTGGCCTAAGGAAAATTGGGTGAAACTGGTGCACAGGGGAGGTGGCATGGCCTGCAGCTCACTTTGAGCTACCACACAAGCTTCATAAAAATTCAGAAAAATAATCCAAAGACTGATTCTTAGAGCTTAACTGAGGGTCTTTAATCCTTAAAAGTTTCAAGGTTCAAAACTAAACACAAAATTCTTTAAAAATCACACAGGAATTAGATTTTTGCAAGAATCTGAGATTTTGACTTTTTTCTTGAACACTAAGGTTTGACTTTTGTTAACTTCTAATGATCACTAATGACTAATTATGATGATACAAGTTATATTAAGACTGATTTAAGCTAGAAAACACACTTATGCATCAATAACTTGGATTGTGATCTCATGATTTCCAACAGTGAACAAGTTATTGAAATACAACTTAGATTTTGACTTTTACCATTATCATCACTGATTTTATAGTTTAACTGAGCTATATTTGCCTAATGTGTCATGAAACAGACAAAAACAACCCCAAAATGTCACTGAAGCTCAGTGATATAAACTAAAACAAATACCCTTTTAACTACTGTCTATACTATGTTTTATGAATCCAATTAACAAATCACCAAACTATTGATTAATCTAATGATCTTAACTAACTTTAAGGCTGTTAGAACAATTAGATTCAACAACTAACAACTACAATACAAGTGTACAAATTGAATCTTAAACTACACAGTTTACAACCAATTCTAAGCAACACTTATTAAACCTATTTCTACTGAACCATGATCAATCTAAGAAGGTAAGAAATTATTAATAAGCAGAAACAAGTACTGATTAATAAAACAACACAATGGTACTCACTTGATGCCTTAGCTGAACAAAGGCTCCAACTTAATGGCAGCTACAAGCTCCTAGCTTGTTTCACAACAAGCTAGGTTAAGTCCACCTTGCCATTCCAGAACTGGCAACTTCCATTTGCTTTCTAGGTCTAATGCAAAGGTACCCTGTATTCACCTATTTAATGTTTAATTTTTTTCATTTTTTATTTTTTTCTTTTTCTTATTTAATCTTCCTGTTTATTTATTTTTTATTTTTTTATTTTTTTATTTTTTTTTCTTTTGATTATATGAGTACTAATGTAAGACTTTGAAAGATTATGACTACAATAACTAGCTTTGAACAAGGTGAAATAATACTCAAAATAATTTTGAAATTAAGAGCAGAGAACTTGGAAATTTTAAAAACTAAAATACTTGCATTGATCACTAAAAAAGGTTACACATTACACTAATTGCTGAATTAAAAAAATTACATAAAAACTACTTGCCTTTTGGGCTTACAATACATTCCTATTTATACCAATACTAGAAGACTAGGGTTCCTTTTGCTTGTTGTGTTTCTTCTCTGAGACTCAGCAGTCCAAAAGTGTCCTTTGTGCTTCCTTTAACAAATCTCAGCCATTGAATTTTGCCTCTCTTCATCTCAACCTTTGATTCCATTTTATGCCCTAATACTCAGTTGTGGATTGTTGACGTGGAGGGGGGGAATGGTAATGATGGTGTTTGGGGTTGACTTTGGTTGAGGTAGTGGAATAGGGTGGTTAGTAGGAGAGGGGGGGGGGGAGACAAGGATGTTGGGGGAGCAGAGGTGTTTTGGGGGCTGGGTGTGGTGTTTGGTTATGGCGGCAAAAAGTGGGAAGGAGAGGGTTGACCTTGGTTGACCCGTTTTATTATTAAAATGGGTGTGGGTGGGCTTTGGTGATGGTTGGGCCAAAGAAATGGTAGGCTGGGGGTTTATATTTGGATTGGGTAGTTTGGATTTGGTGAATAATATTACAAAGGGTCCGTTTGATAACAAGTGCACAAGGACCAAAATTGTAATAATCTGAATTTCAAGGACCAATCTTGCCATCCATCCAAAGTATTCTAAGGGACCATATTTGCCACATTCCAAAATCATAAGGCCACAAAATATATTTTTCACCTCAAAATTCCCAGGGACTGATTTTGTGAAATTTCAAACTGCAGGGACCAAACTTGTCATTTTCCAAAAGTTTTCACCTAAGGACAATATTTGATGATATTTGACTTTTAAATGCCTTAGGTTGACTTTTCTTTCAAAACACATGCTCAGGAACTAGTTTTGTAAATTTTTGAAAGTTGGGGGACTAAAACTGCCAATTGTGTAAACTTTGTTCGTTTTTCATTGTTTTTACTCATTTTACATCTAAAACGTATAAAATACAATCCCTGGGATATTTTTAGTATTTTGATGCATTTCTGAGCATTTTCGGATGTTTTGGCAGTTCAAATACGATAAAAATGATGAGTATTTGAGCACTCATCAATATCCATTTATGTTGATATCCGATTATAAATATCATTTTCTGTTGATACTTTGTTAAACGCTTTGAGAGTCTTGAGCCTCATACGATAAAAACTATATTTACCATTAATTGTATTCATTACAATTATGACTATCCCTTTGAAATCTTGTTGTCCATATTTTAAATTACAAACTCTATGAACTCACCAACCTTTTTGTTGACACTTTAGCATGTTTATCTCAGGTCCATAATGATCGAAGCTGGCACGGAGGAGCATGGATACTCAAGAGGGCTATAAATCCTATTATCATTCGAAAACACATTTAATGTAATTTGTAAACCGTGAAACTACTAGGACCTCATTTTTGTAAACTCTAATATTTATATAAATCGAATGATTAATCTTTTAAAAATGACTCCATTAGATTTCGTTTTCTATTGTTATAACCGTTGTGCCGTCGAGTTACACCCAGTTTGAATTCCACTGCGTATCACAAAATTGGGGGTGTTAAAGATTGGTATAAGAGCTATAGTTATAGAGAAATGGGTCTAATTAATATCTAAACTATAACTGCTTTTCCACAAAAAATGTTTTATAGCCTTTCGCTCTCCGTACCTTCCATCCTCCAGACGATTATGTGACTTTTAGGCATGTTATGCTACACAAAAATACTAGTATATTGATATATACACACTCGATATATTTTCCATCATTTTATTTAAATAATGGCCTAAACATATATGCGTATGCCTATTCTGAAGGCATTACGGCACAATCATATCTTTCCGATCATGTATCTACTCCAACATTATAAGACTTACTAAGCCTCGTTCAAGGCATTGTAACTGATTACAATGGTCTTTCCTATTTCTTAGACATTGTAAAATACAATGGTCTCGTCTATTTTCCAAGACATTGTAAGATACAATGGTCTCTATTACATCCTCATACAGTGTAAGTCCTATAGTAGTCTCCATTACATCCCCAGACACTATGAATAAATAGTGGTCTCGTTTATTTCCCAGACATTGTGTGATACAATAGTCTCTATTATTTCTTAGACATTGTGAAGTTACATAATGGTCTAAATTACTCCCCAGACATTGTGAGTTGTACAATGATCTCTCTTATTTCTCAAACATCATGAGAAAACTATTTCATAACCCTATATAATATCATTTATAAATAACCCGTTACGACTTGTCGAATTCCTCGATTTTTGTACTAACTGTCTTCAGAGATGAGTTGGAACGGCCACACTATACTTCTAAAACACTTATGTCGCCTTAGAGCACATACCTATAGGACACATCTTTATGACGTATCGCTCTTCTTATATTAATAGAATCATAAAACTACTTGACTAAACCATCACATTATCGGTCTTCAATTACACATAGCCTGATCACCTATGTTTAATTCAGGAGGGATCATGTTATGCTGGGAGCAGTCACCTATATGTTTTACGAAAAAAAAACTTTTCACTTATACCCATAAATCAAATTTTGTGTGAGTATAAGAAATTCATAAGGATTCATATGATAGGAAAACCACAATTAATCAAACTCTTACTCTACCTTTCCCACGTAAAAGTTAGCCTCATCCTATGACATACTTCGAAACAACGAATCAAAGTACATCTCTAGCTACCTTAGAAACCATTCGCCACAAGTAACTACACCTTTTCACCGAAACCACTCCAACAACTAACATGAATTAAATCCCGGGACGGGGTTTCCTTTAAAGGGTAGGTACTATAACAATTCGCATTTTCAGGTTACTATTCATCCTCGTATTTTACTATTCACTTTTACTATTCATCTCGTAAATGTTTTACGAGTCACATTTTTTGTTTTTCCATTTCTTTGGAAACATTGTACGATTATTATTCCATGTAATCCTGAACCTACAAGTTTAGGTTTTGTCAATGTCTACGAATTCAACTACACATATCTATCAATTAATATACTAAGTTATAGTATATTGACGAGTTTTGACATTTTTAAGAATTGTATATTTTTACTTCGACCAGTTTTCAATTTTCTAATTTAATTACATAACGCTAATAATAGCAGGAATTAAAAACTACACTTCAAATACTAGACAAGAAAACATTTAGTTTTCTTGTTTCCACCTTATCACTTTCCCCCTCCTCCACCATTTTTGTGTCACCATGGAAAATCACCAAGACATTATGTCTTGGTGATATTATACAACACATGTTCAAATATTATGCCATCCTTAATCACTAAGTTACTAATTAAATGGCTACTTACAACTCATCATCTAACTAAAAGAAACCAATTTGAATACTTCCTACACCTTATGAGTCATTAGGTCATTTGTTGATTACATGTTCAATCCTTCCAAAGATCATCACACCTAGCAAAACTTAACTAGCAAGATTATGAGTCACAATGCAATGTGTCTTGATCATAAGCCTTGATAACTTAAGATCAATACATGTGTTATACTTACTAGTTAAGCTTCCTAAATATCCTAAAACTAACCTCCTCATTTACACTTTAAATACTACTCATTCATTCAACTAGAAACTCATTCACCTCCCTTTCTTCATCCCTTTGAATGCCCAACAAACACACCATAAACACTCTCAAAATTGTTTCCTACTTCAAGAAATACTCAAGTATTGACATCCTTCCAAAGCTACAACAATTGCTTGCATAATCTTTAGTGATCTTCTTAAGTTTAAAGGTACTTAAGTAGCTAAAGATTAGCACAAGGCCAAGAGAAGTTGAAGTCCTCAAGTATGAAAGTTGTCCTAGTATTTTCCTTATTCTAAGTTCCTTTTCTAAACCAATCTTTGTTGCACTTAGAGGTTTCTCGGCTTATCCATCATATTCGTTAAGCACTGAACATCATCCAACTCACGGTGAGTCATAGCCCCTCTTTACTTGTTTTGAACTATTTTGGGGGAGATACATGCTACAAATTTTATAAACAAATCACAAGTACTTGAAAACTATACTATGTGCTTGAAACTATGTGTTAAATCAATCTTTATACGTATTAGGAACTATGTGTTATATCAATTTCTGTTGATATCCGAGTATTATATTAATTTCTGTTGATATCCGACTACTATATCAATTTCTGTTGATATTCGACTATTATATCAATTTCTGTTGATATTCGACCATTATATCAATTTCTGTTGATATTCGACCATTATATAAATTTCTATTGATATTCGACCATTATATAAATTTCTATTGATATCCGACTATTATATCAATTTCTGTTGATATTCAACCATTATATCAATTTATGTTTATATCCGACTATTATATAAATTTCTGTTGATATCCGACTATTATATCAATTTCTGTTGATATCCGATTATAAATATAATTTTCTGTTGATACTTTGTTAAACGCTTTGAGTGTCTTGAGCCTCATACGATAAAAACTATATTCACCATTAATTGTATCCATTACAATTATGACTATCCATTTGAAATCTTGTTGTCCATACTTTAAATTACAAACTTTATGAACTCACCAACCTTTGTGTTGACACTTTAGCATGTTTATCTCAGGTCTATAATGATTGCTGTTGGCACGGAGGAGCATGGATACTCAAGAGAGCTATAAATCCTATTATAATTCGAAAACACATTTAATGTAATTTGTAAACCGTGAAACTACTTGGAACTCATTTTTGTGAACTCTGATATTTATATAAATCGAATGATAAATCTTTTAAAAGCGACTCCATTAGAGTTCGTTTTCTATTGTTATAACCATTGTGCCGTCGAGTAACACCTAGTTTGAATTCCGCTGCGTATCATGAAATTGAGGGTGTTACACAAGATCCGTCACATGTCGAGTTGTTGGAACGTCTAGCAGCCAATTGTGCATTGGAAAATGGAAAGTGAAGATCTTCTTGGTAAACATGGTTTTCTATTTTTTTTATTGTTTATTATTATTATTAATTCTTTTTTGCCTATTTCTATAATTTCAACTAGATAAATTTATATAGCGCAAAACCAATAATATAAGGTATGTTGCCATTTCCAATTGTTTATTTTGACTATTCATTGTTTTGTAATTCAAATTAACGATCTATGATTTTGTAGGTGTAATAATGTTGTGCACTTTCTGATAGACAGCGATCTGTACAAGGAAGTAGAGGAAAAGGCAATCGAACTATTCAAGTTACTTGCTTTTTTTGGGTAAAAGGGAACTTCCACCCTGGTAAAATATATTAACCGATAAAACCATTTAAAGTACAATGGAATGTGGCTGAAACACCACATTAACCTCAAGCAGCCGCTCGAATAACCACTAGATCATTTATGACATGCCGAAAATGAACAACTAGCTACCAACAACTAGAACAACCACTGAAAACAAACAAGACATGCAAAACAAATAAACAAATCTAAATAAAAGATTACTTCCTCGAACAGCCTTGAAGCTTGAAATCAAACTGATTGTTAGATTCCTCAAATTGCCTAGGTAAGTCATAGACCTGGGTCGCATAATCATCAGAAAGATAGCCTTCAAGCTCGTTATGTCCTCCTGTCGATGAAAAGTAATTGTCCATAGGATCATTTGGCTCAAACACCTCATCATCACTATCGGAATCAACCACTTCACCCACCTTAGAGAATGGGTTGCCTTTCCTTATATCATCAGCCACCGGAACATGCTTACCATTATCATCCACAAGGGTGCCTTTCCCATCAACAATAAGCTGCTCAAGCTTCCCAATTTTCTCAACAATAGGAGTGGTCTTCATAGGCGATGGAGAAGTAGTTTTGGAAGAACTAAAAGTAACTTCAGGAGTACCCGTAGTGCCAATCACATGTTCCAAAACCGAATGTTGTTCCTTAAGCACATCAAAACTATTCTTCAACTCAACAAGGTTGGTATCATCCACCCAATTACTATTCATAACTTGATCATCCCGAGGAGGAGCCATACTACTAGTATGATCGGTAGTAGGTCCATTACAAGTAGAACCTACATTAACCGTTGGAGAACCTGTATTCGATTGGTTATATGTCGATGCTCCTCCATTCTTTAGCTTAGTAACCGGCCTATAGTAATACGAGACTTTAGGCTTTTGAAAACGAATCCCATCGACCTGACGATTAGTACCCTGAAGCTTACCTTTACCTTTCTTCTTATAAGCTTCAACAAAACCCTCTTCATCAACCAACGATTTATCATTCACAACCGGTTTCACTCTCTTGGGACATCCATCATTATTGTGATAAAAAACTTTACATGTCTCACATCTTGGCGGCTTTCACTCATATTCAATATCGATTTTTTCTAATGAATGACCTGACCCATTAGGGTAGGGGATAGCAACAACAAGAGAGTCAAGTAAGGCTTCCGTTGACGACATTTCCACAAGGGCCCTAGCATAGGAATTACGACCCCACGATTTAAGACACATTGTACTCGTGTAGGAATCAAGCATGATTGGACGACCAATTTGCGTTGTGATCAAACTAAGACCAACCTCAGAATATGCAACAACCTGAATATTATGGAGTTTGACCCAAACCGGCGTTAAAGTAATATCATATTTCGTAAGTTTAGTGTTTGGAGTCCAAATATTCAAAAAGATAGGCACCAATCGTATCAACCATGGACCTTCTTCTAGCACCCTTTCCATACCATCTTTTGTTTCAAATTGGAAAAGGAAAAAACCATTATTAAGCATAACCCTTTGTAAACCAAACTTTGCCCAAGTATTCCTGACGTAATTTTCAACTACCGAGAAAGCGAGTCTCTTACCAATGAAATAACCATACAAAGTATTAGCGAATCTAGAGTGTACCTCATTGACAGCATCCAAAGGGATGGTGACATTAGCACCAGCCAGACATTGCTCATTCCTCATCATCGAAATCTTAACGGTCTTCTTAGGCGTTTTATCGTTAAACATATCTGCAAATGAGGTAGTAGTTGAACCTGGTTGATTAGTTGGTTGATTCCTAACATCAGATGTCGAACCATTATCCTTATCCATCTCTCGAAACCCACAAACAAAACGAAACCCAATAAAAAATAACACGAAAAGAAAGGCAGCATGCAACACAAACAATTAGTGAAAGAAAACCCTAATCGCACGATTAGGGTTTATACACATGAAGATCCAATCACTAACCGTATCCCATCATAATGATCGTTTATGTAATATATGTTATAGTAATTGATAAATAAATAAACGATCAACAGTACGAGGTAGGAACTGAAACCAATCAATATTGCTAATATACGGATCCCTAAAAATTGATTACAAGTTACTTGCTATGCAACTATTCCGGATAATACCAACAACAAATCAGCAAGAGCTGGAGGCACGAAGAAATAAAAACAATTATGTGTGGCTTTGTATGTATCTTGCGTACAAAAACTGAAAGCAAGAAGAAATGATATTTTTTGGTAGCAGGCTTCCTCTAATCAAGTCGCTCCTTGAAGCCTTTGGTACCCACTTATTCTCGTTTTTTAAAGCTCCTAAGAGTGTTCTAAGTTACATTTAAAAGGTTAGGCTACCTTCTTCTGGGAGGTAGACTCTAACAAAATGGCTTGGATTGCTTGGAAAAATTAAAAGTATGATCACCAAAAAGTTGTGGTGGTCTTGGGATTGGTAGTTTACATGCTTCAAACCTTGCTATGTTGACAAATAGGTGGCAGTTCAAATCGGAACAAAACTGACTTTTGCACCAAACCATTATATTGGAACTTGAAATTAATCATCTACCTCCTCTAACTTGTTCATTGATATGTCCTTGGAAAAATATGTCCTTGGAAAAACATAATGGCTTGTTTTTCTTGTTTTGAACATAGGAAATATCTTGTTATGTAAGCTTTTCGCCTATGTAACGGGCTGAGATATGGGATTCACCCATATCCGTTGTACTTAAATGTTTTTTGGAGTAATATATTTACCGGGTCGTTGACCTTTTACCAAAAAAAACATATCTGGTCTCAACGATGATCTTTTAAAGGTTAACATCAACCTTAATTCTATATTTCCGATGAAAATTGGTGATGGTTCAATTTTATGATTTTGGCAAGAATGCTGGTTTGGGATGTCAAGTTTAAATCTTTGTTTCAAAGACTTTTTGAATTGGAAACTAATAAAGATTGTCTAGTGCTAGATAGATGTTCCACCACCGATGTTCCTAATTCATCTCCTTTTGTGTTGGCATGGCGTAGATCTCCAAGAGAAGGCACGAAACTTACAAAAGGACATGTTGTACGTGCATGAACTTCCTTGTTTTACATTTTAGTTTCGACTTACAAAAGGACATGTTGTACGTGCATGAACTTCCTTGTTTTACATTTTAGTTTCGACTTTCGAAAGGACATGTTGTACGTGCCACTGGGTGGTAGAAAGAGGTTGAAAGGCATGTTATGATTGCATATTTCTTGTCGCATAAGATTTTGATATGTTTAAATCATGAGATATATTCGCTCCCATCTAAATATATGAACATAACCCGTGTCAAATGGTAGGTACACCCATGTTACTTAGGGGCCCAAGACATAGACACTCAACCCAAATTGCCACAACTTTTTTTTAACGGCAAGATTAAATAGAACTAACAAAGAGCTAGAAAAAAAAAATACAAAAGGAGGGATAGGGCATTACAAGAATTACGTTGCCAATCTATCCAATTGATTTTCTGATTTCTACTACTTGAAGTCCATGTAAATGTAAATTTTTTGACATCATTTAGGATGAGTTCCTTTCTTGGACGTTTTACCGCAAACATTGATTCATTTAGAAAACGCCAAAAAATCCTAAGAGTAATTAAATTGCCACAACTGAAATGGAAATTTATGGAATGCTCAGATAGCTCACAACACATGTGAGTAAAATGTTCGTAGTTTAAAAGCAAATCAAGATCACAATTTTTTAATTTAGCATGTTTGGTAATAGAAATTTAACTAATAAAAAAATAATAAGTGATAAAACTAGCACAAGTTTCCTACTCGCTCATCATTGGAAGTTTAAAATAACCTCCATATCTAATCAGTTTCCTTGCAGTTTGGAGGATCCACCAAGGACATGACTTGCCTGAGTGGACGAGTCAGCTTTTGGGTCCAATGACCTTATGTTGATATGACCAGGGTGTTGCGGTTGCTGCTGCTGCTGCTTTTCTATCTGTGAGTAGCCCACACCTAGAAAATCTAGAGTGGTCTTACTTGAGTTTCCGACACTTAAAGAGAAATTCTGATGATTGAACTTTCCAGAGTCATTCGTGTCCCGAAAATTCATGTTTCTATTCCGGTTCCCATTGTACCCACCGAACATTGAGGATCCTCCACCACTGTTAAGAGAATTCATAAGTCCTTGTAGCTGGTTATCATTCTCCATATTTGATTGCAAGGTCTGGTCTGCTCTAACATCAAAGCTGGTTGAGGGATTTTGACGACTAGTCTGTGATTTTAAATTGCCATCAACAGCGATTGTGGAAGAGCCTCCAAAGCTTGTTAACAGTGTTGTGGCATTGTTGTTACTTGTGGTAGAGCCCATCTGAGCTGCCTTCTGCAGCAAGGCGGTAGCAGACATGTGGGCTGCTGTTTGGTTTTCCTGACGGGAATTATTGTTGTTGACAAAATTATTATCACAGCCACCTCCGGTGTTATATTGATGATCCGGAATCATGAAACCAGAAGAGGTCATATTTGTGTCATTGTTTTGGTTATCACTGTTTTTCAATCCATTGTTGGGATTACTGCTTCCTGAGAAGAAACCTAAATTGAAAAGATTAGGAGACATTTTCGTAGTGTTGTTATGAAGGTCAGGAAGTTGCATCATTGCATGAATAGTTGGCTTGTTTGCCATTAACCCATGTTGCTGGCTTTGTTGGTCATAATCAAATACTTGGTTCAACCCTTGGTTTGGATCTGATAAAAAGAAAGGAGTTGATGAACTTTGCATTTGGGGTTGCGGGAATAGAGATGTTTGACTTGGTTGGAGCATGACTTGCTCGAAATTGGAATTTCCCAGACTTAACATGTTGGTAGTAGATGATTGATGGTTCTGGTCATGCAACTGCGACATCTGTGACCCAACTTGAGAGAGGCCTAAATTCATTGAATTACTAAGATGACTTCCAAAAAGATGGCTACCAATAGCACCAAGGGCAGACGGATGCCTTGCGCTTTCTTGAGCAAGTGCATCACAAAAAGCGCGGTGCGTGATAAAACTGTCACGCCTGCAAAATTAACGTTTATGTAAGGCAAAGCATTAGGTCATTTTATTCTTACATACACGGATTCTAAGTACGTAAATGACACAACATAAAGGACATGACATGATGCATATGTGGCAGAATATACATGTACAAAATTATGTCACTCGTGAAAATGGAATCTAGCTATTGAGGCAACAGCATTTCTTCCTGTATCATCCACAAGATGATGATGGTGTATGGTCTTGAAATGACGCATGGCTATGATTGTATCCAGGACAAAGTGTCAACGTTTCAGTGTATAAAATGGTACTATAATTGCGACATTGGTAATAAAGTACTTATATCAACTATTAGGTAAGTTTGAACAACTTATTCCATAAAGGGTCCTTAAAATTCAAAAGATTCCTTATTACTGTAGTCTGGAATTGTTTCTCTAATTAACTGTGATAAAAAGGAATATAAATGGTTAATCGTCACATTTTCGTGTTTTAAAAATACTTTGATCATTTTGAGAAAATATTCGAGACAGGCCGCAAGAAGCAATAGCAAAGCACCAGTGTGGATGTATCCACTCCATAAGACAACAAATATCCAGCAAATTAGACCCTCACCGTTACCATTGTCTACTGACATCCACGTGACTACATACTATCTCCCAAACAACATTGGCGTATTTCCCTAGAAATTACTGCATAATAGCATCTTATCAACCTACAAACACACACTACAAATATATACTTTGAATTCATCAATACAATAATTCCAAGAATGAATTATATATATTCGATGATGGACCCAAATATATATAGGTTTTGTAACATTTTAATTTGTATAACAAAGAATGGAAAGAAAGAATTGTTATAAGGGATCGATTATATGTATAATACCTTGAGAAGAGGGTACCACAATCACATCGATATTCACGGGTGCCACATGTTTTAGAGTGAGCTTTCCAGTCGGATTGGACCGCGTACTTCTTGGAGCACTTCTCGCACTTGTATTTCTTTTCACCGTGCTTCCTAGAATAATGTTTCTTGATTCCAGTTAGGTCTCCTAATGCACGAGACGGTTCATGATGGACACATGAAGGCTCTGGACAAAGATACACCTTTCTCTTGACTTCTTTGTTACTCTTTTGCTTGAGCTTCCAAGGTAGGTTATGTCCTCTTCTGTGGAGTTGCAAGTTTTGTTCCCTTTGGAAGCCTTTGTTACATACTTCACATATGAACCTGTTTGTTGCCATTAGGGTTTTCGGTGACAAAGCTATCACCTCCGCATCTGGATCTGTTGTTTCGTTTCGATTATAACAAAAATCAATTTATGTTATGATAAGAATTTATACAAAAACAAATGAACATAATAAATCTGAAAACTAATATATATACAAATCAACAAAAGGGCTTACCATCTTAGTCGTGTCTAAAATAACCAAATCACATGTGTGTAGGTCATTAATATATTTAAAGGTTTAAAAGGAATTATATATTATTTGAAGTGAATGAAAACAATTATTTTAAAAAATTAGGGTTTTCTTTCCAGATTTAGTTCTTGAAACCTAGAAGAAAAAAAAATAAAAAAAAATCACACTAATAACATAAGATAATTGCTTATGTACTTACTTGGAGTACCTGGAAGGCTTCTCTTTTTCTTTTGTTGGGATGCTGCTGATTGTATAGTTGAAGAAGAAGTAGGTATTGAAGATACATGTTGTTCTTCTTCTGATCTTGCTCCGAAAAACGACGTGGATGAAGAAGTTGCTGCCATTTCTAACTCACAAAGACTAATTATAATCCCACTTTTGGCTTGTTCAAACTAGACAAATCTTGTAAGTATCAAGCTAGCTTGCTGCAAGAATTGTGAAAAAAAAGAAAAAAAAAATCCGAAAACGACATGATTATATCTTACATATGAACAAAAGAGAATATAATGAGAAGAGAGAAAAGGATTGAATTCATAGACTGTTTAACAAGACCTGTTTTTACCTTCTTCTCTTCTTTACATATAATAATACCAACTTTGTTTGGAAGTCTCTATTTGTTAGCTAGCTTGTTCTTCAATAATTTGTTGCTATCTTGCATATATATATATATATATATATATATATATATATATATATATATATATATATATATATATACATACATACAATATGGGGACCTATATTACTCACTCTCCGTAAAAAGAATTCCTGATTTTCCTCACAAATATTTGTATATTAAAAAAAAAGGAATATAATTATAATGATAAAGATTAAGAAATTTTTATTTTATTATAAGAGGTGGTGGGGGAGGGGGGGAGTTGCTGTCCATGCAGCTCAGGGTGGGGTAAGACACATCTGCTTATTTTCATATCTTTTCTACATTTCATCAAGACAACATACTCTTCCGTCACTCTTTGCTTTTCCCTATCTTTTATTTATTTCAAAAATTAATGGAAAAACTTGTAAACATTTTCATTCACTTAAGATTTGTGACTTTGTACACAACAAGTATATCAAAGCCTGATATACACATAATCTTTTGTACCATGACAATGACATTTTTGGATACTTTACTTTCTATATCGTGTAATAGTCCTTTACTCCTTTTACATAAGTTAGATGGTAACTCTACCTTCAATTTTACCTCCATCTAGCTAAGATATAAACTATACAAGTTGATACATTTGGTTCCGAGTTAGTGAGTTTTATGAAAAGTATGAGTTAACCACCAATAATTGAAACGTCTGGCAATCAAACGTGCGGGTGAATTCATTTGTGCCATATTTTTATTTATTTATTCATTTATTTTAGTAAAAGAGTTACTTCCGCTAAAATAATATTACTCCAAAAAAATAATTAAGAAAAATGGATGTGGGCAAGTCCCACACCTCAGCCCAAAAAGGCAAACCACAAGTGCATACGGTGCTTAAGTCTTAAACTAGCATAAGAAATAACATGTCATACTTTTGCAAAATAAAACAAACAACTATCTAATTTGACCATGAAAATTGATATCGTTTGTGTTTGCATACTTCATTTGGGCACTAGTCAAATCATAATCATCAAAGGTATCATCATCATAAGGGTTTTAATCATAGGTGTCCTTCTTCCATTGCTCATATAAGCTCTTCATGCCCGCGCCACTAGCACTTTTTAGAACCATCAAAAGCCATGTGACTAGTAGTTTCATTGTAGTCCTCAAGTAATTCATCATCATCACTATCAGAAATAAACAAATCCCCAACCTTAGAAAATGGATTATCTACCTTTTTACCATCTTTAACCATGTTAGGTGTGCTATTCGAAATAAAAGGAGAAGGAGCATTGGACGAACTAGGGATGTTGTCATTGTTTACCACGTGTCCTCGATCAACAGTAGTAGCGATACTCACATTGCTTGTACTAACCTCAATGCTAGTTTCTACATTAACATTAGAACCTTCATCCAAATAGGGTTGAGCACAGTCCAAAAAATGGACCGGGTAGACCAAGACCGGACCGGACCGAAAACTGATTTCGTCCAAAAGTCCGGATCGAGGACTGGACCAAAATGCTCGGTCTAGGTCCGGGTCGGTCCGATCCGGTCTGTCGGTTGGTCTGGTCCAACATAGCATAATAGTCAATTGTGCACAAGACCAGACCGAAGACCGAAATGAGGATAAAGGGTGGACCGAGGACCAGACCGAAATATGTTCGGTCCGGTCTGGTTTCTCAGTCCGGTCCGGTCCACGGTCTATAATGCTTACCCCTACATCCAAATCACTTCGAACACCAAAACATTAGAGGTATGAACCACTTTAGTTGCCATTG
The DNA here is from genome assembly GCA_030686995.1 of Artemisia argyi. Classification (NCBI taxonomy): domain Eukaryota; kingdom Viridiplantae; phylum Streptophyta; class Magnoliopsida; order Asterales; family Asteraceae; genus Artemisia; species Artemisia argyi. The sequence goes on along the minus strand of CM060701.1, from coordinate 85,273,204 downwards.
CTTGTCTAGAGTTAAAAGCCTCCTTTATGTTGTCTTTGAAAGTATACTCATTTGTGTTGTATTTGGAAGGAGAAGCTTTGGTATTCAGAGGCAACTGGCCAATACTTAAATTTATTCATTTGAATAGCATTGAACTTCTTAGTATTACCTCCTTTACGCTTCACAACTGTAAAACCATCATTAAAAAGCCCCTGACATGCACCCAAATTAATATCTTTACTTTTACCAATCTCATTCGCCACACGTTTAAAGGCGGCTTTGAGCGGTGCAAATTTTTTCTTTCACAAGGGACCATTCTTGCATGGCCTGTTTTGTTGTCCAAATATATTTTGTTTCTAATAGACATTGTTATATAGTATAGCGATAGACAACAAAACAGGCTATGCAAGAAGACTTGCCTCTAGCTTATAACACAGAGATATGTTACCAAAGTCGCGGCAAAGACAAGTGTGAGATTGTAGTTTGTATATATGCATATAGTGTAGTGTGTGATAGTTTGCGTTTCGAATATATTAAGATGTAAGTGTGAGACTGTATATATACATGTAATTTAGTGGCTCTTAATTTGTATTTACAAAAAAAGAGATGTTATAAGCTTTTACCAACGTTTTTCAACGTAAAATAATCTTTAACGAATAACTAACTATCCTAGCTTTTATAGATATAGATTCCATCTTCAAGCTGTCCCGACATCCGAGTTGATTGTGATAAAACTATATTTATTCTGTTTCAATTCTTTTAACTCAAATGGATGTATGCATGGCTGTAAATTTAATTAATATTTTCATTTCATATTTACCAATATAATATGTATTGTTTTGAAAAAAATTATAATAGGGAGCAAATCAAAACAGATAAATAAATAGAGAAGACTTGAAGCGACTTAAAAAGAATCTTTACATTCTTTGTCATTTAACCAAGGAGACGAAACAGGATTGATATCTTATTTTGCTTATTTATATTAAACATTTATTTATTCATAGCACAGTCACACAACATACTTATATTAATCGAAAAAGGCGTAGTACTAGAATTTTATATAGAATGTCATTGTCCGAATAATTCCAGTAAATTATTGGACTATTCTCGTCCTCTTTTGAAAGATTATCCTCCCATATGTAAAGTTGTTTAATCAATCAATTACGCTCTCCCTCGCTACGATAGTATTACATAGATAATGAATCTTTTATGATCGAAAATTTGTTAAACATAGCAAGAAGCTAGACAAATATAAGTAATTACAAGTTGTTATTGCAAGCTATATAGGATGGGGTTGCAAACCGTGTCCAACCATAAGGGTCGAAAGGTCTTAGACGACTGATGAACAATTAATGTAGTAAAAGAAAGTGTTTTAACTTCCATGCATGAGGGTGCCTTGATAGTTTCACATTGAAGCAAGTCTTGTTTTTGTAATGCCAGATACCCGGAAACTGATTCTTATGCTAAGGTTGGTCTTGGACGTGTTGAAAGACTAGTGGAATCGCCGAATCGGCCCATCTGATCAAATCAGTCTAGATTTGGGGCGATATCTAAGTCTCACCACTTGGATACCGGAAGCAATAATTTTCAGTTTTGAAATGAAAGAAGAGGCGTTGAGCAGGATCTGTAAAATCATCAAATAATCAACATACCGATGAGTGAATATAAATAAATACCGCATGAGTCGATATTTTGAAAGCATACGAATTCTATATCTAAAAGACTTAAAACACCATACTGAAAATGGTTTAATTGACAAGTTGATGGATATTTTGAAATATATAAGAAAATATATATGAGCATGTGATTCAAAACTAAAAGCCTTGATAAGATTTAGAAAGATAGAGATGATAATGTTTATTTCTTTGAAAATTCAAAGAATTCCGTCGGATCCCTTGCAAAGTACTCAAACATTGCAAAGCCTAAAAAGAAATTTGATGCTGCCACGTATCTCCCTATTATTTTATTTAAAAAATCTGGATAAGGGCAAAATAGTAAAATTACTCGTTTTTTCTTTTTCCATCTCAAATTTCAAATGCACATATCTCTTAAACGACAAACTTTTAGAAAAAACCGATTTCACCATAATTTTTAAAATTTAATCCTCTTTAATTTGGTATAAATTTTGTTAAAAATTTCAAAACTTTTTTTTTACATAACAAATGGGTGTTAATTTTCTTTATTTTTTGGGCATTTTCGACCTTATTTTGTACCATCATAAATGCCGAATCGTGAAAAATTTAAAACATGAAAGTCGTAGCTTCTTGGCCATTCTTTACCCAGAAATTTGAATCACTCAAATCCAATATGATATGAGTGAGATATCGTATGTTAAAGATGACGTTTTACTCATATTTGTTGCCCACAACATGTTTGATGAAATGTTTAGCTTAGATTTTTAGTCTTAAAATCGAGTTAAATTCACTAATTTTTGTACAACAATGCACCTTTAGTCATTTTATTAATGTAAGATTCAAAAAGTTTTTTTTTTTTTTTTTTTTTTGCTTTTTTTTTTTTTTTTAACTGATGAACCTTATTAACTGATTTAATAAGTTCATCAGTTAATAAGGTCATCAGTTAATATAGTTCAACCTGTTAATAAGGCTGATGAACCTTATTAACTGATGAACCTTATTACTCCCTCCGTCCCAAATTTATTGTCCAGTTTGAATTTTCAAAGTCAAAATAGTTCAACTTTGACCATAAATATATATTTTTTGTTATATAATACTTGATGAAAAATTATACCATTCAAAAGTACACTTTAAACCCAATTCATTTATATATTTTGCACCAAATATTATATAACACCCACAAAAATATTTAAGGTCAAAGTTAAAGAAGAAAGACTAAAAAGTCCAATAGTGGACAATAAATTTGGGACGGAGGTAGTAACTGATTTAATAAGTTCATCAGTTAAAAAGATTCATCAGTTAATATAGTTCAACCAGTTAATAAGGCTGATGAACCTTATTAACTGATGAACCTTATTAACTGATTTAATAAGTTCATCAGTTAATAAGGCTCTTTAACGCGCGATATGTCTTTTTTAAAAATCAGTTAATAAGGTTCATCAGTTAATAAGTTCATTAGTTAATATAGTTCAACCAAAGTAACTGATGAACAAAATGTCTTTTTTAAAAATCAGTTAATAAGGTTCATCAGTTAATATGGTTCATCAGTTAAAAAAAACAACAAAAAAACAAGAAAAAACAAAACTTTTTGAATCTTACATTAATAAAATAACTAAAGGTGCATTGTTGTACAAAAATTAGTGCATTTAACTCGATTTTAAGACTAAAAATCTAAGCTAAACATTTTATCAAACACGTTGTGTGCAACAAATATAAGTAAAACGTCATCTTTAACATACGATATCTCACTCATATCATATTGGATTTGAGTGATTCAAATTTCTGGGTAAAGAATGGCCAAGAAGCTACAACTTTCGTGTTTTAAGTTTTGCAAAATTCGGCCTTTAAACTAGACAAAATTAGAGCCGAAAATGCTAAAATTTTCAAGAAAATCATGACCCAATGAATATGTCAAAAAAAGAGTTTCGAAAAAATTAAAAAAATTTTATACCAAATTGAAGAGGATTAAATTTTAAAAATTATGGTGAAATCGGTTTTTTCTAAAAGTTTGTCGTTTGAAAGTTATTTGCATTTGAAATTTAAGGTGGAATTAAAAAAATGAGTCAAATGACCAAAATGCCCTCTAACCGAAAATATTAAAGAAAAAAGGGAGGGAGTGGGTGGGGGACACATGACACTAGCTTAATGGCTAGAAACCTTTTTAAACTTTTTAATTTTGATCCGTTTTTTAGGGGATCGCAACTCTTCACCTAATACCCAACTTGGTTTTATTTATAGTAAGTATGTACTTCCTTTATACCAAAAAGAATTTTCAAACACAAAAAGTAATAAATGATATGTCTAATTAATGCTAAATTTAATTGATAAAAAATTATTTTTACCCTTATAGTTAGGGTCCGTTTGGTTTATAGATGGGTTTAGGATTTGGATTTGGATTTAAATTTGGATTAGAATTCGAGATTTGAATTTGATGTATGAGAGAGAAAATAATATATTTAATTAAGAGTAATTAATTTATAAAAAAATAAATGATTTTTAATTTAAAATAATACATTTATAATGCTAAAAAAATATAAATGATAGAAAGAGACAACAAGAAAAATATATAGGTCTCACAAAAATTTAAAAACCTTACCACCACCCCTACTTTTACACAACCCCAAGTTTGTGGTTCTCACTCCCAAATCCTAATCCTAAAACTCAACCAAACAACTAATTAATGTCATGTCAAATAAAAACCCATGCCAAAGTATTAAACCAAACGTGCCCTTAATATAAAAGGTAAAAGATCATTTGAGAACCAAATTTTTTTTACATACCAAGGGACTAATCTCCACCATCCATCTTTCCTCCATCTTTATTTGATCTAATGGATGAGATTAATCTCTAACAATTTAAAAAACCCACTTTCATCATTTCTTTTCAAATATTAATATCTTTCAAACTGTTAATCATTAAGAGAAAAAAATATACCGTTACGACGAGCATTTAATTATCTTTCTATAGATATGCTATTTGATATATTTTCGGCAATTTTTTTTTTGTTTTTTTCACTTTTTTTCGTGGCCGAAAAAATCATATATGATATTACATATCATATCATATATGATATTACATATTATATATGATTTTTTCGGCAAAAAAAAAAAAAAAAAAAAAAAAAAAAAAAAAAAAAAAAAAAAACGTTGAAAAAACGAAGAAAAAAAAAATTTGTCGAAAATATATCAAATAGCCTATCTATAGAAAGATAATTAAATGCTCGTCGCGATGGTGTAATTATTTTCGCTTAACGATTAACGGTTTAAGAAATATTTAAATTATAAAAAATGGGTGAAATATTAAAATGTTTTTAATCCCAACCATTGATTTCTTTTTAGATGGATGATGAGGATGAGTCCCTTGGTATGTGAGGAATGTTTGATTTTTTAAATAACTTGACTCAATATAAAAATTAGAAATTAGTAATTAATGCAAGTTTTGATTATAAGGGTAAAATAGAAAAAAGAGTCATAAATAATGTTTATATATAAAATCTGGACGCTTATTTTGGTACAAACATAAATGGCACGATGACGGAGGAAGTATACAATAGCCGCGTATATAAAGTGACAAATGATGAATTAGGTGGATTTGTGGATACTATATTTCAATTTATACGACACTAGCTTATAGACCTGTCAAATTGACGGGTTTTTAGAAAGGATCATGCAAAAAAAAAAAAAAAAAAAAAAGAAAAAAAAAAGTGTGTAAACAAAATAAGGAAAAAAAAATGAAAGTAATAATTTGAAAATGAGTTGGAGATGGGACAACAATGATGCAAAAAGATAATAATGACTGCTACACCCGGTGTGAATGTTCATTCCGTCAACACCTAATAACTTAAAAAAAATATTAAAAGTGTAAATAAAAGAGGTTTGTGTTTATAACACATGAAAATTTAAAAATGTTATAAATGATGTACTGTAGTATTTATATTGTAGATAGCACAAATAAGACCTAAAACGACACAGTTGGTGAGTACCCATTTTTCGCAGATAGCATACTCACGCCTTGTCTCTTGATTTGTTTCATTTATCCTTCAATTTGCCTCGAGGTTTAGACAACCATGTAACAATGATACTAATAGACTAACATACTTGATTAACGTCCCAAAAAATTTTAAACATAAACTCTAGTTTCCTGCAATGAATGTTTTACATTATACACCTAAATATGGGAACACAACATCATCTAAAATCAAATGACACTTCCACGCAAACATTATATGTAATATTAGGCAATGTTCTGAAAGGCTCAAAGCGCACTAAGGCGCAAAGGGGGTCAAAGAGCCTCGAGTCGAGGCGCAAATTGAGGCGCAAATTCATAAATATGAGGCGCACTATACATTTAGGTTTTTTTTAAAACATATGTGACAACTTATGCAGCTTAAATAACACAAAAATATCAATATTCAATGCATAATGTCACTTAATAGTTATTACATCCAACAAAGGTTGCATTTAAACCCAAAATATTAAGCAGGCAACATATCAGAATCCGTGAACTACCCTAAATTCCTGAATATACATTACAATATATGAGTTTATGACTTATAAAATTTAACAAATTACCGTGTATCAAACTATCAACTATCAACAACAAAAAATCTATAGTTGTTTGGTAAAACTTAACCCTAAAGAAACAATATTTGTATCTGTTAATAAGCTACTATTCTTAGACATTAGATTACAAAAAAACATAGTTCTTTGTTGATTGTGTGTTTTAGTTTTTTACTAAAATATTAGGGTTATTAGATACTTTATAACTTAAAGGGCCAAATGTATATAACATGTAAGCCCAAAATGTATCTTACTATTAAGAAAAAGGGCCAAAACCCCGTTACATCTTCTAGGCGCACAAATCCGTAAGGCGCTAAAGCGCAAAAATCCCCAAGGCGCTGCGATTTTTACGGGATTCATGCATGTCGTGAGCCTCGATCTAAAAAAATCCCAAAGACTGGAGCCTCGTGGGATTTAGGGAGTAGGCGCGCCTAAGGCGCGATTTTTAAAACATTGATATCAGGTAATCAGAGTTCTTAAACCACCTTACAAACTTCCCAAAAAACATCTAAACACTCTTGTAACAAAGTGATATGAAGTATGAACAACCCGAAACAAATGACATTATAAGCAACATTATTAGAATTTAATAAGAAACGGTGTTAGTGTAATAAAATTGACTAGTGCTACAAAATTGGATTTTTGACCCATTTAGAGCAACATTATTCGGCTTAACAAAGCAGCTTTGGTTTCTTCTTCTTGCTCCAATATAGATTGCAACTTCATTTGACCATCTTCTAGCTATAAACAACACAGATACCCAAAATGTACTCATTGAATTAGTAGCCAATCACTACTTCATGAAACAGAAGGGGTGCAACTTTGTAACAGAATACACAAGTGATGCGATGTTTACAATATTTTAAGCACAATGAACTGTCAATATTTGTGATCATCTTGGGAACAATTCTCTTAATGATTCACAGTTTTCATCATTATAGATGTGAAAACACATATGGTTCTAGCAGTTGGGCAAGAATTAAGTGGCACTAATCATTATGACCTCATTTTACATAAAAAGAAGCAAAACATACGGTTCACCATAATATTCCCATTAAAGAAATTACCTTTAGTTTAAGAAGAAAGATGGCATCTCCTCCAGTATGCTTAAACTGAGGAACTACTATGATGCCACTTTTCATATGCTCTAGCTCCTCCTTTAATAATCAGATTTCATGTTGGTATTTCTTGATCATGGATTTCTCATCAATAATCAGCAATATTATGAACTTACTTTAGAGCACTATCAAGAAGATTACGTTAAAGCACCGAAGGTTTAATGTCCAAACCTTATTTTTGTGTTGCCTGAATTTCAATGTGTTTTGCACGGTTATAGTATATTATTCCAATAGTATGTCAAATATGATCAAAGTATAATATTCCAATAATAATCCAAATATCTAATCTTTTTAAATAAAATAAATTAATTTTAGAGGTTTAATGTGTAACAGACACACTCTTGGTGATATCATGCCAATAATAATCCAAATATCTAATCTTTTTGAATAAAATAAATTGATTTTAGAGGTTTAATGTGTGACAGACACACTCTTGGTGACTTCCAACCGTCCCTTTTAAGATGAATTTACCCATTCGACCCATTAGAGATATTTAATAACCGCAATTCACTCATTAAAGTTATTTGGACGAACTTGACACCAATAGTTGAAAAGGACTGTCATGCATGGTCTTTCATCAGGTATTCATAAGATTTGGTTGATTTGAAATTAATGTGCAAGACTTACAGATGCTCGTCCATGACCACTTAATGAAAACTGAAAGAGCCTAGTCAATTTTGAGTCCCTGTATAGTATATGGAGCAGCACTCGCTTCTGTCAATTTTAATATAACCTGAAACAGTTGCAAGTTAGCGAACTTTGATAGCTAAATATTAAAGAGAGAAAACAAAAATCCACTCCTATGTGTACAAAATAATTTAGTGATGTGTCTGTTGCTGTTGGGAACTGGAGACACTTTCGAGAATCTGGGAATGAGATCCGCCACTTCTCTAATCCTTTCTGCAGATGGCGTGGCTGATCTACCAAACATGATTGGCATGTCGCATTTATTTATCTGTGCACGAAAAAAAACAAAGTGGTGTTACAGATTAACAACACATAAGCAAAATGTCAAACTAATTATAGCACGAAATTAGTGTGTCATTTTAGACCTTATATGTGCATAAGTGATGAGTGTCTAAATACTCATCATTTTATATCAATCTGAACTGCCAAAACATCCAAAAACACTCAAATATGCATCATAATACTAAAAATATCCCAGGATTGTGTTTTATATGTTTCAGATGCAAAATAATAAAAAACAGATGAAAAATGATCAAAGTTTGCATAATTGGCAGTTTTAGTCCCTCAACTTTTAAAAGTTGTCAAATCTAGTCCCTAGTTATTCTAAAAACTTGAAAAAGTCACCAAAGGTCCTTTTAAATCATAAAGTTACATATTCAGTCCTTTGGTGCAAAGTTTCACAAAATTGCAAGTTTAGTCCCTGAACTTTGAAAAATGACAAAAATGGTCCTTGGGTTATTAAAACTTTGAGAAAAACAAATTTTGTCCTTGTACTTCTCATAAATGGCAGGATTGGTCCTTGATTGGCAAGTTTGGTGAAATTACATAACAGGTCCCTGAAGTTTCAAAGTTTGGCAGTTTTAGTCCCTAGAAATTTTAAAAGTGAAAAGTCAACATACAACCTTGGACTATGGAAACTTGGCATAAAATACCCTTATGAATATTTTGGAAGAGTGCCAAATTACACCCCCAAACTTTCGGCTATTTACAAATTTGGTCCTTGTGTTATTTCCATACAAAAACCAAACCGGACCCTTAAATATTATCACAAATCCAATACCAAGTCCAATCCACAACACAAAAGCCCACCACCCTTTGTTTTGGCCCAACTCCACCCAAGCCCACACCCCGTATAATATAATACCAGGGTCAACCTTTCACCCTGTGGTCAAACAGTCAAACAACCATCACCACCCAGCCTTCCCTCCCCCACCATAAAACTTGCACTGTTCCCCATCACCTCAACCTACCATCATACTCCACCGCCCAACTCACATCACCATTATCACCTAATAATCCAACCACATTTAATGCCACCACCCCCTTGCCTATAACAGTCTAATCCCACATACCCAATTTTCCCGTCAAAAATAAAATCAAAGGCCAGGGATGATTCAAAGTAATTCAAAGGCCAAGATTGGATGGGATTTGCTCAGAGGGTCCCATTGAACCCTAATGATCAGCTATAAAAAAGAGAAGACAGAAGGAAAGAAGAGTAGTACATTTTTAGCTTAATCTTAAGTCGTATAGTTGTAGCATATTATTCTAGCTTAATCAAAAGCTTTTAAGCATTGTAGTGGTCAATTCAGTTGTAATTTCACTTATTTCAAGTAATACATTTCAAGTTTCAGTATCTCCTTTAGCTTATGCAGTGTTCACTTTTATTTCAAAATTTCCAATAAGCTTTTTTGTTGTTAATGTTAATGGCATGGACTCATAGGATCACATAAGCTCCAAGAAAGCTTAATAAAGCTTTTAGAAACATTAAAACACAGCTTAGTTATAAAAAAACTCAAAAATACAAAAACAGTCAACATTGGTCAAACTTGCAGGTTTAATGGTGATTTAAAGCTGGAGCATGGTTAATTCTGGATGGCCATGGGTTTAGTGGCTTGTAGAAGCCTGTAGGTTTTGTTCTTTGGTCCTTGGTTCATGTGAAAGTTGCTTGGATGGCATGAAGTAAGCTCAATATCTGTTTACCTTCTGTTTCTGAATCTTAGTTAGTATTGATTGCTTGTTTATGCTTGTTTATGTATTATAGATCTTATTAGAATAGTTGTGATCTATTTCTTAGTCTAAATCATGGTGTTTCTTTGAAAATTTCAAAACAGTTTTCATTAAGGTAGTGTTTGGATTAAGTCAGGGTAGTTAATCCTAGTTGAACTCAGTGACTAAGGCTTGTTTATATCATTTGCTTAACACCTAAGAAGTCAGAAACAACAAAGTTTTTAGGTTGTTGAGAGCTTAAAAGTCAAAACTCATTGTAATCCCTTATAACTGTTCACTGTGAGGATTTTTGTGATCCAAGCCACCCAAATCGGTTCATAAGTTGTTAGGGATGCTCTATTTCATGATCTTGTAGCTTAATATAACATAATCACTCAGTAAATTAGGATCTAATCTCATAAAAGTCAAAATTGTTCATAAATAAAAAAGTCAAAAATATCAATTCTGTCAAAATAGTCACTTAATCCAGATCTTGCATAGGGTTTAATATAGATTGGAACTCCAAAGTTTTGGTTGATTTGTTATATTTGGAAGCTTGTGAACTTATTTCAACAAGAAAATCTCAGTTTAGAATCCTTTTGCTTATAAATAAGCAATGTTAAAGTAGCCTAGTTGAACTGTGACCTCCCCTGTACACAGCTTTTCACCCATTTTCCTAAGCTCATATAGGGCTGAATAGTGGACCCCACCCCAAGTTTTTTAGCTTTTTGGATAGCCAATAAGCTTGTCTTGAGGACTCAGTGCTTATTTTGAGTTTTGTGGTTTATTTCATAGGGCTGCAATCCTCATCTATTTTGTCCATTCCCTGTGCATGCCGAGTGACTCAGCTTTTGAGTCCAACTTCCAAGCCTTACACAGACCTCAATAATAAGCCATAAGCCCTGCTTATTGGCTTATTTTGAAGCCTTCCAGTCCACCTTCAAGGTTCAGGACTTTATTTGGACCCCCCTTAGATTTTGTGGACCCCACAGAGGTCTAAAACCCTTAGGTTTGGCCTGATTTGGTCTGAGATTAAGTATAAGTGCTTATTTGTGATTAATTGCTTATTCAGTGTGCTTCTTTGTTCTAATTGGCTTATTTTCAGTTGGTATTCATCTGTACATGCTTAGTTTCTCATTTCATAGCTTTTTCAAAATAGCACAAGTCCTAATAAGCTATAAGCCAATTGTTTGGACATAAGGTGGTGCACACAGCTTATTTTTAAGCTAAAACAAAAGTTGTTTCACAAAAGTTTCTTATTTTCATCTTATTTTTAGTTGTCAAAAAGAAAAACACCAAAAAACCAAATATAAAATTAGTGATAGCTTCTATTTAATAGATTCTATCTTTTTCATTTTTCATTTCAGCTTATTAATAAATAATTTATCATTTTTATAATTTTCTTAATTTCCTCTTACCTTTAAGTATTTGTAATAATTTTCTTAGATTTTTCTTAAACAGTTTACTAATTATTAGAATTAAAGTATTTTAAATAATTAAATAGGTAATATTAGTAATTAATTAGTTTTCTTAAATTTTAATTAACAACAGTAGGTTTTTATAATTTTCCTAGGTTTTATAAATAAGTTAAGACTTTTAAAAAATATATTTTTTTAATTTCTACTGTTCATTTTCCAATTTTCTCATTTAATTTAGTTAAATTAGGTTTAAATTAATAATTAAGCAAATAACTAGCAAAATAGTCTAAAAAACATTTTTAGAATCTTTTTATAATTTTTTAGGATTCATGTGATGGTTAATTAGTTTTATAAATTTTTCCATAATTTTCTAAATCATTTAGGTATTATTAGTAATTTAAAATAGTTTAATTAAGATAATTAGTTTTTAATTAATAAAAAACTCATAAAAAGACAAAAATATTTATTTTTATTTTTTATACTTTCTTCAAGTTCATTTTAAGGTTTAGAAATTATTTTTGCAAATTTTTAGTTTAATTTGTAATCTTTATAATTTTTAGTTAATTTAAATTAGATTTAATTTACTTTTTAAATAGTTTTAGTTAATTAAGTAATATTTAAATATTAAAATAATCATTTTCATAATTTCATTTTCATTTTAAATTTTCTTTTAAATTTAAATTTTAAAAAGTTTCACTTGCACCCCCTGTAGTTTGTAATTGTTTAAAACCCACTTTTTTCTGTCTGTAACCTGATTTCCAATTGTGTATTTGTGAATATATCTCTATATCTGTTATTGTGAATATTATATCATTGTGCAAATACCAAATATCAGCAGCAAAATTAATTCTCAATCATCTTGGCTACTGTCCTCTGTGCCACTCATTCTCATAAACATTTTCCAAAAACACCATTGCAATCTCGTTGGGACTTAACGACCCGGGGACATACTATACTATCCACGGAGAATTGGAACTGAGCTGTCTTCGACTTATTGACCTTGGTCAATAATATCTGACCGTTTCGGGACCAATCAAAATTTGGCGCCGCTGCCAGGGAGGTTGTTGTGTGTTTTTAAAATCGTTTTAAGTTTAGTGGTTTTTCAAAACCCTCCGTGTACAAATTTCACACAATTTGTAAAAAGTTTTTGTAAAAATATCAATCACATCAAAAAAGTTCATTAACACTTTTTCTGAAGTGTTAACAAAAAAAAAAAAAAAAAAAAAAAAAAAAAAAAAAAAAATCAAAAACAACAAAACAAACTGTGAAGTTAAATTATTTCGTTTTCTTTAAGATTACAACCTGAAACAGTTGGTATAAGGTAAGTTCTGACATTAAATTACGAACTGAAGAGGAATCCATTCTTTCCTCCTGCCAGCCTGCGAGTAATCTTAAAAGAACGATTTCGGTTAACGAATCAGTTCCAAAAATATTTCCCAAAGTTTTCTACACACACACCCATAAGCCCAAAAACAAATTTTTTCTGTTAATTAATACATAAAATCTTACCACCGCAAACCAAGGCGGAACACCTACCAACTAGTGGTGTGGACATAATAAGTTCCCAAACAAAAGATAAAAACTTGCCTTTGTATCCTTGTGATTGGTGTACCTTTCTTAAAGAAGCCATTCACTTGTGATTATTGGTTTAAGTTCACTGTGGTTTTGCCTCGATCTTGTTTTGAAAAATTGTTTTTAGTGCATGCGCACTCGGTCACAAACAAAGCGTAAAAATCAGAAAAACGTACCCGGCTACGTACTGTTATTGAAGAACCAAAAACCGAAATGGCCGATGGGCCACCACCACCACCACCCCTTGACCCTCCCAGGGATAAGCCAGCTCCTGATCTCCGAACGATGGAGGAGTTGTGCCAGCCTACCATGCAAGGGAGGGGCGGACCTATATCACCACTCATGATTGAGGCTACGGACTTTGGCCTCAAGCACCACATGATCCAACAAGTCCAGAATTCGTGTCAATTTCACGGATTACCAGGTGACGATGCTAACAAGCATCTTGATAAATACCTTACCGTCACCCAAAGCATGAAACAGCATGGTGTCACCGATGATGCCCTCCGACTGTATCTCTTCCCCTATTCTCTCACCCATCATGCCACTGCATGGTTTGACCGACTCCCAAAGAATTCTATTCGTACTTTTGATGAGATGGTAACCAAGTTTCTAGCAAAATATTTTCCACCTTCCATGGTTACCAAGTTACGAAATGATATCAGCAACTTCCGGCAGCGTCCCGATGAGTCTCTTTTTGAGGCTTGGGAACGTTATAAGCTAGCTATTGATCGGTGCCCTAACCACAATATGTTACAAGTTACCATCATAGATACCTTCTATAATGGTCTGACATTGAGGCACCGGGATATTCTCAATGCTGCTGCTGGTGGGACCTTTATGAAAAGGCGTCCCGAAGAATGCTACGATCTAATTGAGAACATGACTACCCACCATAACTTTTGGGATTCCTCTGCGGAGAGGGATGAGTCATGTAAATCAGTTATTCCCTCATCATCATCTCCTTAAATAATTGCTCTCACCAAAAAGATGGATGATATATCTACGGCTGTGTTGCGAATGAACCAAACTATGCAAAATCAGGTTCAGAATCAACAAGTGAAAGCCGTGGCCCGAAGTTGTGAAACTTGTGGAGGCCCACATCTTTATTCCGAGTGTCCAGCTACTGCTGGTTTTCCTCAAGATAACGTTTATGCTGCTTAAGGTTCCTACAACATGGGGGGTAATTCTTACCAACCACAAGGGGACCGTAATCTCGTGAGCTATCGTTCCAACAATTTTCTCGGACCTCCCGGTTTTAACCACAATCAAAACCGTAACTCGAATCAGAATCGAGGAGATTTTAACCAAGGTCAAAACTCAAATTTCCAAAACCCGAATCAAAATCAAGGTCATTTTAATCAGAACAATTTTCAAAATGGCAATCAAAATCAAGGTTTTCAAGGAAATTTTCAAAGAAACCAAGTTCAGGGAAATTACAATCAGGGTAATTTCAATCAGAGAAACAATTTTCAGGGTAACAACAACCAAAACCAAGGAAATTTTCAAAACAACCGTGTTCAAAATTTTCCTATCCAAAATCAAAACGTTGTTCAACCCTCGTCTTCCTCCGATGAAGTGCTAAAACAATTCATGAAAGCACAAGAGGAAACGAATCGGTTACTGGTCAGCAAGATCTCTGAGCTTCAGAAGTCTTTAAATGATCAACCCTCGGGCCCGGGTACACTACCGAGCAACACGATCGCTAACCCGACGGGCGATGTCAAAGCGATCACTACCCGAAGTGGGGTATCATACAATGGACCCACGATTCCCTCTACCTCTTCTTCTCCTCCTACTAAGGTAGCGAAACGTGAACCTGAGGTTACCATGGACACGGTACTTCCTACTAATAATGGAGGTACCAACAACGTCCACCCTCAAGTTGTCCCAGTCCCGACTCGTAAGTTGAAAGTTGTATTTGATCCTCCTGAAAGTTCTGATGAAATTCCAAAGAACGATCCTAAGCCTTCAATTCCATATCCTTCACGTTTGAATGATCAAAAGAACCGCGAAAGAGCTAATCATTAGATGGAAAAATTTTATCAAATTTTCCAAGAGTTACATTTCGATATTAGCTTCGCGGATGCTCTTCTTCTCATGCCTAAATTTACTTCAACAATCAAAAATCTGATAAGCAATAAAGAAAAAATCTGTGAGATGGCAAAAACTCCACTAAACGAGCATTGCTCAGCAGTGCTCTTGAAAAAGCTTCCCGAAAAGCTTGGAGATCCCGGGAAATTTCTCATTCCTTGTATTTTACCTTGGATGGTTGAATGCTTTGCCTTGGCCGATCTTGGTGCAAGCATTAACCTGATGCCTTACTCAGTCTGGAAAAGACTCTCTCTTCTTGCTCTCACTTCTACCTGCATGACTCTCGAGCTTGCAGACCGTACTATATCTCGTACTCTCGGCATTGCCGAAGATATCTTTGTGAAAGTAGGAAAGTTCCATTTTCCGGCAGATTTCGTGATTGTTGATTTCGATGCTGACCCAAGAGTTCCTCTCATTCTCGGGAGGGGATTCTTAAGAACGGGTCGTGCTCTAATCGATGTTTTTGAGGAAGAAATCACTCTACGTGTTGGTGGTGAAGCCTTCACATTCAATCTTGATCAGACTTCAAGATACTCCTCCAACTATGACGCTGAAACGGTTAACCGAATTGACATCATCGATTTTGCGTCAGAGGAGTATTCTCAAGAAGTCCTCGGTTTCTCAGCAAGTTGCAGTACCACTCTTTCTACTGATCCCATCATATCCGACTCTTCCCCATCCCTCACTCCGTTTGAGGGAAGTGACTTCCTTCCGGAAGAGGTCGAGGCTTTTCTTGCTCAGGATAGTTTAATCCCTCATGGGGTTGATGAAAACTATCTTGACCCGGAGGGGGACATTCTTCTTCTTGAAAGATTGTTAAATGACGATCCTTAACCCTCTCCATCTCCAAAAATACTTCATAAAGAGTAAGTCAAAAATGTTGAAATAACTGAAGACTTTCCCGAGGTTGAGCTCAAGGACTTGCCTCCTCATCTAGAATATGCATTTCTAGAGGGTGATGATAAATTACCCATCATTATTGCTAAGGACTTAAAAGATGAGGAAAAGGCTGCACTCCTAAAGGTTCTTAAGTCACACAAGCAAGCAATTGCTTGGAAACTCTCTGACATTAAGGGTATTAGCCCTGACTTTTGTACACACAAAATCTTAATGGAGGATGAATTTAAGCCAGCAGTGCAACAACAGAGAAGGGTAAATCCCAAAATCCACGAAGTTATCAAACAAGAGGTTCTAAAACTTCTTGATGCGGGATTGATTTATCCTATATCTGACAGTCCTTGGGTTAGCCCAATTCATTGTGTTCCTAAAAAGGGTGGCATAACCGTTGTCACCAACGAGGAAAACGAGTTGATTCCGACTCGTTTGGTCACGGGTTGGCGAGTATGTATTGACTATCGTAAGTTGAATGAAGCCACTCGTAAAGACCATTTTCCTCTACCTTTTATGGACCAAATGCTCGAAAGACTTGCGGGGAATGAATACTACTGCTTCCTCGATGGTTTCTCGGGTTACTTCCAAATCCCAATTGATCCACAGGATCAAGAGAATACAACCTTCACATGCCCCTACGGAACTTTTGCTTACAGACGTATGCCTTTCGGCTTATGTAATGCACCGGGCACGTTCCAAAGGTGCATGATGTCTATCTTTTCCGACATGATCGGGAAGACCATGGAGGTATTTATGGATGACTTTTCAGTCATCGGGGATTCATTCCAGTCTTGTCTCTCCCACTTGGAACAAATGCTTAAACGTTGTAAAAAATGAATTTGAGTCTCAACTGGGAGAAGAGCCACTTTATGGTTAAGGAGGGCATTGTCCTTGGCCATAAAATTTCAAAAAACGGGATTGAGGTTGACAGAGCCAAAATTGATGTCATCGCTAAATTACCTCATCCCACCACCGTTAAAGGTATTAGGAGCTTTTTGGGTCATGCCGGCTTCTACCGTAGGTTTATCCAAGATTTCTCTAAGATTGCCCGGCCTATGACCCATCTCCTCGAGAAGGATGATCCTTTTATCTTCTCTCCTGAGTGCATCGAAGCTTTTGAAACATTAAAGAAAAAGCTTACTGAGGCACCGATTCTTGTTGCCCCCGATTGGGACCTACCTTTTAAGCTTATGTGCGATGCTAGTGATTTTGCCATAGGTGCGGTCTTGGGGCAACGAAAAGCAAAATACTTTTAGCCTATACACTACGCAAGCAAAACTATGACCGAGGCTCAAAGTCATTACACCACCACTGAAAAAGAACTATTGGCTGTAGTGTATGCCTTTGAAAAATTCCGGCCATACTTAATACTGACTAAATACGTAGTGTACACGGATCACTCGACTTTGAAATACCTATTTGCAAAAAAAGATGCAAAGCCAAGGCTACTCCGTTGGGTTCTCCTCCTCCAGGAATTTGATATTATTATCCGTGATAAAAAAGGAGCCGAGAACCTTGCTGCTGATTATCTCTCACGATTAGAAAACCCTCATCAGGATGTGTCCGAGAAACAGGAAATAAATGAAACATTTCCTCTCGAGACACTCAATGCGGTTGCTTTTCGTGTTGATTCTACTACCCCATGGTTTGCCGACTTTGCAAATTACCATGCGGGTAACTTCATCGTGAAGGGGATGACGTCACAACAGAAGAACAAATTCTTCAAAGACGTTAAACATTTTTTCTGGGACGACCCCTATCTCTTCAAAATCTGTGCCGATCAAGTCATCAGGCGATGTGTATACGGACAGGAAGCCGCTGATATTCTCAAGGCTTGCCATGCTGGACCTACCGGGGGCCACCATAGTCCTAATTACACCGCCAAAAAGGTGTTTGATTCTGGTTTCTATTGGCCCACGATCTATAAGGATTCCCACGAGTTAGTCAAAGCTTGTGATGCTTGTCAGCGTCACGGGAATATTTCACAAAAGAACGAAATGTCACAAAATGCCATTCAAGTTTGTGAAATCTTTGACGTCTGGGGCATTGATTTTATGGGGCCATTCCCATCTTCTCATGGAAACAAATACATTCTCGTGGCTGTTGACTACTTGTCAAAATGGGTTGAGGCTAAGGCCTTACCCACCAACGATGCCCGAGTTGTTGTGAAATTTTTGAAATCCCTCTTTGCTCGTTTTGGAACTCCTCGTGCCATCATTAGTGATCGCGGTACACACTTTTGCAATGATTAATTCACAAAAGTCATGCTTAAGTACGGTGTTACTCACCGTCTTTCTACCGCGTATCACCCACAAACAAGTGGGCAGGTGGAGGTTTCCTTGAGAGGATCGTAGGTGAAAACCGTACTTCCTGGTCGGACAAACTAGATGATGCACTCTGGGCCTTCCGTACAGCTTACAAAACACCCATCGGGTGTACTCCCTACAAGCTTGTATACGAGAAGGCGTGTCATTTACCGATCGAGCTCGAGCACAAAGCCTACTAGGCCTTGAAACATGCAAACTACGACCTTCATAAAGCGGGTGATCACCATAAGGTTCAACTCAATGAATTAAACGAACTTCATGATCAAGCCTACGAGAACTCTTTGATCTACAAAGAAAAGACAAAGAAGATTCACGACTCCAAAATTAAGAACCGCGTTTTCAACGTCGGTGACAGAGTCCTTCTTTTCAATTCGAGGTTAAAGATCTTCTCGGGGAAATTAAAAACCCGATGGACTGGACCATTCACTATTGCTAAAGTATATCCATACGGGACTGTTGAGTTATGTCAACCCGAAGGTCCCAACTTCAAAGTGAATGGTCATCGTTTGAAACATTATTTTGGAGAGGACATACCATCCATGGTTGTCCCGGATCTCCAAACTTTCCCCATTGACCAATGAATTCGGGGACCGAGTCAAGCTAGTGACTCGGTGAACAAAAATTAGCAAAATATGGGTTTTCACCCGTATCTCTGACTTCTTTCTACTTTCTACCACTCTAATGTGGGGGAGTGGCCGTCCCCCACCTTTTGAAAAGTAAATATGTATATAAGTCTCAAATATATATATATATATATATATATATATATATATATATATATATATATATATATATATATATATATATATATATATATGAATGAAAATGTTTATATGTACATATAAATAAAGTGAAAAATAAAAACAATATTTCCACAGTTAGTTTCGAATATTAGCTTTTTCCGTTCAGAGAATCGGCATAATAGCCGGGACTTTGAATATTGAGGACAATATTCAATTCTAGTATGGGGAGGGGGGGGGGGGAATTCTTGCAAATTTTATTACAAAATACTTTCTAAGTACCCCCATTTTGGCCTAAATTTTTCAAAAATTTTTCACTTTATTTCAAAATTTTTGTGGTAATCAGTCCGCCATGTCTAAATGACAAAAGGATTGGCTAATCCAGGAGCAAACGACTCTTGGTAAGGATATCTCAAACCGGTTGATGGCTTGCAATTTGCCCAAAATTGTATGGTAAATCAACTCGCAATATCCCATAAAGCGAATGAGTTGGCTAGCCCGCAAGATTATGGCTTGTGGTAAAGGCAGTGGAAAATCCATAATTGGTAATCAGCTCACCAAGATGTTGACTATTCCATCAAGAGTTGGCTAGTCCAGAAGCAAACGGCTTTTGGTAAAGACAAATCAAATCCGTTGACAACTGGTGGTTTGCTCAAAATCACATGGTTATCAGGTGGACCATAGTTCTTACTTGAATCGATACATCTGGCTACTCCAGAAGTGATGGCTTTTGGTAAAGAGTTTCAAATCCATTAAGTTTTTCTCAAAAGATTCCTAGGGACTAGCAATGTTTTAGTGTGAGGGGTTGATGAGTGTCTAAATACTCATCATTTTATAGCAATCTGAACTGCCAAAACATCCAAAAACACTCAAACATGCATCATAATACTGAATATATCCCAGGATTGTGTTTTATATGTTTCAGATGCAAAATAATCAAAAATAGATGAAAAATGATCAAAGTTTGCATAATTGGCAGTTTCAGTCCCTCAACTTTCAAAAGTTGTCAAATCTAGTCCCTGGTTATTCTAAAAACTTGAAAAAGTCACCAAAGGTCCTTTTAAATCATAAAGTTACATATTCAGTCCTTTGGTGCAAAGTTTCACAAAATTGCAAGTTTAGTCCCTAAACTTTGAAAAATGACAAAAATGGTCCCTGGGATATTAAAACTTTGAGAAATACAAATTTTGCCCTTGTACTTCTTATAAATGGCAGGATTGGTCCTTGATTGGCAAGTTTGGTGAAATTACATAACAGGTCCCTGAAGTTTCAAAGTTTGGTAGTTTTAGTCCCTGGGAATTTTAAAAGTGAAAAGTCAACATACAACCTTGGACTATGGAAACTTGGCATAAAATACCCTTATGAATATTTTGGAAGAGTGCCAAATTACACCCCCAAACTTTCGGCTAATTACAAATTTGGTCCTTGTGTTATTTCCATACAAAAACCAAACCGGGCCCTTAAATATTATCACAAATCCAATACCAAGTCCAATCCACTACACAAAAGCCCACCACCCTTTGTTTTGGCCCAACTCCACCCAAGCCCACACCCCGTATAATATAATACCAGGGTCAACGTTTGACCCTGTGGTCAAACAGTCAAACAACCATCACCACCCAGCCTTCCCTCCCCCACCATACCACTTGCACTGTTCCCCATCACCTCAACCCACCATCTTACTCCACCGCCCAACTCACATCACCACTATCACCTAATAATCCAACCACATTTAATGCCACCCCCCCTTGCCTATAACAGTCCAATCCCATATACCCAATTTTCCCGCCAAAAATAAAATCAAAGGCCAGGGATGATTCAAAGTAATTCAAGGGCCAAGATTGGATGGGATTTTCTCAGAGGGTCCCATTGAACCCTAATGATCAGCTATAAAAGAGAGAAGACAGAAGGAAAGAAGAGTAGTACATTTTTAGCTTAATTTTAAGTCGTATAAGTTGTAGCATATTATTCTAGCTTAATCAAAAGCTTTTAAGCATAGTGGTCAATTCAGTTGTAATTTCACTTATTTCAAGTAATACATTTCAAGTTTCAGTATCTCCTTTAGCTTATGCAGTGTTCACTTTTATTTCAAAATTTCCAATAAGCTTTGTTGTTGTTAATGTTAATGGCATGGACTCATAGGATCACATAAGCTCCAAGAAAGCTTAATAAAGCTTTTAGAAACATTAAAACACAACTTAGTTATAAAAAACTCAAAAATACAAAAACAGTCAACATTGGTCAAACTTGCAGGTTTAATGGTGATTTAAAGCTGGAGCATGGTTAATTCTGGATCGCCATGGGTTTAGTGGCTTGTTGAAGCCTGTAGGTTTGGTTCTTTGGTCCTTGGTTCATGTGAAAGTTGCTTGGATGGCATGAAGTAAGCTCAATATCTGTTTACCTTCTGTTTCTGAATCTTAGTTAGTATTAATTGCTTGTTTATGCTTGTTTATGTATTATAGATCTTATTAGAATAGTTGTGATCTGTTTCTTAGTCTAAATCATGGTGTTTCTTTGAAAATTTCAAAACAGTTTTCATTAAGGTAGTGTTTGGATTAAGTCAATGTAGTTAATCCTAGTTGAACTCAGTGACTAAAGCTTGTTCATATCATTTGCTTAACACCTAAGAAGTTAGAAACAACAAAGTTTTTAGGTTGTTGAGAGCTTAAAAGTCAAAACTCATTGTAATCCCTTATAACTGTTCACTGTGAGGATTTTTGTGATCCAAGCCACCCAAATCAGTTCATAAGTTGTTAGGGATGCTCTATTTCATGATCTTGTAGCTTAATATAACATCATCACTTAGTAAATTAGGATCTAATCTCATAAAAGTCAAAATTGTTCATAAATAAAAAAGTCAAAAATATCAATTCTGTCAAAATAGTCACTTAATCTAGATCTTGCATAGGGTTTAATATAGATTGGAACTCCAAAGTTTTGGTTGATTTGTTATATTTGGAAGCTTGTGAACTTATTTCAACAAGAAAATCTCAGTTTAGAATCCTTTTGCTTATAAATAAGCAATGTTAAAGTAGCCTAGTTGAACTGTGACCTCCCCTGTACACAGCTTTTCACCCATTTTCCTAAGCTCACATAGGGCTGAATAGTGGACCCCACCCCAAGTTTTTTAGCTTTTTGGATAGCCAATAAGCTTGTCTTGAGGACTCAGTACTTATTTTGAGTTTTGTGGTTTATTTCATAGGGCTGCAATCCCCATCTATTTTGTCCATTCCCTGTGCATGCTGAGTGACTCAGCTTTTGAGTCCAACTTCCAAGCCTTACACAGACCTCAATAATAAGCCATAAGCCCTGCTTATTGGCTTATTTTGAAGCCTTCCAGTCCACCTTCAAGGTTCAGGACTTTATTTGGACCCCCCATAACTTTTGTGGACCCCACAGAGGTCCAAAACCCTTAGGTTTGGCCTGGTTTGGTCTGAGATTAAGTATAAGTGCTTATTTGTGATTAATTGCTTATTCAGTGTGTTTCTTTGTTCTAATTGGCTTATTCATCTGTGCATGCTTAGTTTCTCATTTCATAGCTTTTTCAAAATAGCACAAGTCCTAATAAGCTATAAGCCAACACTTTGGACATAGGGGGTGCACACAGCTTATTTTTAAGCTAAAACAAAAGTTGTTTCACAAAAATTTCTTATTTTCAGTTGTCAAAAAGAAAAACACCAAAAAACTAAACATAAAATTAGTGATAACTTCTATTTAATAGATTCTATCTTTTTCATTTTTCATTTCAGCTTATTAATAAGCACTTTATCATTTTTATAATTTTCTTAATTTACTCTTACCTTTAAGTATTTGTAATAATTTTCTTAGATTTTTCTTAAACAGTTTACTAATTATTAGAATTAAAAGTAATTTAAATAATTAAATAGGTAATATTAGTAATTAATTAGTTTTCTTAAATTTTAATTAACAATAGTAGGTTTTTATAAATTTCCTAGGTTTTATAAATTAGTTAAGACTTTTAGAAAATATATTTTTAATTTCTACTCTTCATTTTCCAATTTCTCATTTAATTTAGTTAAATTAGGTTTAAATTAATAATTAAGCAAATAATTAGCAAAATAGTCTAAAAAACATTTTTAGAATCTTTTTATAATTTTTTAGGATTCCTGTAATGGTTAATTAGTTTTATAAATTTTTCCATAATTTTCTAAATCATTTAGGTATTATTAGTAATTTAAAATAGTTTAATTAGTTTAATTAAGATAATTAGTTTTTAATTAATAAAAAACTCATAAAAAGACAAAAATATTTATTTTTACTTTTTATACTTTCTTCATGTTCATTTTAAGGTTTAGAAATTATTTTTGCAAATTTTTAGTTTAATTTGTAATCTTTATAATTTTTAGTTAATTTAAATTAGATTTAATTTACTTTTTAAATAGTTTTAGTTAATTAAGTAATATTTAAATACTAAAATAATCATTTTCATAATTTCATTTTTATTTTAAATTTTCTTTTAAATTTAAGTTTTAAAAAGTTTCACTTGCACCCCCTGTAGTTTGTAATTGTTCAAAACCCACTTTTTCTGTCTGTAACCTGATTTCCAGTTGTGTATTTGTGAATATATCTATATATCTGTTATTGTGAATATTATATCATTGTGCAAATTCCAAATATCAGTAGCAAAATCAATTCCCAATCATCTTGGCTACTGTCCTCAGTGCCACTCATTCTCATAAACGTTTTCCAAAAACACCATTGCAATCTCGCTGGGACTTAACGACCCGAGGACACACTATACTATCCACGGTGAATTGGAACTGAGCTGTCTTCGACTTATTGACCTTGGTCAATAATATCTGACCGTTTCGGGACCAATCAATAAGAAACACACATATAAAGTATCAATAGCTTGATCATGTTATAGACCCGTGAATTGCTTGATCAATAGCTTATAGAATAAGAACACATTAATACAAATTGATGTAAACAAAACATTGTGATCCACCATCTTTATCCCCAAACAGTGTTTGCAGGTCATGTAATGGAAGAAATCAACTCCAAGCTCCTTCCTAAGCCGACATAAACTTCAAACAACTTTTTTCCAAAGCTTAAAAATCAAAAACTACATTTTCACAAACACCCTAAATTGAAACCACGGAATAAAGTGCTCTAATCAGTAAGCAAGCAGATAACCAACTACAGATTTGTTAAGCCAAAAATGGACATCACTGTAGTAAACTGGAAACATTTAGCACGTGTGAGTTAAATTTGTTTTCTGCGAGTTGCGAGCACAGAACTTGCATTGGGTATATTATCTTCCAAAGGAGTAAAAATATCAGCATATTGTTTTTAAGTGCTTTCATAATCGCTAATTAAGTTAATTCAACACATTATAAGCTAAACAGGTCCTCGACTGCAAATGATCACTTCCTATATATTCATTTTAAACTAAATGGAAAATGTGACAAAATGGATATGTTGCATGTTCAGGTCCTGCATATCGAGGTACATATCAATTATACAAAAACATAGCTAACAACAACAATTCCAGCTGACATTTAATCCTCCTATTTATCAATAAAATGTTCCTAACAGGTACTTGTATTGTATGCAGTGTATACCTAATTTACCTCAGAAAAAATTAGGACACGATTTTACCATATATAAACATAGTAACATAAACAATCACCAGTTAGGGCTTTTAAAAAAGTTCCAAATTGCAAACATAAAGTTTCAAAAGGTTACTTAATCCTTTATTTTAAGGTGCAACATGTTTGTTTCCTTAGCCAAATTCATGTCCTGAGACTTTTAAATACAGTCAAATGTTTAAACAGACTAACTTAGAAAGTTAGAAACTCAGTCATTTAAGGCCTAATGGTGAAACTTTTGACTCATATATTTATAAAATGGGTTAATTTTTGTTTTCTTTTCATTGCGTAAACTGACATAACCTGTTCAACCCGTACTATGAAATTTCCCGTTCTGACCCATTCCCCAACCCTCCCATTTTACCAAGTCCCAATATATCATATTTTGCTTCAAGAACACCTTACCTGGTTAGGTCGGTTATGGCGGTATGATGAAGTACAACTGAAACTGCAAATGGCTCAAC
Source organism: Artemisia argyi (assembly GCA_030686995.1). NCBI lineage: Eukaryota > Viridiplantae > Streptophyta > Magnoliopsida > Asterales > Asteraceae > Artemisia > Artemisia argyi. The sequence goes on along the minus strand of CM060701.1, from coordinate 85,248,123 downwards.
GCCTTCGGTGTCATATACATACAAAGAGTTTAATGTGGCAACAACAAAGATCAAGCGATATGGAAGCTTGAAAGATGAAGCTACACAAAATGAATAGCTTGATTATAATGTGTAACATTATTCATTTGAAACATTTAAAAGATGGCTCTAATTAACAAAAACTTACATGTGCTCAGCCCCTCAACCCACGAAGACCAAAGGCGTTAGGGCAGAAACGCACTACACAACAGCTTTGCTGGCACCAGGGAGCATTAAAGAAGGCCTGTAATATCAAAGCACGTAAAAAATAAAAAAAGTATATATAGGTTTGTTAATACAAATATCGCCTAAAAATGTTATTTATATTTTACGATCTTTGCTAAGTTTTGTTAACGACAAAATGTAAACTTTAGTTTCTAAGTAAATCATAATCTTAGTTTTAAAGACTTGCATAACTAGACATTTGCTACATTTTACATTTCATAAAACACAACACTTTTTATTTCTTAAAATAGAAATGTCACATCACATTTATGGCAAGTTTTGTCAATATACATTTATGGAAAGAAAGTGTGTTTGACTAACCATATGTTTGCTTGCACAAGTTTTATGTTTGACTAGGTGTAATGAGATGTGACATTGTTTGGTTTGCAAGATTTATTGCAAAACCAACTGCAAGCCCGGCGGAACCCTGGGGGTACACGGGCGGAACCCATCTGAGGGTTCCGCCGCATCCGCCAGGCCTGCAGAAGGTTTTGCTATAAATACTAAGCCACAAGTTTGATTTTTGGCTTATCACTCTACATCATATTTTCACACATTCATTCATTCTTTCATCTAACCCTTTAACATCTCATATGTGAAGTTTCTTTTTGTAGCAAAGAGATTCACGAGTTCATAAAAAGTTACAAGTATTCAACACAACGTTGCAAGACTTGTTAGCTTAGCATTGTGTAGACTTGTGTAGTTTATACTTCGTTTGATTGTGTATTTTCAGTAGTGATCGGTTAGTATTTTAGTCCTCAAAATACAAAGTGTGACGGGAGTTGTTCTACCCTTGTAAAAGAACTAACGGGAGTGGTTGTACCCTTGTAGAAGAACTCGACATCTAGCTTAGTGTCGGTAAACGTGTATAAGCGACGTGTAAGGTTTTCTCCACCGGTGAAAGGAGCTTGTTGACTAGTGAAAGAAACTCTCGAGTTGGATACTCGAGGCATGGACGTAGGGCAAGGAAAAAGAGTCCTTGTAGCCGAACCACGATAAATACTCGTGTTGTGGTTTGATCGTTTCTTTCTTTATACTTGCATGTTATATATTGTGTTTGTGTATATATCTTTGATCAAACGAAACGTTTCAAAAGATAATTAAACAAGTTAAAAAGATTTTAAATGGTAAACTATTCAACCCCCTTCTAGTTTTCCACAATTGGCATCAAGAGCTACGTTACTCAAGCTTTTAAAATATATTGTGTTTTAAAACTTGAAACGATCCATGGATTTTGAAAATTACAAAGAAGGGCAATCTATGCAAAGACCACCACTTTTTGAAGCAAATGGTTTTATATATTGGAAAAACTGTTTTGAAACTTACGTGAAATCTAAAGATATAGATTTATGGGATATAATCATTGATGGTGATAATATATTTACTAATATTAAAGATGATGATCAAAAGAAATTGATTGCTAAAAATAATGAAGCTAAAATGATGCTTTACAATGTTTTGCCTAAGAAAGAATATGAAAGAGTCTTTATGTGTAAAACCGCCAAAGATATTTGGCAATCTTTAATAGTCACTCATCAAGGAAACTCACAAGTTAAAGATAACAAAATTGATCTTCTTGTTCAACAATATGAACAATTTTGTTATTTCCAAAGATGAGATTATTGATAATGCATTTGCAAGGTTTAACACTATTATTACTTCACTAAAAGCACTTGATGAATCTTTTTGTAGTAAGAATTTTGTCAGGAAATTTCTTAGAGCACTCCATCCGAAGTGGAGAGCAAAAGTGACGGCAATTGAAGAATCCAAGAATCTTTCAAGCATGTCACTTGACGAATTGGAAACCTCAAAGTTCATGAAATGGTAATGGAAAAAGATTCGTAACTAGTTAGAGGCAAGAAAGAAAAAGTTAAGTCCATTGCCTTGAAAGCTAGAGTCCAATCAAGTGACGATGAAGAATCTACTTCGGATAGTGATGATGAGGAATATGCTATGGCCGTTAGAGACTTCAAGAAGTTCTTTCGTAGAAGAGGGAAGTTTGTAAGGCAACCTAAAGATGACAAGAAAACTTTCCAAAAAGATCGTGATGATAGGAAAGGAATGGTTGAAAGGCAATGCTATAGGTGTGGAGACACAAGTCATCTAATAGGAGAATGTCCAAAACCACCTAAAAGCAAACTTCAACAAGCTTTTGTGGGTGGTGCTTGGAGTGACTATGAAGGAGATGATGATGAGCCAAAGAATGATGATATTGCTCTCATGGCTCACGACTCAAATGAGGTGTGCCTCCAAGTTTGTTTGGAACCGGATGAATGGATTAAAGATAGCGGTTGTTCAAGGTACATGACGGGTAACAAAAGCCTCTTCACTACATATCACAAATGTGATGGAAGTAATGTTACGTTTGGTAGTAAAGCTAAGAGCAAAATCATCGGAAAAGGTACAATCTCGCATGACTCCCTTTTTATAGATGATGTAGCTCATGTTGATAACTTAGGTTTTAATCTCCTTAGTATTAGTCAACTTTGTCGTAATAAGTATAATGTCCTTTTTAGTGAAAACGGAAGTAAAATACTTAAAGATGGTATAACCATAGCCAAAGGTGTTCTTAAGAACAACGTATACGTCATGAAGATGGATCCAACATCTAGAGACAAAATTTGTCTTACTTCATTAGATGAATCTTCAACTTTATGGCATAGACGTTTAGGACACACTAACATGAGACTAATTCAAAACCTCTCCTCCAAAGACTTAGTTCGAAACCTACCTAAGTTGAAATATGACCAACACTTTTGTGATGCTTGCAAAGTCGGTAAACAAGTCCATAGTAGCCATAAGGCTAAAAACTTGGTTTCTACATCTAGGTGTCTAGAACTTTTGCATATGGATTTATTTGGTCCATCCGCTATACAAAGTTATGGAGGTAACTTCTACACTTTGGTCATAGTCGATGATTACTCAAGATATACTTGGACAAAAATTTTGAAAAATAAAAATGAAGCTTTTGATAAATTTGAGATTCTAAGTAAGAAAATTCAAAATCAAGTAGGGTCTAATATTGTGTCAATTAGAACGGATCACAGTCGTGAATTTGATAATGAATTTCAATTTGGAAACTTTTGTGATATTAATGGTATTACTCATAACTTTTTGGCTCCACGTACCCCTCAATCTAATGGTGTAGTAGAACGTAAAAACCGGACATTGCAAGAGATGAGTAGAACAATGCTTAATGAACAAAACATTCCACAAAAGTTTTGGTGTAATGCCGTTGACACATCAACGTACATTTTAAATCGAGTCTTAATTAGACCATTTTTGAAGAAAACTCCTTATGAACTATATAAAGGTAAAAAGCCTACATTAGGATACTTTAGAGTGTTTGGGAGTAAATGCTTCATTCTTAACACCAAGGATTATCTCACCAAATTTGACCCAAAGTCGTATGAAGGTGTATTTCTTGGATATTCACAAAATAGTAAAGCTTACATTGTTTTGAACAAAGAAACCTTAAGATTCGAGGAATCGTTGAGCGTAACATTTGACGAGAGTCTACCTCCCTCTAAGACATCACGTTTGGTAGATGATGACTTAGTTGAAAGCCAAGCAATAGAAAGTCAAGAGATCTTAGGTAATGACAAGGAAGATGAACTATTAAACAAACAACTTGTCAATGTCAAAGAATCTAAAAGTCATCCATTAGATAGTGTCATAGGCAACATTAACGAAAGAACACTAAGATCAAAAGTTCAAAATGAGAGCAACTACTTTTGTTTCGTGTCAACCATTGAACCGAAAAATATTAATGAAGCCATTAAGGATGAGTCTTGGGTAATTGAAATGCAAGAAGAGTTAAACCAATTTGTTAGGAATGATGTATGGACATTAGTTCCTCAACCAAAGAGTCAAACGATAATTGGAACAAAATGGATCTTTCGTAATAAAATGGATGAAAATGGAATTGTGTCTAGAAACAAAGCTAGGCTAGTTGCACAAGGATATAATCAACAAGAAGGCATTGACTACGATGAAACTTTTGCTCCGGTTGCTAGGCTCGAGTCAATTAGCATCTTACTTGCATATGCATGTGCACACAATTTTAAACTTTTTCAAATGGACGTCAAAAGTGCATTTCTAAACGGAGTCATTAATGAAGAAGTGTATGTTGCTCAACCACCAGGCTTCATCGATTTTGAAAAACCAAATCATGTTTACAAACTTAAAAAGGCTCTTTACGGACTTAAGCAAGCTCCAAAAGCATGGTATGATCGACTTAAAACCTTCCTAGTTGACCATAAGTATACCATAGGCTTAGTTGATAATACTCTCTTCACTAAGAAGAAAGATTCACATATTATCATAGTCCAAATCTATGTTGATGACATTATATTCGGATCAACTTGTCAAGAACTATGTGTGGATTTCTCAAAAATCATGCATGACGAGTTTGAAATGAGTATGATGGGAGAACTCAACTTTTTCCTAGGACTCCAAATTAAACAACTAGAAGATGGTATCTTCTGTTAGGTCACCATTTTGTAAACACAAGTATGATATTGATAGAAATGAGATGAGAAAAGAGATGGTTGATTATGAGAACAAGTGAAAAGTGAAAGAGCAAGAGTTTCCTTAAAGAAATTCAAATAACCAACAAATGAAAATGTTACATAAGCTTTCTATTTATAAGGGAGGAGTTAGGGCAACATTCTCTTCCTCCCTTATCTTTCTATTTCGTGGGCTTTCAAGCCCATAGGGCTTTAACACTTAAGCCTTGTAACAAAAAAACATAATGAAATAAATACTAAAGCAACCTATTACAAAAGATAATGACCGAGACTTGACTAAATACAAAAGTATGATCCCAACAATCTCCCCCTAAGGGTCGGTCATCACGGTTGCTTGACGTCTTCATCTTTGTCGTTGACTTGTGACATGTAAAACTCTAGACGTCTTCAAAATGGTTGAATGATAATGGATGTACTTTGCTCTATGTCTTTGTTCTTTGGTGATGATGTAGTGATTGAGTTATGAAGTTGTCTGCCGTTCATCACTCCTGCGTCTGTGGTGGTTGTCCGCCATTCCAACATATTCATACATCTTTGGACTTAGACTTTCACGTACAAGAAGTTCCTTTGCATACTCTAAGATCTTTAGTCTTTATACTTTGTAGATTCTTCTTATTGATGTAGAATCTTTCTTTGAACTTTGTGTTGTTAAGATCTTTGGGGGAGCTATCATTTGCTTCAAGATGTATGTATGAGCATGTTGGAATCTATCATCATGGAAGTGAAGTACCTGCGAGTAAACAGTTAGCAATAAAACAACCGGTACTTACAGATAAGGAATTAGAGCTCATCAACAGCATATTGTGAAGACTCCTTCTAATCCTTATCCAGGCCGTTCCCATATCAGATACTCCCGAAGGAGCTTACGAGACCTACTAAGTAGCTCAATGACTGGGTGAGTCGCTGGGGATCACTCCACGACTGTAGACCGCTATGGAACCACCGCAAACACTAAGCGTAACCCTTGTGGGGTTACCGAAGTGACCTGCTGTCAGGGCTGTTTGATGTTGACCCTGACAGGATTTCCGTTCAATCATTGAGAAATACATAAGTAATCCTCTCATAAACGTTCTCGGCAGATTGCTAAGATCTGCGAAGGACTTGATAATTTACAGATGGTGTCCATTTGATGTAGAACACCAGTTGTAGAAATACTAAGTGTTCCTAAGAGATCTTTGATGTATCTCGAGGCTCTAGACTCTATAAGTGCACACTTAGGTTTCCTATGCGGAGACTAGGGAGGGGTCTCCTTCTTCAATATCAACCGTCTCTAAGAGATAGGTCGATAGATTACACTGGTTCCCCGTGAGAATGAAACAAGCTCTTTAAGAGAACTTGAGTGGTTAAGAAGGTTTAGTGCATTGCGTCACTGGGTCCATGACGACTTATTCTTCAATACCGGTGTTGTCTTTTGCAACAGCCAGTAGCATATGTATTGAACCCGGTGTCTGCCCTAAGGTTGAATCATATGGAGGGCTATTTCTTTTCACCCTTTACTTTACTTTTCTTTTTAATTCTTCAACTCCTTCTTTCCCTTTCATTCTTTTCTCCTTTTTTCGTATCATACCTAAGGACTTCTAATTCTAACTATGGGAGATGTCCATGGGTAGATCCCTACGGCTCTGGCGGATCATAGGACGGATATTCCTATCTTAATCACCTTATAACTCCGACAGTAGCCAAGAAACTTTTGATTGAAAATCTCTCAAAGTGTTTGTGATAATCAAACTTTTGGTTAACACTTTGAGAGTTTTGTGTACAATTTTGAAGGGCTCCCCCTGCACATGTGCTCATAAGTATTTAATAAATTTGCACATGTGGGAGGAGCAAGCATTTTGAATTGATCCACTTTCCGTGAACAAGACCGATTCGAGACACGCTTACATCACTAGTTAAACTAGCTTGAAGTTATTACCCGGCCTGGTCAAGTCCACAGAAAGTTTCTCGAGACGGTACATTTCTACTAAGACTAATCCTTTTCGAGACACGCTTACGTGGTTAGTTAAAGAGATACATTATCAGCTTTTAGGTGACAACTAGCTCTAGTAACTAACTTGATGTTATTACCCGTCGAGGATAAGTCCTTTCGATTTTACTAACTTTTATTGTCTCGTCAATTCCTGGGTGAATCTGAGTCTAGCTCGCACAAGATACAACTTTCAGCTTTTACTTCATATATTTTAATCACTTTTTCATTTTCTCCCCCTCAAAAATAGCATATGAGATGTTGTTTTTGTTAAACTTTTGATTAAAATATGCTTTTTGAGTCTTATGGGGAGATTCACCAAGAACCTTTTGATTTTAGAATAAAGTATTTTTGTTTTGACAAGTGCTCCCCCTCAACAAGTGATTAGGTCTTATTAAGGTGAAATACTTGTCCTTTTGAGCAGAATTATGAAAAAACATAATACATTTGATTAATTCTACTCAAAAGTAAGAAGCCTTCGTTCCTTATATTAGGATTGAGGCACTGAAGCGTACCTCAGGGTCCTTTCTTTACAAGTACGGGTTGTGCACTGTAATGCGTACACAAGCCATTATGAAGTATATAATTGACAAATCAAATCAAATTCTTACAATTTTACTACCAATCAGGTCTCTGAAATGTCAACACCGGAAATTTTGTTCTTCCTCCAACATAGCTTTCCAATCTCCTGAACTGATCCCTGCGCTTCAGCCTATTGTCAATCCTTGTAATGAATCTGCGTGCATCCCTGGTCTCATCGGTGTTCCATCTTTTGGATTTCCCCAGTGCTATGTCATTGATTCTGCTTTTGATTCCATCTCTGACGAACTTCAAGGTTTCATCACAGAACTTATGTAATTCTTTGTAGCCCATGAAGCAGTTTCGACCGTTGACATTGCGGTAAGTGAACCCAAATGCTGGATGCTTGATCAAGGTGTATTGAGGTAGATGTTGAAGGTCGGGGATGTCGAACATGTTGGGTTTGGTGAGATTGAGCTTCTTCTGATAACTTTGCACTCCCAATTGAAGATCTTCTACTCTTTCTCTGATGACTATCTGCCTGATGAAGATTAGGAGAGCTTGGATAAAGGCAAGCTGCATCTCTTTAGGCAAGCCACAGAGTTTTCCTTGAACTTTGAGCAGGTACATGTCTTCGATGTCATTGAGAAGTAGTCGTGGAAAGTCTGACTCGGAAATATCGTACTCCTTTTCATCAAGTCTTTTTAGTGTGATTTTGTTGAGGAAGGGGTACCCAAAGTGAGTGATAGTCGAAATGAACTGAATCGAGACTATCTTCAGATCACTTGCTACATCACCCATTGTCTGATTGAGTCTGCTGCTTCGATAGTACTGTGCCCGGTTGTCTGGCCAATGATGTATACCGTAAAGTGCATTCCGGTCATATTCAACAACTTTATCAACGAATAATGCTGAAGCTTCTTCTTCGATGGCATTGTTGAGATATCGAGCTGCAGGGAGAAAGGCGAGTGAGGTAACGTACTTCTTCTCAATCTTGCTGCCAAGTTTCAGAAATTCCAAGTCTGTGTTGAAGAAGAACTTGTACGGGATCTTTGGTTCCTTAGGCTTCCCAATCATCGGTAGTGGTTTGGACCAGTCAGTAATGTAAGGTGCGGTTTTCTTTGTGACCGGATCAACATAAGATTCAGGATTGATCCAGTCAATATTGCTTGACATAGCTCGAGCAATATTTTCCAGATGGTACTCAAGCTCGATTGAGTTAGCAGACCGGTCTTTCAGAAGATTGAAAGCATCATTCTTGATTCTTCGCAGCTCTTTCTTATTCATCTTTTTCATCTTAAACTTTTGCTGAATTAATTGAGCGTATTCCACCGTTCGACCATCTTGAGGTTCTTGATCATCTTCTCAAACCAGGAGTATTCGGCACTATCGTCTTGGTCTAGCCATTTAAGGACGGTTTTCGGTTTCTTTGGTTCTGTGCCTTTTGGTGAGGTGTCCAGTTTGGGTTGATGATGCTTTCTTTTCCTTTCTTTCTTCTTCTTCTTGGAGGACGGTTCTGGAACTTCATCGGGTTGAGGAATCTCGTCACCACCGGTGTATTCAAAGTGGTCGTGTGCTTTGGGAGCAGAACCTGATGCCTTCGGTTGTTGTGAGGAAGTTGTTGTTGTTGGAGGGATGACCGGTGTTTTAGATTGAGATGAGGGTCCTTCGGCTTGTTTCTGTTTCTTTGCCTGAGAATTCGGATCCCTGTCTTCATCATCTCTTTGACGCTTCAGTTTATCGGCCTCTGTGCTGCAAGTCTCTTTGTTCATCTTGTCTTTCAACGCTTCCAGGATTTTGGCTTCTTCAGGAGACAATGTGAACTTGCTTGCCAGCTTGTCCAAGAGTTGAGCTTCCAATTCGTCCATAGATAGTCCTGGTAGTGGAACAGTGGACTTGTCAGCTCGAAGAGTGAATGAGGTTGATCGGATCACTTTCTTGACAGCTTGCTCTGCGAACTTGGTGAGTTCATCTCTCATGGGTGCTAGTAGATCTTTCAGCTCAGCCACTAAGTGTTGTGCCATGTACTCTTGTGCTTGAGCAGCCAAAGTGGCTTCCAAGTTCTCTTGTACGTCTTTAGCTAAGAAAGTATCAACTTTATCTTGCAGCTCTTGGACGTTCGAATTCAACTTCGTCAATTCAGCAACTTGGGTTACTAATGTTGCAACCTGATCTTCCAGTATGCTTTTCTTCTTTTCATGTACTCTTTTGAATGCTGACTTTAGTAGCTTTGATGCAGCAGAGGCTTTGGTGCTTGGTTTCTTGATTGATTTGTCGTGAGTTGATTCGGATGCAGGAGGTGATGACTGTGAGGATTCAATGATGGTGGTAAGGTCTTTGTCATCTCCTCTTCGTGGTTCGGGTTGATCAACTTTCTTTGCTTTGGCTGCTTCCTCTTCCAACCTTTGTTCTTCAGCCAGTCTTTCAGCTTCGGCTTTGAGCCTTAGTTCTTCAGCAAGCTTGGCTTCTTCTTCTCTTTTCAACTTTTCTTCAGCCAGCTTGGCTGTCTCTTCAGCCTTCCTACTTTCTTCCATTCGGATAGTTTCCTCCAGTTTGGCTTGTGCAAGCTGCTCAAGCCTAGCTTCTTCAGCTTCCTGTTATCTCTTTAATTCCTCTTCCTGAGCCCTTTCTCTAAGCTCCATTTCTTCTACAGTCATCAACCGTGGAGCATCATTATCCATGGGATCTTCCTCTTCTTCTTCTCCCGTTGCTGAAGCATTAGTCATTTCAATGTCTGTGGGAGATACCGAAGGATTGTCGTAGGCAACTAAGTCAGTGTTGACCCCTGTGGCAGAATCAGGAATGCTGCTTGATCCGCCAGCTTCGGTAGTTTGAGAGAATACTGGAGGTGGAGGAGGTAGATCAGCATTGAATGCGTCTATCTTGCTATGGAGGAGACCCAGATTGAGAGCTCTTTCATTCTCTTCTTCAACTGAAAGTCCTACATTAGTTTGAGCAGACTCTTGTTCGGTAGTCATAGGTTCCTTCATCTTCTCTCTCCTGATCCTTTCTTCTTCCAGGATTGTCTGTGCTTCAGTGAAAGGTCTTTGATTGAGATATGCTGGGTATACAACATTATCAGCAAACTCATCAATGTTATTCTCCCAATCTTCGAACGTCAAATCCTTATCGTCAATGTCATCAAGATTCACATCCTTATCAATGTTTGCATAAGCTTCTCTATACACTGGACCTTCGTCGGATTCGGTTTGTTCAGAGTCAGACGGTTTTGGAGAAGATTGTGGTGAGGGAAACCACCCAGGTTCAGGAATGGATGCAGGCTTCTTGGCAGGAGTCCTTCTCTTGAGAGTACCCTTCTTCTTCTTAGACTTGGTAGAACTGCCGGAGCTCCCAGTCTTGGTACCTGTCTTACCCTTAAATGGTTGAACTTCATCCAAGAAACCAACTTTTTCAGCTTCAAGAGCTTGAAGGTAATACTTGTAATTCGTGCAAGCCTTCACTTTGGCATTCAAGAGACAATCGGGAAGTTTCTTTCCTTGCTTGCGTATGCTGGTGTCAAGTCTCTTGATGACTCTGAGAGTATCTTCATTTCTGAACGTGTTCTTATCTTTGTCATCAAGTCTCTGTGGGATATCGTCATACTCACGAAGGAAGCTTTCGATGAGTAGTTTTGTGAAGCGGACAAATGGAATGTTGGTGGTCTTGTGTTGAATGTGCCACACAAGGTCTTCCCAAATGATACTGGCATAATCAACTTTCTTCACATTAGCCACTGCCCAGAAAAGTTTGAGGTGTTGGAGCTTTGGGTGTTCGTGGCCAGTGTCTCTGCCAGACAAGGACTTGGCAATCAGAATGTATAGGGTTCTCCATGGTTGTGGAAGATACCTAATGTTGACCCTAGAATGTCTTGTAATAACTTCTTCTGATTCGTCATAGCCAATATCCCGTAACCACTCTATCAGCTCTTCTTCGGTGGGTACTTGAACATATTCTTCATCTGGGCCGAGTTCTGGTAGCCCAAGAACATTCCTAAGTAAATCAATGTCCACAGTGACCTGATGGTTATGAAGCATACAGGTGAAAGAAGCCTCCCCAAGATCTAGCTGGAGTGTATGCCAAAACTGGTGGATGTAGAAGCAGGATACTGAGGCAGACTTGGTGAACAACAACTTGTTAGGGGTGATATAGAAGAGCATCTACTGCAACAATACATGAGGACTCGTTGCAAGTGATTTTGTTGAAGTTGATTCGGAGGTTGTTCTTTCCAATCTTCCTGGTGTAGTCATCTGGGAATGTCTCTTCCCATGAAAGCTTAGGTTCGGGTTCTGGTCCGTATGGAACGTCATTGTGTTCTGCCATCTGAATTGATCATAAACAAACACAAACATGGCAATGGATTACGGTGTTAGCACAGACATAAGATAACATGATTTGCATATTATACATTGATCAGTGGGTGTTTGTGTGTGTGAAAACTTTTGATATATGGAAAACTTATGTTTTATCACATGATAGAAATGTATGACAATTAAGTTACAACATGAGTTTATCATTACAAGAAGTTACACTTTGGAAATTTCACAACACTTAGAAAATTTCATGAATAAGGCAAGTTTACGCGTAAGTGGAAAAGTCTACGCATAACTTGACTTAAGCGTAAGAAGTGAAATTAGGCGTAAGGGTAAAAGCTACGCGTAAACTTATATGTTACGCGTAAGGTAAATCTTATGCGTAGGCTCAATCTTACGCGTAGGATAAAATCTTAGGCGTAGGAAATGAGATTACGCAAAGGATTACACTCAAGCGTAGGATATAACTTATGCGTAGGTTATGACTTATGCGTAAATTCAAGACTTGTGCGTAAGGTCAAAACTTATGCGTAAGATTTATCATTTAAGCGTAAACCTTGCCTTATCCAAGACAAAGTTTGTCCACGTGTCGAATCTTACTCGTAAGATTCAATCTTACGTGTAGGATGAACAACTTGCGCGTAAAATTGCCATTTTCCAGAAAATCACCTTAAGTAATTAGTGTTGTTTGATTCCTGAAAGTGTACAAAACATTACCACTGATCAATATTCATCTTAACACACTTAAACTCACAAACTTATGCATAAATGAGACATAATATTGAGTTACGCGTAAACATGCATGAACACATAATCAAAATCCCAATCAAACATGATTCTGGGTAAGAGAAGGCAAAGGGGAGATGTTTCTAACACCTTAAGGAGCATATGGTTCAAATTATAACACTAATTGACCACATAATCATAAGGTCAAATCTGCTAGTGCGTTCGACCCCTAAAACTTTGATTCATGAACAAGAGATGTAATTGTTGCAATTAAACCACATGTATGAGTTCCTAGGCATGTAATAACACAATCCCCATCACCAATTTCAACCCAAACGTTCAAAATCAAGAATCCCTAAATGACTCGTATGAACCCTAATATCAAATAAATCGATTTGGTGTTTCTGGGTACAATTGGAGGTTAGATTCATGTTTAATATCACCCAAGGATCAAAACCCACTAACAAATTTAACCATTAATATCACAAATTTCTGGGTCCAATTCATACGCAAACCCTAAACTAATTTTAGCGATTATGACAAATGTAACCATTGGATTGATACAAAACTTAAAACCCTTGTTTAAAAACATGATCAAAAACGTTTGACACTTACAGATTAGAAGATTGATGAACGGATTAGATGAATGATTGTGGATCGTTGATACTGGTTGGTGAAAGAGTAAATGTATTTTGCAGGTGAAGTAAATGCGTGGTCAAGGAGGGTTTTGACCAAGGGTAAAATCAATTTTGAAAGATTGACAAGTATGGTCCCTTAACCTCATGAAACATTTACACCTAAAGCCTAAACTAACTATCTCATATAACTTTCGTTAATAACACCAAGGTATGACAAGAACAACATATGGAATTTTACTCCCCCTCGACCTTAGACCGTAGCCTTTAAAATCATAAAAATTTATTATTTTGGTGAAGGTGAGTAACCCGAAACACTTATGATGCATCCCTTTGAAGATAAAACGTAATATTTTTGGTAAAATGCAAGTATAAAAGTTAATATATTTTTGAAAAATTACTTTTCCTCCCCCTCAACACTTGTTTTAAATAATTGAAGACATTTTATAAAATAGTGTTGAAAGAGAGAGATTATACTTGCATTTTTTTTTTTTTGAAAAATATTTACAAAGATAGTTTTGATGTTTGACGATCAATTATATTTTAAAAACTTTTCCAGATCCTCTGGAGTCAAACATCGCATACCAATTTGGTGAACTAAACTAGCAAACCTTGATGGTGCCAAGGATTTGGTAAGTAAGTCCGCCAATTGGTACTCAGTCCCAACAAAATAAAGTTCAACGGTACCCTTTTCCACATGCTCTTTGATGAAGTGATATCGGAGATCGATGTGTTTGGATTTGCAATGATGTACTGTGTTGCAGGAGATAGCAATTGCACTTTTGGAATCACAGTAGATAGGAATCTTGTTGAATAGGTAGCCATAATCCTTAAGTTGTGATCTCATCCAGATGACTTGAGCACAACAAGCAGACATGGCTACATATTCAGATTCTGTTGACGATAGTGATGTGCAGTCCTGCTTCTTTGATTGCCATGACACAAGTTTGTCTCCGAGAAACTGTAATCCACCAGATGTACTTTTGCGTGTGTCTAAGCATCCTGCATGGTCAGCATCTGAAAAAGCAATTAGTTCAAAACCGGAATCCTTCGGATACCAGATTCCCAAGTTAATGGTTACCTTTATGTATCGAAGGATTCTTTTGACCTCACTGAGGTGTTTTTCAGTTGGTTTGGACTGATAGCGAGAGCACATGTAGACAACAAATACTATATTAGGTCTACTAGCTGTGAGATACATGAGGGACCCAATCATACTTCGGTATTTGGTAGGGTCAACAGGAGTCCCATGTAAATCAGCATCTAGTTTTGTGGTATAGCCCATTGGTGTATTATAAGTATCACTGGTCATCATTCCATGTTTCTTTAAAATTTCAAGAGCATATTTGGACTGATTTATAAAAATTCCACGGGGTGATTGATGAACTTGTAGTCCTAGAAAGAATGAAAGTTCACCCATCATGGACATTTCAAAATTATCTTTCATTAATTTTGCAAAATCATTAGAGTAACTTCTTTTTGTTGAGGCAAAAATAATGTCATCGACATATATTTGAACAACAAGTAAGTCCTCCCCGTAGGTTTTTGTAAATAGTGTTGGATCCACTGATCCTTTTGAAAATTTATTGGCCAGCAAGAAAGTGGACAGTTTGTCATACCACGCCCATGGGGCTTGCTTAAGTCCGTAGAGTGCCATTTTGAGTCGGTAAACGTGGTTAGGACGCTCAGGATCAACGAAGCCGTTTGGTTGGCTCACATACACTTCTTCACGGAGTTCTCCATTAAGAAATGCGGTTTTCACATCCATTTGGTAAACAACCATGTTCCTGTGTGCAGCATAGGCCAAAAAGATCCGAACAGCTTCATGTCTAGCCACTGGAGCAAAGGATTCAGCAAAATCAAGTCCTTCCAGTTGAGAGTATCCTTTCGCTACCAGGCATGATTTGTTACGTATGACAGTTCCTTCAGCATCAAGCTTATTCTTCCAAATCCATTTTAACCCTATGACAAAGACTCCGTCAGGTCTTTCAACTAATTCCCAGACTTCTAATCTTATGAATTGCTGAAATTCCTCTTGCATAGATTCAATCTAGTTGTCATAAGTCATTGCTTCTTTAATGTTCTTAGGTTCTTCGTGACAAACTGTGAGTGCATAGATACAAGTTTCTCCATCCGTGTAAAGTCGTTGTCTTGTCATAACAGGTGCATCTGGATGACCAATAATATGAACTAGTGGATGGTCTCGGGTCCATTTGTGTGTGGAAGGGTGTAGTTGATAAGTATCTTGCATGTTAGCAGGATCCAAATTGCGTGTGGAAGACTCAGCTATATCAGGAAAGGTAGGAGCCGGTGCAAACGGGTTAAAGAATGCATCAGGATCATGCTCTGCGGGTTGTGGAACTGATTGTGGTGTGGGATCTTCAGCTGAATGGTGGGAGTTAGAAACAGTTTGTTCTGCTGTAGATGGTGATGCAATTGGAGGACCGTTTCTCTCAACACTTGTAGTAGTTTGTTGAGGTGAGTCTGGTACTGGAATGTTTTCAGGTTGAGTAGCGGAATTAGGTGAGACCTCAGCAGAACGGTATTCAATTGTATCATCAAATAGTGGAGCAAACAAGGTTTCCAATTCTTTGCGGTTGAGTGGCAATGGTTTTCCGGAGAGTTAAGAAGGTTGAATTCAGGTCCTAAGCTGTGTTGCTCAGAAGCCATTTGTGTGAGCTCATCAAAATTAGCGTGAATGGTTTCTTGAATTTCTCTTGTTCGACGATTCCATATCCGAAAACCTTTAGAATTTTCACAATATCCAACGAACACTCCGATGTCAGCCTTTGCTTTAAGTTTACCTAAATCATCACGATCATTTTTCGGATAACAAAGTGCTCCAAATACATGAAAGTAATCGATATTCGGTTTTCTTCTGTGAACAATTTGATACGGTGTTTTGCGATGGCGTTTTGTTATCATGGAACGGTTTTGGGTGTAACATGCGGTTGAAACAGCTTCCGCCCATAAGTAATCTGGTAATTGAGCATTAATCAACATAGTTCTAGCAGCTTCCACTAACGTCCTGTTGCGTCTTTCAACAACTCCATTCTGTTCTGGTCTTCTAGGAATAGATGTTTGATGTTCAATTCCCACTTTCTCAAAATAGGACCGAAGTGTTTGATTCTTAAATTCAGTTCCATTGTCAGTTCTGACTATTCGTACCGTATTGCGAAGCTGAACTTGAATTTTAGTGAGAAAGGTGATGATCATTGAAGGAGCCTGATCTTTACTTCATAAGAAATAAACCCAAGTCCATCTGGAGTAGTCATCCATAATTACTAGTATGTAGCGTTTACCGTTGATACTTTGAACACGCATCGGTCTACACAAATCCATATGAAGCAATTGTAAAACATGATTCGTACTTTGCTCAGGTTTAGAAGGAAAATGAGCCCGAGTACTTTTTCCTTGTTCACAGGCTGAACATAAGTGATCTTTGGTAAAACGGAATCTTGGAAATCCATCAACAAGTTTGTGACGAGCAAGGTCAGTCATAGTTTTAAAATTCAAGTGCGAAAGTCGTTTGTGCCATAACCAAGATTTAGTCGATTCTGCTTTGGAGAGAAGACATATCGGAGATGTAGCAATCATATCTGACATTGATATTGTATAAAGATTAGAACCACGTGAGCCAGACATTAGATCGTTTCCTTGTAAGTCACGAACGAAACAGGTTTTCTCACGAAATGCAACTTCTAGATCTCCATCACAAAATTGACCGACTGAGAAAAGGTTGTGTCCAAGGCCTTCCACATAATAAACACGATTGATTTCAATGTTCCCACTGATATAGTCACCATATCCCATGATTAAAGCGTAATGATCATTCCCAAATCTGACAGTACCAATGAACTTTGAGACAAAGTTGTGTAACAGTTTGAGATTGCCTGTCATATGTCGGGTGCATCCGCTATCAACAATCCAGAGAACAATCTGTACCACCTGCATCACAAGAAGAAGACACAGATGGAACAGAAGTAAGGGTGGAACCCAAAGAATGTGCGGGTTCCTGTTGGTTAGAAGCACATGTATTCAACAATTTAGGAATCCATTTAAAGTCTGGTTTGTGTTGTAACCAACGTTGCCAATTCCAACTAGTTCTTGCTTTCTTAATGTTAAATGCACTAGTAGGTGGCTCATTCCTAGATTTGTTCTTGGCACCTATGGGGGTAACTTCAACAGCATTAGAAACCGTAGAAGGCGGCTTTCCTAAGTTAGACTTAGAGGCAGTAGTGGGCCTAGAAGGAATGCGTGTCCTACGTTTCTTATGACGATTCATGAGAGAATTAGCTATACATTTTGTATGATCACCAGATGATACGCTTTTACGACAAAACACACAAGATGCATTAATATTCAAAACATTCAAAGGTTCATCATTCGTTACATTTAGATTTTGATTACAATTTGCCAGATTAGAATCTAAATCTGATGCAACATGAGTTTTATTCAAGTTCCTAAGTTGGTCTTATACTCCTTGAGCTTCTAGTGATCCTCTTTTACGTTGCCAGAGCCTATTTTTCTTTTTACTTTTTCGCTTGGGTCTGCTAACGCTATTAGTGGAGACTAGTCCTGTAGAAGTAGAGTTACCAACATTAGTATTTTGAACAACATTCCCTTTAGAAGTTTTGTCTAATTGATACATTCCTGGTGCTATCACCGTGGTGTCAACCATTTTTCCTTTTTGAAGTAGCTTAATTTTCTCTTTCAAATCGATGATGATGTGATTTTTATCCTGAATTTCAGACTCAAGTTTCACATTGCAGTAATTAATGTCATCGCGGTTTTGTTGCCATTCGACATTTTCAATTTTTAAATCCGCAATTTCTTTCTCATATTTGAGACAGAGACTTTTTAAAGACTCATTGTTTTTGCAAAGCTGACAAGAGTTTGAAACATTTTGATTTTGAAGTTTCAATTCCATTTCAAGACTTTGAGCTTGACACCATTCAAGCCTTTGTTTGAGTTGACAAATTTCTTTTGAAAATTGTTTTGTCACATCATCATTCTTAATTCTCAGCTTTTCATTCTCATGTTTCAGTGTCTCAATTTCCACATTCAACGAGTTATTATCAACACAAAGATCATCCACAAGCATAGAAGTACCAGATATATAGAGATCATTCATGATAACAGAATAAATATCAGCATTGAGAATTTGTTCCAAGAGTCGATCAACATCATTTTTTAAAACTTTATTTCTTTGCTTTTGAGCCAAAATCTCATTTTCAGTAGAATTGAAAACGGTTATCATATTTTTCACCTCGTTTTGAAGTTCCTGATCCCAACATGTAGCACAGAGACGGAGGTGTTTGACAATTGGCAACATTTGTTTTTGAAAAATATCTCTTTTTTCTCGCTCGTAAGCGGATTGAAAAGTTTCAATTTTTATTTCAGAATTACGTGCAATTGTTTCCTCAAAAATTTCGATGTCTTCCATAAAAGTTTTGAAATAATTTAAGACACGACAAGTTTTCGGTAATGGTGTAAGTTCACCGGATGATGGTAAAGGACCATTTATTTGTGCTACAGTTTGGACAGGGGCCGCATTAGAGGATGAAACATATGACTCTTCGACAAACCATGATTTCTCAGGTATTTCCTGTTGAGTAACAAAAGATTTAGAAAGAGGTGGAGCTTTTGATAGAAAGAGGTGGAGCCTTTGAATAGTCATATGGTGTCCAATATTGAACATAACTCATTTTTGATCGACTCTCGTCTTCAAGTTCTTCTTCTTCCTCAGTATCAAAAACAACAACACACACAATCGTATTATCAAGCAAATGGTCCATACTGTAAATTTTAGGAATTTCTTTGAAAGCCGTGTGAAGAAACATTGAATTGTAATCGCCAAGAGTAAATCCTTTATCGGGTCTCGGTTTTAAAGTAAATTTCTAAATAGTTGTGACTGAGTTCCCGTGTTTGTAAACAATATTATGAAATTCTTTGAGTTGTTTTTCAAGATCAACAATATCACCGAGTAAATCATTTATATACTTCCTTTTTCGTATTTTATGTTCACAAAACTCCTTTTTGCAATTGGACAATTCTGTTTCTGTTTTTGAAAGGTCTCTTTGAAGACGTTCAACTTGCATTTTCAGTTCACATTTTTCACTTTCAAGTTTAGAAATCAACTTTCCGTTTGTCTGAATTAGATCTTGCATCTTGTGCTGAAGATCTTGCTCTTTGTTGTAAGATTCTTGAAAAGCTTTTTCAAAACTTTTTGTATGTTTAATCTTTTCTTGCTGACTTGAAAGTTGTATTTTATAACACTCAATATCTCTTGCAAGTGCCGCATTTGTTTCTTTTAAAACTTTGTTTTTCTCGTTGCATTTTGCAATTAGCACTTGTTGATCATTCAGTTGTTTAGATAACATTATGAGGTCAGGGTCTGGATCAAATGATGGTTCATGTTGTTCGAAATGATCATGTTTATCATTCTCAATAGGATCATCAAATGAAACAACTGTGTCATCATCAAATATGACAACTGTGCTTATTTGTTCATCTGTTTGAGAAGATGAAGATGATTTAGATGGAACAACTTGCGCCATATCTGATTTAGAAGCAGAAGGTGAGGCTATTTCATGTATTAAGCATGCTTTTTGGTCATTTACTTGAGACAAGCCGTCAGTGTCATACACTGGACCTGAATCATTAAACTGAAGTTCCTGCATGTTGGCCATAAGCATCACAGCTGCATTGGCTTCCAGATCTTCCATGTCATCATCATTGTTAACATTTTCCATGAAGTTGTTATCCTGTTCAGGGAAATGTCCATCTTTTTCATCTTGAAGAGCCATGAGTAATGCCTGCTTGTGAAACTTACTACCCCGAGTTCTCGGTTTGGGACATGCTGTCGCTATATGACCTTGTTCATTACAATTGTAGCACCACACTGCATTCCCTGAGTTGGAGTTCCTTGTTGCAACTGGTTCAGGCCTTTGCTGAGAAGACCCTGAGTTGTTCCTGAACCCTCCATTGTTACTAAACCTCTAACCATTCCCAAAATTTCATGAAAAACTTCCTGAACCAGATCGACCATAGCTACGATTATGAATTTCCACTCTTCCATCATTGACAACAGCTTGATTCCTTGTGTTAGAAGATGAATGTTGACGGTTGTTTGTTTTGTTGGAGAATTTTCTAAAAGCACGAGCAATAAGAGCAAGTCCCTGATTCAACGTATTAAAGTCATCATCGTCATCGTCATTGGAATTTGAGTAATACACTGCATCATTGTTGTTTAATGGAACAAGTTGAGTAGAAGCATTCTGTGGAGATGAATCATAAGGGACCATTTGGTTCGAGGTGGAAGATTGTGGATAACTGAAGTAGTTCTGCTCTTGAACATATGCATGATTTGACATTGGTGGTGGAGCATAGGGAGATTGAGCTACGAGTGCCAAAGAATTTGGTGTTGGTGTGTATCCTCCTCGTAGAGCTCTATCTTTTTCCACTTCAGGTTCATGGTGTTTCAGAAAATCATACAACAAACCATATGGTGCATCATGAAGATTTTTGGTTTGACGTACAAATGTCACATATTTATGCCAATCTGGACCAAGACTACCGACGAATTTGGAGTTCACTGCTATCCTTGGTACTGTGATTTTGTGACGTTCCAGATCATTGACCACATTTGTGAAACGATGATAGTAGGATTCAAGTGACTTTCCTGGTTCAATTGTGATGTCTGTGTATTCCATGTAAAGTTTGGATTCCATATCATCTTTGTTCAATTGAGTGCCTTCCATAAGGAGATGAACGTGTTCCCACATAGCTTTGGCTGTTTTTTGAGCATCGACACTGCGATAAATTGGATTAGGTATACCTTGAAGTATATAAGCCATTGCATACTCATCAGCTTCACGATGTAATTTCTGTTCTTCAGTGAGTGCAGTTTCTGGAAGAGGTCTATCACCAGGAGGACGTGGAGGATCAGCAGTTGGATCACCAGCTTCAAATCTTGTTGGCCACTCAAATGGTCCTTCAAGTATCACTTGTTTCAAGAATTTCCCATGAGGTTTCTTTAGTTCAAGAAATCGTAAGAATCGACTTGACCATTGAACATAGTTCCCAGGTGTTAGCATTGGAGGTGTTTCAAGTGATCCTGCCTCATGTCGGGATTGTTGAGTTGTAATAACTTCACACATTCTATCAAACCAGTGAGGTTGTTTGGAGGAGAACTGAGTGTTCTGTTGTGACATCTGATATGATTGTTGTTGAGGAATGATTTGATGTTGTTGCATCATGAGATAATGATGTAGTGGATTAAACGGTTGTTGTTGAACGTGTGATTGTGAATGTTGTTGATACGGTTGTTGTTGATGGTATTGTTGTTGCTGATACTGCTGATGTTGCTGTTGCTGAGGATGAGGGAAGTAGTAATTAGGTGGTTGAGACATTTTTGAACACTTGTGTAGAAATGGATCTTTGTAGAAGATTGAAATGCGCGTTCCTTTGATTAAGTCCAAAATCCCTGGGGTAAGTTCAATTCTTACGCGTAACTATAATCTTACGCGTAAACTTTTAGGTTATGCGTAAAGAGTAGTTTAGGCGTAAACAACGAGTTTAGGCGTAAATTTTCTCTTTACGCGTAAGCTTAGGCTTATGCGTAAGTTTAGACTTATGCGTAAGGTTTAAACAACCAAACAAATCTTCCAAACTTATCCAAGCTTGAAAGATATCCGAAGTCTAAGTATTCCACTAACTTATCCAAGCTAGGGAAGTACTGAGTCACCGTAACACAAGGAGAAGATCTATGTTGAAAGTTAAGCGTAGATACTGAACCTTACGCGTAAGATTGACTTAAGCGTAAAGTTTATGCGTAGAGGCAACTTCTGCGTAGGATCTGTCTTCTGCGTAGGACTCACAACTTACTCGTAGAATCTTGAGCGTAGGAATCACAACTTACGCGTAGAAATAGACTTACACGTAGGTTTTAGGCGTAGAAAACTAAAGTTACTCGTAAGAAAAGCGTTTTAGGCCAAAAGTTACTTGTAGAAAGGACAAAAAGTACTGTTTACAGCTTTTGAGTCGTACTATTCACTTTAGTTACGCGTAAACTGGTCAGAAACTTGAAAATCTCAAATTTTTGAAGAAAAATGCTTAAAATTAAGGTACTTTTGATCAAATAACTTCACCAATACTTAGAAAACACTAACTATTGAAGATTTTGCTACCAAAAACTAGTTTTCCAATATCAAAGAAGCTATAAAACCTTAAAAAAAACCGTAAAAATCACAACTTTATGCAAAAACTAAGCTTCAAATCACTATATCAACCTTGAAACTTATCCAAGCTTCAAGATTTGAGTGAAAGAAACAAAGAAAAATGCAAAAAGATGAAACTTTATGCAAAAACTAAGCACTCAAACCCAACGTTAGAACCAAGAACACCACTTCAATCTCTATTAGGCGAATGATACCACTTGTTAGGTCACCATTTTGTAAACACAAGTATGATATTGATAGAAATGAGATGAGAAAAGAGATGGTCGATTATGAGAACAAGTGAAAAGTGAAAGAGCAAGAGTTTCCTTAAAGAAATTCAAATAACCAACAAATGAAAATGTTACATAAGCTTTCTATTTATAAGGGAGGAGTTAGGGCAACATTCTCTTCCTCCCTTATCTTTCTATTTCGTGGGCTTTCAAGCCCATAGGGCTTTAACACTTAAGCCTTGTAACAAAAAACATAATGAAATAAATACTAAAGCAACCTATTACAAAAGGTAATGACCGAGACTTGACTAAATATAAAAGTATGATCCCAACATCTTCTTTAACCAATCTAAATATATTAAGGACATGCTTAAGAAATTTGGATTAGAAGATTCGAAACCAATCAAAACACCCATGTCCACGGAAACTAAACTCACCAAGGATGAGGAAAGTGAATCCGTAGATAGCACTAAATATAGAGGTATGATTGGTAGTCTACTTTACCTAACGGCTAGTAGACCCGACATTATGTTTAGTGTTTGTCTATGTGCTCGTTTTCAAGAAGATCCTAAGACTACTCATCTCAAATCCGTTAAAAGGATTTTTAGGTATATTAAGGGCACTACACATTTAGGTTTATGGTATCCCAAAGGAACGGGAATAGACACCATAGTGTATGCCGACTCAGATCATGCCGGTGACTATGTTGATAGAAAAAGCGCAAGTGGTATTTGTACTTTTGTTGGACATTGTCTCACCTCATGGTTCTCTAAGAAGCAAACGGCTCTTGCTATCTCAACAACGGAAGCCGAGTATGTTTCGGCCGGAAAGGCATGTCAACAAGCTCTTTGGATGAAGCAAGCTCTTGTCAACTACGGAATTCAACTTAACGACATCACAATTCTTTGTGACAACAAAGGCGCCATTGATCTTAGCAAAAACCCGGTTCAACATGCTCGTACCAAACATATTGAAATCCGTCATCATTTCCTTCGTGACAACGTTCAAAAAGGAAATATCTCAATTGAGAAAGTTTCTTCCGAAGACAACATAGCCGACATTCTCATGAAACCCCTTAAACATGAACCTTTTAACCTTCTTAGGCTAGGCTTAGGACTCATGGAACCTACGTTGTAGTTCTGGACATTAGACAAAAATCACAAAAATCAAAACAAATCCATAACTCTTTTTCTCAGCAGGGTCGGCGGAACCCTCAGACACAATGGACAAAACCCAATTCAAGGGTCCGCCGTATCCGCCGACTTGCAGAACCATTTTTTTGTTTATATTAAACCAAACACCCATTATCTCATACCACCACTTCCAAACTGTTACTATTCACTTTACCATCCATCCATACCTATGATTTATTGGTCTTCCTTTCACTCACATTGCAAATCAATCATCATTGTAAGTATTCTAAACTTGATTACAATCCTGATCTGAGTCTATGAATTCTATTTTTGCACAAAAACAAAAACTTGGGGTTATGCATTAACTTGAGAAACTCATGCATGAAATTAGGTGTTTAACAAAACTAATCATGTTCCCCATAGTTAGGAATTGCATTCTTACTAAGTGTAAACATGTTTGCTAAAACACCCCATGTCAAATTCTTCCAAAAATTTCTCACAAATAGGACAAATATTTTTTTTCGTCTCACATTGAGAATACAAAATCAAAAAGTTATGTTTAAAACATCACTTGCATAATGTCTCTTAAATGCTAAAGGGAGTACATAACCAATATGTATTTTCGGGTACATTCAAACGAAGCTACATTGAACTAGGAGCGCTTGGGTTATCTTTTGTTTTATAACAAAACTTGCATTATAAAACGTTTTTGAAGCATCAAAATGAGTCAAGATAACCGCACCTCCACATTGTTTTCATATAGGCACACACTAGAACATCCACATTATAATAGTCGTTTATTTAGACTAAAATGTGAAATTTTGTTTTTCTAGGAATCATCATGCCTCCTCTAACCCACTACGACCACAAGGACACCATTAAGTACCTACCAAAACACCACAAAACCAAAGGCCTTACCCCAAATCAAGTCGATGTTTTCAAAGCATTAGAAAAACATTATGTCCATGAGGGTAGAACCATTGACCCGTCCTTCCTAGAAGGCACAAACCTCTACACCGAATTTGCCACAATCAACTTTGAGTGTCTTTTAGAAATCGACGAGCCTATTTGTCCTAGGTTCATTCTAGAATTCTATGCATCCGTCATTCTCTCCACGGATGAGTATGGTCGCATGTCTATCAACTTTAGCGCTAGTGGTCATCAATACTCCTTCACTCTTGAGGAGTTTGCTCAAATCATAGGTGTCCTAAACCGTGGTACGTGCATCTACTCCGACCTGCACTCCCTCTCAACTCTTGACACACTCTTTGACCACATCCATCCCTATGACACCCCTCTTGTGTCCAAAGATGAACTTCGTAACCACCACTTTGTTAGGACAACCAACACTAGGAGAACCCGTTCGAGAAATGAGGTTGATAAGCACCCGTATGGAATGGAACTTAATGAACTCAAGCCCCAATTCAAGAAATCAGAGGAAGTACTTAGAGCCAATGTCATTAGCACAATAGGAAACCGAGATCATATAAATCTTTACCTTTGCTACATGCTCTACTCCGTGTCTGTTAGGCAACCGTTCAACCTTGCCTACTACATGGCCAAGAGAATGGCCGACATTTCCGTGCATGGCACAACGGCTATGCCGTATGGAATGCTCTTGACCTGTCTCTTTAGGTTCATCTCTCCCATTCCACCAACTCCAAACGGTCTTCGTCTTGACTACTCTCTCATTCCACACACCTTTGTCCCACTTAGTGATAAGAGAGTTTACAAAGCCCAAGGAAAACGTCCTCATCCTCATACCTCCTCATCATCTTCCTCAATGAGTGAAGATGACTATTTGCCCAACTCTAGGCTCCCACCTCTAGAATACCTATCCCAACTTCCAGATATTCCAAATGAGTCGGCGGAGTTCAAGAAAACAAAGGGGATGTTTAAGAATCTTGGAAGATTCCTTGGAAAGCTCAAGAACAAGATTGACCGTCAATGAGTGCGGGTGTGTAGGAGTGTTTGGCACAAGGTGCTATTTGAACAATTTGGTCGTTTAAACAATGTTTGTGATGTATTTGTGTGTTGGTACAATTTGCGATACTATTTGGAACATGGATTAACTAACAATGATGCAGGTAGACAACTTTTGGCA
This sequence comes from Artemisia argyi, assembly GCA_030686995.1. NCBI lineage: Eukaryota > Viridiplantae > Streptophyta > Magnoliopsida > Asterales > Asteraceae > Artemisia > Artemisia argyi. The sequence continues at coordinate 85,222,507 of CM060701.1, read as the reverse complement.
AGTTATCAAATTTTCACTAAGTATAGTGAATTCGCTACCCCCCCCCCCCCCCCCCGGTCAAAGTCCTATGGTATGCGTGTTTACATGTCCATTTATTGCATTGCCTAACCAAATATGCATTATATTTTTGATTTTAGGAGTTTTCGAAAAATTTGAAAATCATCTCGCGGGTCAAAATCGTGGACTGTATTGTTTTTCAGGTTTGGTGGATCTGGCGGCACCCTAGAGTGGGTTCCGCCTGTGTATTTTCTGGGCAACCCAGAAATGGCCCAACGGATCGGACGGAACCCCCACACGGGTTCCGCCTGTGTATTCTGAAGGTTCCACCAGATTTCCTGCATATTTTTTTTTTTAGTTTTCAACATTTCAACATCCAATCAACAAAATACCATCCTTTTAGATAGAAACCAATTTCCTGCAATTTGTTAAGCACAATAGGGTAGTTCTCATTCCTTATAACTCAAACAAAACCATTTCCCGCCAAATTTCAAAAATACCCATAACTACCTTAAGGAACCTTCACACATAAAGGAAGGAACCCTTCCAAAGGTTCCTTGAAATCCCTGAGACAGATCCTTCCACAAATTTGCCAAAACCACTAAGCATTTAGTGCAAATCTTTGTCTTCCTACTTCACCATTTTCATTGGATTGACTTCCATGATTTGAAAACCCACAATTAGTCTTCCAAATCATTAGGAACCTCCATTTTTGTATGGCTAAACATCAAATCCAAACACTCCTTCCCACACTCCTTCATCACTATAAATTAAACCATCCTGAACACTATCAAAGCACACCTTCTCCATCACAATCTCTGATCTTTAAACCATTTTAACATTGACTAAGTCAACAATCACCTCTCAACCATCACGACCCATCCGGAAAACCGCCCGGATAAGTGTCAAACCACTTTGGTCTAAACAATCCATCAACCTAAGGTCCTCATCCTCGGATGAATTCACCTCACCTATCAAAAATGAACATTTTCTAAACCTTGCATCTCCATCTCCATCAACCAATGAACCCAATGAGCTCACTCCACCACCAACAAAATCACCCATTGACCCAACTCCACCAAGTGCTCCAACCCAACCATCCAAAACTCCATCCATTACCAAAACTTGAACCTATGGAGTTATTTGGGTCTCCTCCAACCTCACCACATCCTTTTGTCCAAGATCTCAATGATCTTCCACCAAGACCAACACAACCACCACCTTTTGCAAATGACCAAAATGAGCATTTAAACCACAACCAACCACCACAACAAGTGTACCACCAACCCAAACCATTGTTGTTTCACCCCATCTACCATGACATCCATGGTCCTCTTTATGGAGAACCAAATTTTGAAAACCATGATCACCCAACTCCACCACATTCTCAAGCCCAAACCTTTGAGTCTTTCTTTCCTTCCTATGAGGAAATCCAAAGCATGGTTGAGAATCACCTCCATCAAGCAATGGAATTTCAAACCACCTAGCTTGACTCTATACCAAACCCATCCTCTAACCAAGAACCAAAAACCGACCAACCCTCAAACCAAGAAACCAAAACCAACCCATTTCCACCCACTCGTCCCCATGTTTGCTCACATTGTGAGCAAATGGGTGAAAGCATCAAATTGTTGCTTCACCAATTCCAAGATGAAACCCGTTTCGCATTCCATCACGTCATAGAACGTTTGGATGCTCTTTCCCACCCAAACAAATCCTAGACAATATTTGGAGGCCTTTTGCCCCATTTAGGAAAGTATGATTTGATTTTCTTTTATTTTCTTGGTTATTTTTAGAAGTACGAGGATCTTTCCAATTTCTTGTCTTTGACTTGTAAAAGTCAAATTTTACTTGAAATGATATCTTTTTCTACTTACGTACTTGCATTATTGGTTGATCATTTTTGAGTTGTTATTGTGGTTGCATTATGTGTGGTAACTACAAACTTGATTATATATATCACCAACTAACCATTTTTTTGTAGGATCAAAATCCATGTTTCCTATCTTGGCACTCCTTTTTTTTTGTTTCGACACAAAGGGGGAGAAATATATTAAACCTTTAAACTTAATATGATTTTCATCACTTAAGTAAAACAAGTTTAATATAAAATTTTTTTAAGTCTTAAACACTAAGATTTTGTGAGTTACTTAAAAACAAAGTTTATGTTTTGTCATCAACAAAAAGGGGGAGATTGTTAATACAAGTATCGCCTAAAAACGTTATTTATATTTTATGATCTTTGCTAAGTTTTGTTAACGACAAAATGTAAACTTTAGTTTCTAAGTAAATCATAATCTTAGTTTTAAAGACTTGCATAACTAGACATTTGCTACATTTTACATTTCATAAAACAGAACACTTTTTATTTCTTAAAATAGAAATGTCACATCACATTTATGGCAAGTTTTGTCAATATACATTTATGGAAAGAAAGTGTGTTTGACTAACCATATGTTTGCTTGCACAAGTTTTGTGTTTGACTAGGTGTAATGAGATGTGACATTGTTTGGTTTGCAAGATTTATTGCAAAACCAACTGCAAGCCCGGTGGAACCCTGGGGGTACACGGGCGGAACCCATCTGAGGGTTCCGCCGCATCCGCCAGGCCTGCAGAAGGTTTTGCTATAAATACTAAGCCACAAGTTTGATTTTTGGCTTATCACTCTACATCATATTTTCACACATTCATTCATTCTTTCATCTAAGCCTTTAACATCTCATATGTGAAGTTTCTTTTTGTAGCAAAGAGATTCACGAGTTCATAAAAAGTTACAAGTATTCAACACAACGTTGCAAGACTTGTTAGCTTAGCATTGTGTAGACTTGTGTAGTTTACACTTCGTTTGATTGTGTATTTTCAGTAGTGATCGGTTAGTATTTTAGTCCTCAAAATACAAAGTGTGACGGGAGTTGTTCTACCCTTGTAAAAGAACTAACGGGAGTGGTTGTACCCTTGTAAAAGAACTCGACATCTAGCTTAGTGTCGGTAAACGTGTATAAGCGACGTGTAAGGTTTTCTCCGCCGGTGAAAGGAGCTTGTTGACTAGTGAAAGAAACTCTCGAGTTGGATACTCGAGGCGTGGACGTAGGGCAAGGAAAAAGAGTCCTTGTAGCCAAACCACGATAAATACTCGTGTTGTGGTTTGATCGTTTCTTTCTTTATACTTGCATGTTATATATTGTGTTTGTGTATATATCTTTGATCAAACGGAACGTTTCAAAATATAATTAAACAAGTTAAAAAGATTTTAAACGGTAAATTATTCAACCCCCTTCTAGTTTTCCATAAGGTTAATTACATCAAAAATTAAAAAGTGTCTTTACAAACATGTAAGCCTAAGTTGTTCATAAGCACAATGGTTAATCTTGTGAATGTGAAGTGACTGAAGTTTCAGGCAACATGTTATAGTACCAAGTATGATTAAAGCTCAACAAAGTATGCTTACACTTTTTATCGAGGCTTCCAAGTGTAGGGAACCATATCATCTCTTACTTCTTCATTCTCACTACAAATGCTCTGAATGATGGCATATAGTATAGTTATTAACAGATAAAACTCAACCTAGAAAACATTAACCATCATTCAATCGTAATGAATGGACTTACAAACTTGTAATCACTAAAATGGAAATTTTAGTCCTTATACCCGTTCTTAAAAGTTGGTCATCTTCCTTGTTGCTATCATCATCTCTGACTTCTTTCTTAAACTCAATAGAGATGTAGCTGCTATTTTTGACTGCATAGATAGAGTAACTTCAACCCATATAGAAAGTTTACCAATCAGAAAAATGGAATGACACCAGGATGAAATGAAAAATCTAAAGCCAGAGCATATAGTTTCGTCCTAACTAAATGATTTAGAAAAATAAGTTACTTTAGCTCTTATAAGGTTTTTATATTTTATTGAGGAATCTATAATCATAGTCAACAGTCACTAACAAATTGGGATCTAGTGAATTTTGTTGTTGCTCTGCAATGACCAGGGTGATTCTCATTCCTATCATAATCTATATGATAATTTATTAAAACCTTTACTTTTTGGGACAAAATAGAATCACTAAATATTTTAATCAAAGAGATTACATTATCACTGAAGCAATTTAACTTTTGTAATAACATTTAACAAACTGATTATTTATATCAAATCCTATACTTTTTGGCAAAAAGTGGTTCGCGTCAAACTGATCCGTAACATAAATCAGGGAGTGTTTGGGATGTCTTATCTCAAACTTCTTATGTACTTAAAAATACTTATTCTTGAGTGCTTATTTTATCAATAATAAAGAGATACGCAGTAAAATCCAAACGCTCAAACTTAAATAAGCAATCGTAGACATCCTCTTACCTATTTAGACCCGTTACCCAACCCACCAATATGATAGAATACAGCTTCAATTAATAAAAACATTTTAATTTCTTTTATTATCCAAATGTAAATATCTCATTACATTTGACAGTGGTTATAAAGTTGGTGTTCATACCGTCAAGAAACGCAAAATTTAGATCATATTAATTAATGGTACAAAATCATATGACAAAAATCAAGACTTTTCCTTTATCGCATCCATCAAACCCACTAATCATTCCAAATGAACCTGTTACAACCTAAAATACGAACAAAGTAGACAAATGATTAGAGATACAAATGAATTCAAAACTAATAACAAAACCGATTACATGAACAAAGCATATTAGAGACATATATAATGCATTTTGTTTATAAACTTAATTACAATCAGTGTTAGTTGTACACAAAAGAGAGGATTAAATAAAATGACAAATTACTCTCTTGAAGAATTAGGCCTCAACTGCGACAATCTCTTTAGTTGTTACTTCTTGCAAGCCTGTAAAAGCAAAAAGATAAGTAATTACTAAATCCTCCCAAATTTTTTAATCAAATTGATTTAAGACTAACCCAATTTAGTAATTATTAAATCTACCCAATTTCATACTGAAAAAATAAGAAAATGCATAAAACCCAGATAAAATACTATTAACATACTAAAACCCAGATCAATACAACTATAACTTTTACAATTAAGAAAAAAAGACCCAAATCAAATTAAATTAAATTAGTTAGTTAAACCTACATGTTGTTGTGTAGAAATTGTCAAAAGCATCATCTATCTGGGTATCGCAACAACCTTCAAAGAAAAGACAAAATGAAAAACACCCAAATAACATAAACACTAAAAAAATGAACCGGAGATGTCATAGAGTGATGTTGGTGTTATAATTAGCATAATCATGGTGTTCTAAAACAATCATACATAATAGTATAATCATTCTATTAATTAGCATAATCATTCAAACATAATATATTAAAAAATTTATAAAAAAATATATATAAGACAAACTTACAATCGAAGCAAAAAATAGGTTTGCCTTGTATCTTATAACATCCCCGATTTTGAAGTGAATTACAGCAAAGATGATTTATTTTGATAAGCTTAATTGACTTTTTTGAATTGGTTTATGAGATTCGGTTACAAAGAAGTGAATTACATTAATTGGTTAACAAAAATAGAGAAGGTTTTTGAGGAATGAATTTAATGACCTTGGTGGAGCGTTCTTGATGAAGGTGTAAAAATGTATCGTATTAATGATATGAATTAATTGACTTTGGTGGACCGGTTTTGTTCATAAGGTGTAAATAATAATGCATAAGCATGTTGTACACATTAAATCATCAACTAATCAGATTGCAGACACATCAGCAAATTAAATGCATGGTGTGCTTTATAGGACTTGTAAATTATTCTGGTTTATTAGTATAGATAGATTGGCAAGTTCAACTATCTAAGGGTGTGTTTTTTTTTTTTTTTTTTTTTTTTTTTTTTTTTTTTTTTTTTTTATTTGTTTTGTTGACTAGTAAACATTATTGTCCATAATTTAAAATCTTATTGGCATTGTCTTTTGTTTGCATGAGTAGTGTTGTGATCAAAGAAAAATCATCAAAATGTATAAAGTTATGAAATGCGGAATTTGAGAATGAATTTTTGAATTTCATTGTCAGAAATGAAATGCAGATGAGTATTTATAAGATTGTCATTAGCTAACTAACTCAATAGATTAACACTACAAAATTGATCCTTCAACTAACTAATATGGCTCATTCAGTCCCTATATACTATAATAAGTCTTTGTCATTCCTTCAAGTTGGAGCTTTAGAATGACCCAACTTTTTGATTAAAAATGAATAGTGAACTTTATTCAAAGCTTTTGTCATTACATCTGCCAATTGAAGATGAGTTGGAATATAAGTTGTTTGTAGAAAATCTTCTTGCACTTTTGGCTGTCAATAGCTAGATGCTTTGTTCTATCATGAAAACATGGACTAGGTGCAATTTGTTGAGCAGAGTTATTGTCAAAGAACAGGTTGTTGAACTGGTACATGAAAATCCTTAAGTAAGTAACTCAACCATAAAAGCTCACAAGTAATGGAAGCCATACTCGTGTACTCTGTTTCAGTGAAAGATCTAGAGACTATAGTTTGCTTTTTAGTCTTACAAAATACCAAAGAGTGGCCCAAGAAATGCAATACCAGTGAGAGACCTTCTTGTCATAAGACATGATGCCCAATCAGCATCAGTGAATCCACACATCTTCAAGTGTGGTTGAACTCGATAAAAGAGGTCTTTTGAAATGATACTTTTCAGATACTTCAACAAATGAATTACATCTTGATAGGTGCATAAACAAACCGACTAAGATATTGTATAGCATAAGAAATGTCTGGCCTAGTCATATTGAGATACAACAATCTTCCAATTAACCTTCTTATGAGCCTACATCCATCAGTGGGGTTTCCTTGTTCAAGGACAACTTCATGTGAGTAGGTAAAGGAGAAGGATTAGGTTTGGCAGTAGTGAGACTAACATTTGTGAGTAGATCAAGGATATACTTTCTTAGTTTCAAATATGTACTAGTAGTATTCCTATATAACTCAATCTCTAAAAAATACTTAGCAAAACCAAGGTCTTTGATAGTAAACTTTTGATCAAGAGCCTGATTAAACATTTTAACTTCTGCATCAGAATTTTCAGTTATTAAAACATCATCCACCTAAACAAGAGCAGCAGTAAACTGATCACCTTTTACTTTCACAAATAAAGAGTATTCATGTTTTGATTGAGTATATCCTAATTTGACCAAAAACTTTGTGACCTCCTGATTCCACTGTCTAGAAACCTGTTTGAAATGATACAACGATCTGTTAAGTTTACAAACCTGCTTGCACCAGCTTTATCATAACCCTCAGGGGGAAGCATATAGATTTCTTCATCAATTTAACCATGAAGAAATGCATTGTTTATATCTAACTGATGAAGAGGTCATTCCTTTGCAGTTGCAAAAGCAATGGAAACTCTTATTGTGGCTATTTAGCAATAGGTGAAATGGTATGCTTATAGTCTTGACCTTCTTATTGTTTGAAACCTTTGACCCCTAACCTTGCTTTAGTCTTTCCTTAGTGCCATCAAGGTTCTATTTAGTCTTATAGACCCATCTAAAGTGATTGGTTTATGACTAGGAGGTAGACTAGTGAGTTGTCAAGTTTAATTTTTCTCTAATGCAGCAATGTCTTTGTCCATATCTTCCACCCACCCTTCATGTGTAGTTGCTTGAGTATAGCTTGTTGGATAAAAAGCAGCAAACATATTTACTAAAAAGCTTATATGTTGAGGAGAAACATCCTTAAAATCATTTGTTTTAAACAATCGATATGGAGTTTTGAAAGAACAAAAGGCTATAGTAGAATTAGGTGTAACAAAATCCTTCAACTAATCAGGCATACTAGTGTTTCTGGTAGACTTCCTCAAAGGAATGTATGTTTCAGGTTTAATTGTTTCAAAATTAGGTGTGTTTGGTTCAGGATCATGTGTAACAGTACGAGTGTTTGGATTATGATAAGCTTGCATTTGTTCCAATTGATTGTCATTTTGTCATGTCTCACCAAAGTTAGGAAACTAGCCAGACCCATTATGACTAGAAGAATAAAAAGTTTGGGAAAAAGGAAATATTTTTTCATCAAAAAGAGCATCTCTACTATGAAAAACTTCCTTAGTGCTTAAATTGTAGTGTTTTAGCCTTTTTGATTAGGTAGATAACCCAACAATACACATTTAATTCCCTTACTATCAAACTTGTCTTTATGGGGTTTGGTGAATGTAGCATAGCACAAACATCCTATCAAGATGATCATACATGGAAGGTTTTCCATACAAAACTTCAGAGAGGTACTTCCACTTAAGTATCTTCATGGGCATCTCTTAGTGCAAATATTGCGATATTTAATCTATACAGTCTCATTTGTTTTGATTGATGACAAACGTATAACTTGATACTTAACGTAAAATGTACAAGTTACTCGTAACCATATTTTGTCTCAACATACATGCAACACATCAACGTCTCGAGTCCTCGTATGCTTCAACACAGGTTCATACATGTTTTTTATGTAGCATTATGATCAAACCCTTAACAAACCATTTAGAATATTTAAAATACGGCTAGGTCATTAAGTATTTTAAAAGGCTACCATTCTACTTAGAACCTCATTTCACATTCTGCATATACAAGTACTTTTACTTGTACATCATATTTCCTAAGATTAATAGGATAAGTACACTTTAGGTGTCAAACTAACATGATACATATTGGTAAACATATATTAGTTAAGCTAGCATATACATAGGACATACATATACACATTTAAATGTTTACATTTTTATTTCTTAAAATAGAAATGTACTATGACATCATGGCATGAATCACTTTGATATCTTTGTAAGATTGTGTAGATCTTTGAAAGATATCACATATATTTTGTTAAGATCATCACTCAAAGAATCCTTAGAAAGATATGGAAATATTTTGGTTAGATTTGATTTGGATTTTTGAAGATTTTATGTCAGACCTGGAGGAACCCTTAGGGACAACGGACAGAACCCTCAAAAGGGTTCTGCCGTATCCGTGGGTTGCTTCCTATAAATAGTAGCCCATTGTTTACCCATTGACTCTCTCTCTCTTGAACCCAAAAAGAACACACATTCCCTCTACCCTTTGCATACATTTTAGATCAGTAGTAAACCATGTATAAACATATATTAATCATCCATTTCATAATGATCATATTGTTACTAACTCTCATTATGTTCTAAGCATACACTTGTAATGATCTTGTGAAGCAAGCTCAAAGATCATGTATCACAAGCATAACATACTTCCTGATCCACCAAGAAGGTTAGAAGATCTTGAAGTCATCATTCATTAAAGCATACCAACATATCAAGATTCAAGGGCACTTGACATCCTCAATGATCGAAGACTTCTTATTCAAGAAGTTTATGTAGATTCCTCATGCATATATGAAGATCCATCACAACAAGTTTAGGGAGCTTGTGATCTTCATCCATTGAAGACTTTCGATCAATGAAAGTTCATATAGATTAGGCATTTATATCCATTGGACATTTATGTCATGGATCATTGTAAACATCATTGCATAAAAATCTATTCATCAAACTAAAATAGATGGTTTATGTGTTTGTGCCATAAAACACAAGGTTTCTATGTTGGGCCACAAAACATAGCGGGAGCGGTAATACCCTTTTAAAAGAACTCGAAATCTAGCTTAGTGTTGAAAATATTGTATAGGCGACGTTAGGATGGTTCTACCTCGAACTAGAACCCAGTATTTAGCTTTGTACTGGAAAAAGTGTAAGCGACGATTGTAAGGTTTCTCCGCCAATAAGGGAGCTTTTTGATCTAGTGAAGTAACTCTCGAGTTGGGTACTCGGGGAGTGGAGTAGGGCGGAGAGGAGATCCGTGACCAAACCACTATAAATCATCATGTTCGGTTTGCTCCTTCTTTTACTTATCGCTTTACTTTAATGTTTGCATTATGTGATTGCTTGTGTTGTGACTTGTTGATTATACTTGTGTGATAACATGTTTTAAGTTTATACTAGTCACAAGCTACACGTAACATCTTTCATATTAGAACAAGCTAAAATTGGATATTTGATACAACAAGTTTAAAGTTTTAAACGGTAACGTATTCACCCCCCCCCCCCCCCCCTCTACGTTTTCACAATTGGTATTAGAGCTTTGTAGCTCTTATTTTCAAAACAAATGGTTTTTAAAATGGAGCACGATCCATGTATCAAATTACCATTGAAGCGGAATATAATATGAAAAATGTTTTGCTAAGTATACTTAAAAATTTTGTTGTTAAATATTACTTTGTATACAAGTTTGAAGGTTTCCTTGAAAAATAAAAGAAATGATTTCTTAAAAGAATGTGTAAGTGTCAAATTATGTGCGTAGAGTTAATTTATGAAAAGTACGGTTTTAAAAGGAGCATTTGGGATAACTATAAATTTAATTGAAAAATCACCTCCGTAAATGTTGTTATAAGTTACATAAGTAGAAATGATGTTATAATAAGTGTATTATGTGTTTACTATAAAATCTAGTGATGCGTGTGGATTGCAAAGCAAAAGTTTTACTTCTCAAGGGATCTTGAGAAGCTTACAATCTCCGCCAAGCAAGTGTACCTGACCGATGTAGTATAGTGTAGCAGCAAGTACCGGGGGATTGATCGTTCTCCACAGGGAATAGTGTTCGTTATGATTGAAAATGATCTAAACTAGGTCTAGAGGTGAGGGATGATTCTTTTTGTACGTATTTTATAATTTTTTGAAAGCAAGTAAAATTCTCGGGTTTTGGAAGAGTGGGCGGAATTAGTTGCTAGTCAACTAACCCAAATACTAAAAATGCAAATAAAAATAAAATAACTAAAAATAAATATGAGAGACTTCTAATATGGAGACAAACGTGTTTACTTAGGTTTCACTACTCCCTAGTTATCTTTTACTGATTGATAGGTTTGTTGCAATTGCGTGGATGCCGGGTTGTATTCCTTAATACCTGTAAAACCCAAAATTTTGGAACATGTAAAATGACCAAAATGCCCCTAATGCTTAAAATTACAATAAAACACTTAAATAAACATCAAATAAATCCTAAACACTTGGTAATTAGCAACATATGATATATGATAATTTTGTATGAACATTCCAACATTTATAAGTGTCATAAAAAATATATATTTGTCATAATTAAAATTTTCTATTTGGCCGATTTACATTTTATTTTGTATATATAAATTAATTAAATTATATAAATCAAGGATAATCACAAAATTAATATGGAAAATTTTGAAAATCAAGAATTATTCTTCCTTGCATGATTTTGGCCAAAATTTCCTACCCCCTCCTCTATATCACATTACTTGTTATATTTTCCAATTTAAGCATTTTCAAAACCCTAAAATCCTCTAAAAGCAACATGACGGCTACAAGAATTTTGAGGGCTCCTGTGTATTTTTTCTAGACATTTTCAAGGTCCTAGAAGGTGGGAAAAATACTGGTTTGATTTTTGGGTCGATCGTTTGAGGCTGGGAAATTGTTTTGCGTTGATTTTGTTGGCTGAAATATCTTAAAAGTGTGTTTTATATGTTTCAAATGTGCATCAAAATACTTAAAATATCTTAAAAGTGTGTTTTATACGTTTCAAATGCAAAATATGCAAAAACAGATGAAAAACGTACAAAGTTTGCATAATTGGCAGTTTCAGTCCCTCAAGTTTCATAAATTGGCAAAACTAGTCCCTGATTATTCTAAAAACTTGAAAAAGTCATCAAAGGACCTTTTTAATCATAAAGTTACATATTTAGTCCTTTGGTGCAAAGTTTCACAAAATTACAAGTTTAGTCCATGTACTTTGGAAATTGACATAAATGGTCCCTGGGATGTAAAAACTTTGAGAAAAATCAATATTGGTCCTTGTACTAATAATCTTTTGCAGGAATGGTCCTTGGTGTGAAGTTTGGTGAAATGATATAATTGGTCCCTCAAGTTTGGCAGTTTGTCAGTTTTGGTCCCTGGGCATTCAGAAATGAAAGAAAATACATATATGACCCTTGTATTATTTATACTTGGCAAGTTAGGCCCTTTTGACTATTTTAGAATAATACCACAACATACCCTCCAACTTTTTAGAAAATACAAAAATAGTCCTTGTGGTATTATAAACCTAAAACCAAACGGATCCTTATTATTATTATCATAAACCAAATCCAAACCCAACACTCAACAGCCCACCCTACCCTTTATTACCTTGGCCCAAACTTAGCCCAGTCCACTACCATAATAAATAAAACGGGGTCAACCCCCTTGTTTGACCAAACCACCCAGTCACCCCTTTCCCTCCCAAACCATACCACCACCACTGCTCCACCATACCACCCTCCACCTGTCCATAACTTGCTCCCCACTCATCCTACCTTATCCCTCCACCTCACACAACACCCCAAAGTCCTTAATTGCCTTGAAACCCTCTCCACACAACCCGAACTGGCCCTTGGACTTTTGGCGCGAAAAAGCGTTTTAAATGGCTATGATCAATCAGACTAAATCAATGGTTCAGATATGGTGGGAAATGACAAGTGGGTCCCACAAAACCCTGAAAGTGGCTATAAAGAAGAAATAAGGCAGAAGAGGAGAAGTATTAGAGTAGTTTTAGTTAATTGTAATCGTAGGTAGTGTAAACTTGTATTTTAGTTATAATTTCAGTTGAAACAGCTTGTACTAAGTTAAATTCGTGTATTGCAATCTTTATTTTCAAGTTAATTTTAAGTCTCAGTTCTTATCTCAGTTTATGCAATCTACTCTTATTTCTAAAATCACCAAAAGCTCAACTGTTGTTATTTGTTGTTGTAATTGAATTCTAAAACTCACTTAAGCTCTGACAAAGCTTAGTTAAGCTTTAGAAGCCTTAGTTATTAATATCACTTTATAAACAGAAAAATACCAAAAATTCCAAAGAAAATATAAAGAAAATAAAAAATAGGATCATAAGAAAGAAGAAACAATGGAGCAGGTTATTTCTGAATGGATCAAGGTTTAAAGTCCTATGGGGGACACTAGGTTATGATTTGGTTCATGGTTCTTTGTTTCTCAGCTCCAACTCAATTGTAAGTTAAATTGTAATTTTTGCTTTTTATGAGAAAATAGCTTATAATCTGTTTTTACATGTTCATTTAAGTTCATAATACCATATTAGAACTTTGGTAATCAGTTTCATTGGCAGATTCATTAAAACTTTTGATAATCACTTGACAAATGATTCTTAAAGGGGTGTTTAGATAGGTGATGAGGCGAAAAATGATCCGTTTTTAGGGGGTCATTTAAGCCCGAATCCGACTTTATTTGATCAAATATTGCCCTAAATCGTTCCTTTTGTGATTTTAGGTGTTTGGAGAGTGAATTCTGGAAAAGAAGCCATTTTGGACGTTTTTGGAGCATAAAAGTGAAGAAAACGGCAAAGTATCAATTTTCCATGCTGAAGACACTAGGTGACGGCGTCAAGAGTTACACCCTGACGGCGTCAGACATCAAGAATAAAACACCGTAGTTGATAACGGCGTCAAAATCCATCCTGACGGCGTCAAAGTCCCAAGAATAAAATACCGTAGGTGGTGACGGCGTCACATAGGCCGTCATAAGTAGATCAAGGCCGTCCGAGGAAGTATTTGGCGGCGAGGTGACGGCGTCACATGCTTGTCTTGACACCGTCAGCCCAGTTTTCCTATATATAGTTTTCTAGTTTTTACATTAAATAGAGAGAAGTTTTGGTGAAACCCTAAAGATGAATTTGGTGCCTCTTTTACAGGTTTTTCAAGGGTTCCAAACCCTTGATACCTTGCATTGTAATTGAGATAAGTGTTCTTCTAATTCAATCAATATGTCTATGTGTTGGTTGTTTATCTCTTGTTCTTGTCTCAATTCAATTATGCTAGGCTAGATCTCTCTTGTGTTTGCTTAGATCTAATGAAACCTAGATGTTGATTATGTGTTGATTACTTGTTTATTCTTGTTCTTGGATGAATGATTTATATGTTAGGCTTAAGAAAACTGGCAGATCTCCAAATGGTAACATGCTTGAACGTCTTAAGAAACATGAACCGAGGCGTACTAGGTCTTTATTGGTTGTATTTAATGCATGAGCCACTGTTTACAATCCCTATAGTTGTGTTGGGTCATGGTGTAGGAGGAGATAAGAGCTCATAGAGTTGGGGAGTTATGTATGCCACCCCATGAATGGTATTAAGGAATACAATCCGTCATCCATACAAGTATAACAAGTAATTAACGTGTAAAAGATATCTAGGGAGTAGTGAAGTCTAAGTAAACACAATTTCTCCAATTACTGCTCACAACCTTAGTATAATTAGTTTGTTTTCATTTTTATTATTTTATTTTGATTGCATCTTAGCTTTGGGTTAGTTGAATAGCAACTAATTCCGCCCATTCTTCCAAAACCCAAGATTTTAATTGCTTTCATAAAAATATAAAAATACAAAAAATAATCATCCCTCACCTTTAGAACTAGTAATTAGGTTTTCTAATCCTAGCGACACTATTCCTAAGCTGAACGATCAATCCCCCGGTACTTGTCACTATACTATACTACAACGATCAGGTACACTGCCTGGTGGGGGTTGTAAGCTTCTCGAGATCCCTCGAGAGGTAAAGCAAGGTGCGATCCCCACGCATCAAGTTTTTGGCGCCGCAGCCCGGGGAAATAGTTATTGTCTAGGTTAGAATTTCTTTTTATTAGGTCTACTTGCTAGATTCCTTTCTAGTAAGATTTTATTTTTATTTTTAGGTTTTCTTTAGTCTATCTATTTCTTCGTGCCTTTGTTCGTAACTCTTTACCATCCGACATCATGGAAGGTGGTAACATCTTTGAACGCGTCATCCCACCACAACAAAACCCACCACTAGAACCCCTTAGGCCCCGAACCTTAGGAGAGTACTCCCGACCTAGCCATCAAGGCTACCGAGACACCATTGAGCTCACCGGAGCCAATGTGACCCCCTTGCGATCCAACACCATCCGGTTGGTGCAAAGCGGATGTGCATTCCATGGACTTCGTTCCGAAGATCCAAACCAACACCTTAAGGACTTCCTCAAAATCGTAGATTCCATAGACCTAGGTGTTGAAACTAGAGAGACTACCCGTTTACGCCTATTCCAATTCTCTCTACGGGATCAAGCTAGTCAATGGCTTGAGCGTTTACCCGCGGGATCCATCACCACATGGGATGATCTCACCACTCGTTTCCTTGCTCAATTTTTCCCACCGGGGAGAACTACTAAGCTTAGGAATGACATCTTGATGTTTCAACAACGTCAAAATGAATCTCTTTATGAAGCATGGACTCGTTTCAAGGACTTACTCCAAAAAGTCCCTCATCATGGCATAGATCTTTGGCTCCAAGTCCAAATCTTCTATGACCATATCGACATCTCCACGAGGCGAACCATTGACCAATCGGCCGGTGGTAAGCTACGTGATCTTAGTGCGGAAAAATCATGGGAACTCATAGAAGATCTTGCTCTCTATGACAACGAAAGTTGGAATGATCCCCGTGACTTGAACAAAACGGTCAAGGCAATATCCTTGCCTTCGAACAATTCTAGCACTCCCGACCGTAGGATCATGGAACTTGAGGACCAAGTCAAGTTTCTCATGAAATCTTACGAAGCTCCGAAGCATTCAAGCCAAGTGAACAAAATCACTTCTTCATGCGAATTATGTAGTGGTCCCCATGACACTCGTGATTGTGTGGAACTCCCCGGAACAGCTTTTGCGGATTACGCATCCACGCGTACCGACGAAGCGGGAGATAAGTGGCACACTTTCAAGCCCGAGCCAAACACATACGGTGATTCATACAACCCCTCATGGAAAAATCACCCAAACCTTAGGTGGAAACAAAATCAACCCAATTTATCCAACCCACCTAATCGTTACCAACCAAACGGTCCACCATCCAACCGTACTTTCAACAACAATCCTTCTAACAACTATGGTAGTACCAACAATCTTGAAGGATTGATGTCAAAGTTCATGGCATCTCAAGAAGCTCGCATATCTAAGTTTGAAGCCGATTTCAAACAAAAGCAAAGCGAGATGACCACTAGAATTGATGCATTGTTGAAAGTTCTCAATGACCGAGAAATGGGAGCACTCCCAAGCGACACCATCAAGAATCCGAAACTAAACGTTAATGCCATATCTTCAGTTTCGTCACCCACTTCGTGTCCACAATACTACTCGGTTAAATCAACGAGCACGTGTTTCAAACAAAACCAAGTTCCCCAAAAGGACCAATCAACTAAAACACCCACTATAGAGCCGGTCAAAAGCATAGTTGAAACACCTCTTACGCAAGACCTTGACGATGAATTCAAAGAACTTCACCTTGAACGCCCCGTCATTGATGTCTTAGCGCGTGCTCCTTACTATAGTGCCCTCCTAGAAAAATATGAGAAGTGTAAGCTAGGTAAAAATGGGACCGCCTTCGTTCAAAACAAGTTTCCTAAAAAGCTTGATGATCCGGGTATATTTGTTTTGCCTTGTAAGATAGGAAGATCCGAAGCTTTCGACACACTAGCTGATTTAGGGTCAAGCCTCAACTTGATTCCCTTATCCTTATTCACCGCTCTTAAGCTAGGAAAGTTAGAGGAAACGGAGGTATTGATAGGGCTAGCGGATGGGAGTATTGCCCACCCGGTTGGAATTATTAAGGATGTAGTTGTTCACGTAGGAAGGTTAACTATATTAGCGGATTTTCACGTCCTAGACATGGTTAGTGACACTACATGCCCATTATTGGTAGGAAGAGGATTTTTAGCAACCGCTAGTGCCATGATAGATTGCAAGGAATCCAAGATAGCGGTAGGAGAAGGCGATACTTGGTCGGTGTATGATGTTAAGAAGCATAGTTATGATTGTGATGATGAACCAACACCGCATTGGGTAGAGATGAATAGGAGACCATCTAGATATGGACCTTGGATAGAAAGGAACTTTATAGGACCTCAATTCCCATTCTATCTAGAAAAAGACTTTGTTGAAAAGACACATTCGGTAGAACAACTCATAGCTAGAGATGAATAGCTAGATCCCTTTGAGGACCCGTTAGTCTTTAGGAAAATGATTGAGTTATTAAGCATAATGCCCATTAACATAGAGAGGAATAAATGGAAAAGAGAGGGGGATAAGTGTAAATGGAGGTGGGACAAGCCACCTAAAGAAGGTGACGGGTCATGGCATATTAGAATGACCTTGTATGATCCGGATGGAGAGAAGTTTGAAAGGTCATACCACACTAAGGAAACCGATAGGAAGTTGAAACCTAAGTTCGATCCCAAATATGTCCTCAATGAGGAACTCACCCGAATCACGTAGTAACCCATGACTTTGAGTCTAGCTACAAGACTCGTAAATAAAGAAAAGCACTTCTTGGGAGGCAACCCATGTTTTGTGTGATTTTATTTGTTTGATTGTTATTTGCTTCCGTATGCATGTTTTATTTTTATTGTTGGTTGATCATGTTTCTCAATTAAAATGTGGAAATACTTTACTATGTTGTTTAGCCTAGTCTTAACTCCAATCTAAAAGTATTTTTGCAAAAGATAAGTGTAAGGGGAAACCCCAAATATGTTTTCAAGAAACAAACCGATCATGATTCTCCACAATATTAAATGAACATGTATATTCGTATTTGTTAGAGTCAAATGCTTGTATTGAGTCATAATGAAGTTTTGCAGGATTTTCTAGGAAGTAGGACGAAGTTTTTCCAGAAATTTTCCGGAAACTTAACATAAGAATTTCTGCAGGTCCATTCTGACGGCGTCAGAGTATTACTCTTGACGGCGTCAGGAGTTAAAAATCTGGAAATTTTACCGGTTTTGTTTTTCTAACGGAGTCTTATGGTTTTTGTGAATTATTAAGTTTTATAATCTCCAGGAAATCTGCAAACTTCATTCCACAAGCATTATATCTTACTTTGTTTTCTAGGATTTAGTAACTTATATAGGATGCCGCCGATTTTACGCGAGGTTGTCTTGTCTATTTTGTCAGGATTTACAGGTTATGTTTGACAAGGAGATGATTTATATTCTGGAAAGGAAGCTTTGATTGTTCGTTTTCTTGGAAGAAGATTTAACCTGGCCAACCTAAAATCCATACCGAGCGAATCAGGGGAGTATTTGATTTCATTCTCTTTACTTTTTTTTACTTTTACATTCTTTACTTGAACAATGGGGACAATGTTCATCTTAAGTGTAAGGGGAGGGTAAAAAGATGATACCTTACATATGCACTTTCGCTTGAGTTTGTTTTGTTTGATGGTAGATGTGTAATAAAACTATGAGAAATACTTGTTAGTGTAATTTTAGTGCCAAATTTAAAATTTTTTACAACATTTAGGAGTGAAACTTTAGCCATAGCAAGCGTCTCATGGATAGGAGATTGTATGACTAGCACATAACCGTATATTCAGAAAAAAATTTCCACACAAAAATGTGAGGTTCGCCTTTAGATTTGATAGGAAAAGCATTCATTATTAGTGCTTATGAGTGTACCGGTAGCATTTAGATTCTAGAACTTGCGTTAGTGATGCATCCCGAGACCGCTAGTGAGACTACATTCGTGTGGTAGGATTTACTACATGATAAGAGGCATTAGGATCACCCTTGTGTTAAACCTGTATTACAATTACTTGACCATTTAAGTCATATTACTTGGCTAGTTAAGTCAACTAATTTTTCCCACACCCTTAGCGTTGTACTCATTTTTAGTACACGATACCCCTAGTACACCCCTCCGAGCCT
Source organism: Artemisia argyi (assembly GCA_030686995.1). Lineage (NCBI taxonomy): Eukaryota > Viridiplantae > Streptophyta > Magnoliopsida > Asterales > Asteraceae > Artemisia > Artemisia argyi. The sequence goes on along the minus strand of CM060701.1, from coordinate 85,203,755 downwards.
ATCTTTTCGTTTCTAACTTTAAGCATCTTACTTAAAGGAAGAATTTGTTACACCCCACTTAAATGTACAACCAAATCGCCTTAGCCTTCCGTGTATGCGCTCATTTTTAGTGCATTATTGTTATTTGTTAAACCCTAAGTTAACTTTCTAATTGATTACATGGTTGCTAAGTCGAGTCATATCCTTGTACATATTGTTTTGGGACGATTGGGACTCATGGGTAAGTACTTAGTTTATGGAGTAATGGGGAAGAACATAATATTATTACCCCCATATATACGTTAATCTTAAAAGTGCTCCATGTGTTTTGATTTTCTTAATTCGAGTCATTAGAATAGTTTAATGTAAAGTATGTAATTCATATCCCTATACCTAACGTTACAACCCTTTAAAAGACCTCTTTGATAGTTCATCCTAGGTGCTTACGCCATGTGGTGGAGGTTTGATCCTTTCCCAAGCCTATGGTAATCTATTTTGCTATGACAGGTAGTGAGAGATATCTTCCATTTCCATAATGTTATATTACTTTATTACACCCGAGAGATGTGAGTATCTAAACACTATTTGTGAGGTGCTTGTGTATGATCTCCGTGCTTGTCTATTGGTCTTTAGTGGAACGATTATTTGTTGTAATTACTTTTATATTAGTGTTAAATGACCCCTAACTTGTCTTTTGAGTAGAATAAAAGCTCATTTGCTTGAGGACAAGCAAATCTCAAGTGTAAGGGTATATGATGAGGCGAAAAATGATCCGTTTTTAGGGAGTCATTTAAGCCCGAATCCGACTTTATTTGATCAAATATTGCCCTAAATCGTTCCTTTTGTGATTTTAGGTGTTTGGAGAGTGAATTCTGGAAAAGAAGCCATTTTGGACGTTTTTGGAGCATAAAAGTGAAGAAAACGGCAAAGTATCAATTTTCCATGCTGAAGACACTAGGTGACGGCGTCAAGAGTTACACCCTGACGGCGTCAGACATCAAGAATAAAACACCGTAGTTGATGACGGCGTCAAAATCCAGCCTGACGGCGTCAAAGTCCCAAGAATAAAATACCGTAGGTGGTGACGGCGTCACATAGGCCGTCATAAGTAGATCAAGGCCGTCCGAGGAAGTATTTGGCGGCGAGGTGACGGCGTCACATGCTTGTCTTGACGCCGTCAGCCCAGTTTTCCTATATATAGTTTTCTAGTTTTTACATTAAAAAGAGAGAAGTTTTGGTGAAACCCTAAAGACGAATTTGGTGCCTCTTTTACAGGTTTTTCAAGGGTTCCAAACCCTTGATACCTTGCATTGTAATTGAGATAAGTGTTCTTCTAATTCAATCAATATGTCTATGTGTTGGTTGTTTATCTCTTGTTCTTGTCTCAATTCAATTATGCTAGGCTAGATCTCTCTTGTGTTTGCTTAGATCTAATGAAACCTAGATGTTGATTATGTGTTGATTACTTGTTTATTCTTGTTCTTGGATGAATGATTTATATGTTAGGCTTAAGAAAACTGGCAGATCTCCAAATGGTAACATGCTTGAACGTCTTAAGAAACATGAACCGAGGCGTACTAGGTCTTTATTGGTTGTATTTAATGCATGAGCCACTGTTTACAATCCCTATAGTTGTGCTGGGTCATGGTGTAGGAGGAGATAAGAGCTCATAGAGTTGGGGAGTTATGTATGCCACCCCACGAATGGTATTAAGGAATACAATCCGTCATCCATACAAGTATAACAAGTAATTAACGTGTAAAAGATATCTAGGGAGTAGTGAAGTCTAAGTAAACACAATTTCTCCAATTACTGCTCACAACCTTAGTATAATTAGTTTGTTTTCATTTTTATTATTTTATTTTGATTGCATCTTAGCTTTGGGTTAGTTGAATAGCAACTAATTCCGCCCATTCTTCCAAAACCCAAGATTTTAATTGCTTTCATAAAAATATAAAAATACAAAAAATAATCATCCCTCACCTTTAGAACTAGTAATTAGGTTTTCTAATCCTAGCGACACTATTCCTAACCTGAACGATCAATCCCCCGGTACTTGTCACTATACTATACTACAACGATCAGGTACACTGCCTGGTGGGGGTTGTAAGCTTCTCGAGATCCCTCGAGAGGTAAAGCAAGGTGTGATCCCCACGCATCAATAGGCTGTGTTCACTGCTTTACAAGGGTTGCTTGTTGTTACTTGTGGTTCAAATAGTTTATTTAGGTCCCAAATAGAATAGTTCAACTTAGTAGTTAAGTGGCATAACACTAGAAAGTCAAAAATCATTTCCAAATCCCTTGACAGTTAATTGTCAAGGATTTTAATCCCATAAACCCACCCTTTAGCTTATATCTTGTAGCTTTAGCTTAAATTAGGTCTCTTGTAGCTCATGATAACTTAATTAATCAGTAAGATAGTTTAGAATCTCAACAAAGTCAAACTAGCTAAGTTTCATCAAAAGTCAACTTTACATCTCTCAGATTTTCTCAAAACTTCAAGGAATTTTGTAGAATTGTGTATTAGGTTTTAGAATTTGAAACTTGTTGTAGTAATACTCTACCAGCTCATCTTTGAGATTCCACAATCTTTATATTTTTAGCATTTTTACCCTGGGCCCCACTCACCCTCAAACTCACTTGTAGGGAAGACATCTCCCCTACATCAGCAAACTCAGTCCATCACCACCACTTTGGTGGTGATTTGTGACCACCACAGTGGGCCCCACACTTCAAATCTTATTTCTTACAACCCCCCTCCTACCAGGGAACAACCATTGACCAATTGTTTGACCCAATACCCAGTGGACCCCACTTAGTTTTGCTCCCCAACTTTGTCCCCAAATCTGTCTCAGAATGCAATAAGCAAACTGCTTATTTGTGTTTTGTAGCTTATTGAAGCTGCTTATTTGTGCTAATCTAGCTTAATATAGTTCATCTAACTCAGAGGAACAAACTTTTACCATTGTGGGTCCAACACAAGCTCAGTAGAGCTTATTTGCTTAGTTGGTCAACTTTGGTCAACTGCTTAAGTTGTTAGCTTATATCTAGCTTATTATTAAGTTATAAATTAGTTGTTTTTACAAAAGTTGTTTATTTTTAGGTATAATTTAGTTTTGTAAAAGAAAATTCCAGAAAAGACAACATAAAAATAAGTGATAGTTTCTATTTAATATAATTTAATTTTAATTTTCATTTTTAGATTTTTATTAAGTAATTTGTAATTTTATATTTTTATTAATTTCATTTTAGGTTAAAGTATTTTTAGTAAATTTCTCAGATTTTTATTTTGTCCTTTAGTATTAATTATAATTTAAATTAGTTTTATTAATAATTAATCAATAAGTAAGTAATAAATAGCATAATTAATTTTTATTAAGCAAGACCTAGTTTTTATATTTTTTATAGCTTTTATAAGTCATAAAATAGTTTTATAAATTTTTTCATAATTTTCTAAGTTAATTTAGTATTATTTGTAATTTCAAATAGTTTAAATAGTTTAATTAAGATAATTAGTTTCTAATTAATAAAAAATCCATAAAAAGACAAAAATATTTATTTTTAATTTTTATAGTTTCTTCAAGTTCATTTTAAGTTTTAGAAATTATTTTTATAAATTTTTAGTTTAATTTGTAGTGTTTATCATTTTTAGTTTAAATTAAATTAGTTTTAATTAAATAGTTAAATAGTTTTTAATTAAATAATTAATAATAAATAATAAAATAAATCTAAAAAATAGTTTTCTTTTTAATTTAATTTTATTTTAAGTTTAAGTTTATAGAATTTCCATTTTTAACCCTTGTAGTTTATTTTTCTTAAAATTCACATTTTTCTCAGTACGCAATCGCGTCTGATTTTAATTTGGTGTACTTTTAAAACGTTTTAGATATCTAGCTTTCACATAAAAATTAAGTCATTTTACTTTTTAAACCCTAGTGTAATCACACACACACACTTATACCCTTTCCTGTTCACATTCACTCGATCACAGATTCGTTTTTAATAAAACATCGCACATCTCGTTGGGACATTACGACCCGGGGAAACACTGTATTCCACGGAAGCATTTGCCTCAGCTGTTTGACTTTTACGATTGACCATTCACAAGTGGTTGACTAATAATCGTCTGACCGTTTGAGGCGAATCAAAATTTGGCGCCGCTGCCGGGGAGGTTGTGCGCTTATTCTAAACGATTTTGCGTATTAGTGAACCTGAATACACGCTCATTGTATATTTACCATCCTTGTCCATATTTTCATCAAAAACAAAAATCCAAAAATATTTTCTTTCTTATTTTTATAAAATATTTATCTAAAACCACAAAAATATCCATCTTTTCCCTCTTACCATTTTTGATTCTTTAGCCCTTTACCCTCTATCCATTTAATTCTAACTTCTATATTCTTATGGCATCTATCAACCCCGAATTCTTATTCGCGCTTGAAAAACTTCAAGCCTTGTCCGAGATTTCTAGAATTCGTGTTGATCATGATGATCCATCTATTCATATTCCCTCTCCGGTGAGGGAAATGGAACGAGAAACCAGCGATTTGCCTAATCTTCACGTTTATCAAAAAAAAAAAAAAAAAAAAAAAAAAAAAACAGAGACCATAACGGAAGTGGTGGAAATTCCTAGCTCTCAGAGCACACTACTAGTCCCACCTCCAGATTTTGTTCCTTGTGTCGGTTGTAGTGAGCCGCTTTTCGGTTTTCCATGTCGTTGGTGTACATGTGAACAATGTGGTAATGATATTCGAAACGGGCGTTGTTTGTTTTGTGGATCAAGTAATTCATTTGCTTATGATCCTAATCAAAACTCGTTCAACGACTCCTCAAAATTTTCAAACTACCCATCACATTCATACGAGCAAGAATCATATTATCCAAATCTCAATGATGCTTCGTATCAAAATACACCAAGCCAGACTCAACAGTTTTACTGTTGTGAGTACTGTAGAGGTCCACACTTTAGCTCTAATTGTCAAACAATGAATCTATTTCCTTGTAACAATTATGACTATCCGTTTCAAGACCCACCTCGACAGTACCAAATAATTCAAGCAACTCCTTATATCCAGCAAGACCCTTATATAGAGGTTCTTGAGAAACTCAAAGATCTTAAGGAGGAGTTGGCTAATATTTCGCTTCGCCATGATCCAAGTTCTTCTTGTGTATATTGTGGGGGTCCTCATAATGATGATCAATGTCAACCTTCCGGTTTTGACACATCCACACCTCCAAAATTTCCACTCATTCAAAATTCTCGTGATAAATCTATCGCAGAATTACTTGCTGAAGAACGAGATTCTGGGAAAAGCATGGAAGAATTAATTGCTGAGCAAAGAGCAGCCAAAATACGTGCCAATATTCGCTATGCTGTTTTTTATGATGACGATGATGACAGTGATGATGATGATAACATTGTTATCATTCAAAAAGATTCATCGAGTTCATCTGTTGTGATTCCTTCCATGGAAAATCAGGGAGAAAAGACTATAACTGAATCACCAGCAGTTGAAATAATGGAACTTGTAGAATCCATAACTGCTAGTCCTTCTCAACTCCCTGAGTCTGCTGTTATCACACCCGAGGTTTCCACTCACTCTCTGAGCATGGGGGACGAGCATCTTGACACAATTCCTGCAAAGGAATCTGACGAATTCATAACATCTAGTGTTGAGAACCTTGTCTCAATCCCAAGTGAGTCACAGGGAATTCTTGATCTTATGTGTGATATTCCTCCCCCTCATGTCTTTCCAAATGATCATATTGAGATGTTCTCTGATTCTGATGAGGACAATTCTTTATCTTGTGGAGACATAAGTTATGTGGGGGAATTACCTTCTGAGCTTGTCAACTCAGAAGAAGAGAATGAGGAAGAAATTATCCAAGACGAAGCTCTTCGTCTTACATTATTAAATGCTAATCTTCTCATTTCTAGAATCGAGGCTTTTAATGAAGAGCCTATATCATCTCCTATCCCCGTCAAGGATAGTGAGGTTTTGATCAATGATTCTATTCCGGAATTGCAAACGTTCCATTTTGATCATACGGAAGAGAAGATAAGTGGTATCACCACTTCTCATTCTTATAATTCTCTTCCCGTATATGAATCATTTACTTTTGAGGAGTTCCCCAATGAACTCACTCAAATCAATCCCGAATACAAATCATTCACCTTTGAGGAGTTCTCTGGTGAACTCACTCATATCATATCTCTACCAGAGTATGATAACTTCTATTTTGATCTAGACATACCCATAATATGTCTTGATCAAACGAGCTTAAAAGAGGAGATTCATGAAACTATGAATTCTCCTATTGAGGAAGAAGAGTTAGTCATGATTTTTATCATGACTTTCTTTCTTTTCTTCATATATCCTGTTCCCTATCCTGTTCTTCACTCCTTCGGGAATGAAGACATTATCTTTGACCCCGGCATTCTCATTTATAAATTTTGAGCCGGGTACTTATCTCATCGGTGTGGAACTTTCACGTGCTTCAAATGTTTATCCAAACATCTTGAATGAAAGTCCGATTGATATTGTCTCTTCCACTTCCCCATGGACAAATTAATTAGGGGTCGAGTCAAGTTAGCGACTCGGTAATAAAAAACAGTAGCATGTATATAGGGTTTTCACCCGTGTGTACCACCCTAGTGTGGGGGAGATACCCCACATGTTGTGTATATATATATATATATATATATATATATATATATATGAAAAATGTATGTACATAAACTTAAATAAAGGCTATGGAGTATTTTCTTCTTACCTTCTAAGTGTTGGTTTAACACCCGGTACTTTGAATATTGAGGACAATATTCAGTTCTAAGTGTGGGGGGAGATTCGTTATTCTAACGAATTTAAACACATGTTCCATCAAGAACCCCCATTTTAGCCCAAATTTTAAATTTTTTTCTCACTTAGAACGCAATAAATGGTTATCAGTCCGCCATGTCTAACCCACATAAGGATTGGCTAATCCAGGAGCAAACGGTTCTTGGTAAAGATAACTCAAACCCGTTTATGGCTTGCAATTTGCCAAAAATTGTATGGTACCTCAACTCGCCATATCCTAATAAGCGAATGAGTTGGCTAGCCCGCAAGATTATGGCTTGTGGTAAAGGCAGTGGAAAAACCATAATTGGTAATCAGCTCACCAAGATGTTGACTATTCCATCAAGAGTTGGCTAGTCCAGAAGCAAACGGTTTTTGGTAAAGACTAATCAAATCCGTTGACAGCTGGTGGTTTGCTCAAAATCACACGGTTATCAGGTGTACCACAGTTCTTACATATGGCTACTCCAGAAGTGATGGCTTTTGGTAAAGAGTTTTTTCAAATCCATTAAGTTTTTCTCAAAAGATTGCTAGGGACTAGCAATAGTTTAGTGTGGGGGATTGATGAGTGTCTAAATACTCATCATTTTATACCAATCTGAGCTGCCAAAACATACAAAAACACTCAAATATGCATCAAAATACTTAAAATATCTTAAAAGTGTGTTTTATATGTTTCAAATGCAAAATATGCAAAAACAGATGAAAAACGTACAAAGTTTGCATAATTGGCAGTTTCAGTCCCTCAAGTTTCATAAATTGGCAAAACTAGTCCCTGATTATTCTAAAAACTTGAAAAAGTCATCAAAGGACCTTTTTAATCATAAAGTTACATATTTAGTCATTTGGTGCAAAGTTTCACAAAATTACAAGTTTAGTCCCTGTACTTTGGAAATTGACATAAATGGTCCCTGGGATGTAAAAACTTTGAGAAAAATCAATATTGGTCCTTGTACTAATAATCTTTTGCAGGAATGGTCCTTGGTGTGAAGTTTGGCGAAACGACATAATTGGTCCCTCAAGTTTGGCAGTTTGTCAGTTTTGGTCCCTAGGCATTCAGAAATGAAAGAAAATACATATATGACCCTTGTATTATTTATACTTGGCAAGTTAGGCCCTTTTGACAATTTTAGAATAATACCACAACATACCCTCCAACTTTTCAGAAAATACAAAAATAGTCCTTGTGGTATTATAAACCTAAAACCAAACGGATCCTTATTATTATTATCATAAACCAAATCCAAACCCAACACTCAACAGCCCACCCTACCCTTTATTACCTTGGCCCAAACTTAGCCCAGTTCACTACCATAATAAGTAAAACGGGGTCAACCCCCTTGTTTGACCAAACCACCCAGTCACCCCTTTCCCTCCCAAACCATACCACCACCATTGCTCCACCATACCACCCTCCACCTATCCACAACTTGCTCCCCAGTCATCCTACCTTATCCCTCCACCTCACACAACACCCCAAAGTCCTTAATTGCCTTGAAAACCTCTCCACGCAACCCCAACTGGCCCTTGGACTTTTGGCGCGAAAAAGCGTTTTAAACGGCTATGATCAATCAGACTAAATCAATGGCTCAGATATGGTGGGAAATGACAAGTGGGTCCCACAAAACCCTGAAAGTGGCTATAAAGAAGAAATAAGGCAGAAGAGGAGAAGTATTAGAGTAGTTTTAGTTAATTGTAATCGTAGGTAGTGTAAACTTGTATTTTAGTTATAATTTCAATTAAAACAGCTTGTACTAAGTTAAATTCGTGTATTGCAATCTTTATTTTCAAGTTAATTTTAAGTCTCAGTTCTTATCTCAGTTTATGCAATCTACTCTTATTTCTAAAATTACCAAAAGCTCAACTATTGTTATTTGTTGTTGCAATTGAATTCTAAAACTCACTTAAGCTCTGACAAAGCTTAGTTAAGCTTTAGAAGCTTTAGTTATTAATATCACTTTATAAACAGAAAAATACCAAAAATTCCAAAGAAAATATAAAGAAAATAAAAAACAGGATCATAAGAAAGAAGAAGCAATGGAGCAGGTTATTTCTGAATGGATCATGGTTTAGAGTCCTATGGGGGACACTAGGTTATGATTTGGTTCATGGTTCTTTGTTTCTCAGCTCCAACTCAATTGTAAGTTAAAATTGTAATTTTTGCTTTTTTTGAGAAAATAGCTTATAATCTGTTTTTACATGTTCATTTAAGTTCATAATATCATATTAGAACTTTGGTAATCAGTTTCATTGGCAGATTCATTAAAACTTTTGATAATCACTTGACAAATGATTCTTAAAGGGGTGTTTGGATAGGCTGTGTTCACTGCTTTACAAGGGTTGCTTGTTGTTACTTGTGGTTCAAATAGTTTATTTAGGTCCCAAATAGAATAGTTCAACTTAGTAGTTAAGTGGCATAACACTAGAAAGTCAAAAATCATTTCCAAATCCCTTGACAGTTAACTGTCAAGGATTTTAATCCCATAAACCCACCCTTTAGCATATATCTTGTAGCTTTAGCTTAAATTAGGTCTCTTGTAGCTCATGATAACTTAATTAATCAGTAAGATAGTTTAGAATCTCAACAAAGTCAAACTAGCTAAGTTTCATCAAAAGTCAACTTTACATCTCTCAGATTTTCTCAAAACTTCAAGGAATTTTGTAGAATTGTGTATTAGGTTTTAGAATTTGAAACTTGTTGTAGTAATACTCTACCAGCTCATCTTTGAGATTCCATAATCCTTATATTTTTAGCATTTTTACCCTGGGCCCCGCTCACCCTCAAACTCACTTGCAGGGAAGACATCTCCCCTGCATCAGCAAACTCAGTCCATCACCACCACTTTGGTGGTGATTTGTGACCACCACAGTGGGCCCCACACTTCAAATCTTGTTTCTTACAACCCTCCTCCTACCAGGGAACAACCATTGACCAATTGTTTGACCCAATACCCAGTGGACCCCACTTAGTTTTGCTCCCCAACTTTGTCCCCAAATCTGTCTCAGAATGCAATAAGCAAACTGCTTATTTGTGTTTTGTAGCTTATTGAAGCTGCTTATTTGTGCTAATCTAGCTTAATATAGTTCATCTAACTCAGAGGAACAAACTTTTACCATTGTGGGTCCCACACAAGCTCAGTAGAGCTTATTTGCTTAGTTGGTCAACTGCTTAAGTTGTTAGCTTATATCTAGCTTATTATTAAGTTATAAATTAGTTGTTTTTACAAAAGTTGTTTATTTTTAGGTATAATTTAGTTTTGTAAAAGAAAATTCCAGAAAAGACAACATAAAAATAAGTGATAGTTTCTATTTAATATAATTTAATTTTAATTTTCATTTTTAGATTTTTATCAAGTAATTTGTAATTTTATATTTTTATTAATTTCCTTTTAGGTTAAAGTATTTTTAATAAATTTCTTAGATTTTTATTTTGTCCTTTAGTATTAATTATAATTTAAATTAGTTTTATTAATAATTAATCAATAAGTAAGTTATAAATAGCATAATTAATTTTTATTAAGCAACACCTAGTTTTTATATTTTTTATAGCTTTTATAAGTCATAAAATAGTTTTATAAATTTTTTCATAATTTTCTAAGTTAATTTAGTATTATTTGTAATTTAAAATAGTTTAAATAGTTTAATTAAGATAATTAGTTTCTAATTAATAAAAAATCCATAAAAAGACAAAAATATTTATTTTTAATTTTTATAGTTTCTTCAAGTTCATTTTAAGTTTTAGAAATTATTTTTATAAATTTTTAGTTTAATTTGTAGTGTTTATCATTTTTAGTTTAAATTAAATTAGTTTTAGTTAAATAGTTAAATAGTTTTTAATTAAATAATTAATAATAAATAATAAAATAAATCTAAAAAATAGTTTTCTTTTTAATTTAATTTTATTTTAAGTTTAAGTTTATAGAATTTTCATTTTTAACCCTTGTAGTTTATTTTTCTTAAAATTCACCTTTTTCTCAGTACGCAATCGCGTCTGATTTTAATTTGGTGTACTTTTAAAACAGTTTAGATATCTAGCTTTCACGTAATAATTAAGGCATTTTACTTTTTAAACCCTAGTGTAATCACACACACACACTTATACCCTTTCCTGTTTACATTCACTCGATCACAGATTCGTTTTTAATAAAACATCGCACACTTCGTTGGGACATTACGACCCGGGGAAACACTGTATTCCACGGAATCATTTGCCTCAGCTATTTGACTTTTACAGTTGACCATTCACAAGTGGTTGACTAATAATCGTCTGACCGTTTGAGGCGAATCACCATGCATGCTTGATTAATCATAAGAATTATAAGAATCAAAAACCTAAAATAAATTCATAATCGGCCATGCGATTTTTGGGGGCTTTAGATATGTATATTTTATTCTGGTATTTTACTGGTTATATAATATCAAAAAAATATGTCTTGTAAATTTTGAAGCTTAGATAACCCTTTGGAAATTAATTTGTAATCAAATTATATAAAAGAAAACCCTAAAAATAAAATAAAAATCGTATCATCTAGGGTCAGGGTTTTTGGCATTTGATTTGGTATAATAAGTATGTTTTAAGGTTAATTTAATGATTTAAATGATTGGATAAATTTAGGGTTAGAGTTTGATGAATTATTGTGTTAACCGATTCGATATTAAAAAGTATTTGGGTGAGTTTTGTAATTTTATAAACTTGAGGGATATTTTTGTAAGTTATTTTAGACCAGGGGTGAATTGAATAAAATGATAAATGAGATTGCTAAGTGTTAATTTTGTAATTGAAGGGTTTAATTTTGTAATTGTATCATATTATTTTTCCGATTTGCAATTAAATTAATTTAAGGAGTGTATTTTTTAAATTATATAAATTGAGGGTTGATATGTATAATATTTAATGTAAGGGGTTAAATGTGTGGATAATTAAAAGCTTGATATGTAAATATGAATAATATAAGGATCAATTTGTAATTTATTTAATTAAGAGGTTTAATATGCAAATTGTTAAAATAAAATGATGAGATTTGTAAATATTGGAAACTTATGGTTTATTAGTATAAAATATGAAATTTGCAATATTTATACTTTAGACCTTTAACTTTGGTATATTTACATTATAAACCTTAAAGTATGAAAAGTTGTCATATTGGACCCTAAACTAGCATGACTTGTCAAAATGAACCCTAATTCCATAATAATGCTTAATTAATAACTTAACCTAATTATAATATGAAATCTTTCAAATTATGGAAACCTGCTATTTATGTATACTTACTAATTTTGGAAACCTGCTAAAAATAGAAAGTTACTTAAATTGGTTAAACTACTTAAAAAGGAAACTTGCTATTTTTGGAAAGTTACTATTCTTGGAAAGCTGCTATAAAAGGAAAGTACTAAAAATGGAAAGATAACTAAAAGAGGTAACTTATATGATTTACACTCTTCATAATTCATTATTCACTTTCTTCTAGGTCCGGTGAAGCGGGAGTGATCTTTCTCGTTTTGTTGATCTTGGTTTTGTTTGATTCGGCGAGGGTACAGATATTCCGTACTCTTTTAGTAAGAGTGCACACTTTCTCTCTCTTGACTTCGTTTTTGATTTGTTATCATGTATTGTCAATACAAATATCGCCTAAAAACGTTATTTATATTTTACGATCTTTGCTAAGTTTTGTTAATGACAAATGTAAACTTTTGTTTCTAAGAAAAACATAATCTTAGTTTTAAAGACTTGCATAAACTAGACTTTTGCTACATTTTACATTTCATAAAACACAACACAAGTTTATTTCTTAAATTAGAAATTGTCACATCACATTTATGGCAAGTTTTGTCATTATGCATTTATGGAAAGAAATGTGTTTGACTAACTTTGTTGTTGCTTGCAAGCTTTCTAGTTGACTTGTTATTATGAGATGTGACATTGTTTGGTTGCTAGGAGTAATGAGACAAGACCTTGTTTGGTTTGCAAGATTTATTGCAAAACCAACTACAAGCCCAGCGGTACCCTGGAGGTACACGGGCGGAACCCTTCTCAGGGGTCCGCCTGATCCGCCAGACCTGCAGAAGGTTTTGGCTATAAATATTGAGCCACAAGTTGAATTTTGGCTCATCACTTGACATTACATTTTACACACACATTCATTCTTTCATCTAACCTCTTAACATTTCATATGTGAAGTTTCTTTTTTGTAGCAAAGAGATTCACGAGCTTACTAAAAGTAACAAGTATTCAACACAACGTTGCAAGACTTGTTAGCTTAGCATTGTGTAGACTTGTGTAGTTTACACTTCATTCTATTGTGTATTTTCAGTAGTGATCGGTTAGTATTTTAGTCCTCAAAATACAAAGAGTGTTGGGAGTTTTTGTACCCTAGTAAAAGAACTAACGGGAGTGGTTGTGCCCTTGTAAAAGAACTCGACATTTAGCTTTGTGTCGGTAAAAGTATAAGCGACGTGTAAGGTTTTCTCCGCCGGTGAAAGGAGCTTGTTGACTAGTGAAAGAAACTATCGAGTTTGATACTCGGGGCGTGGATGTAGGGCAAGGAAAAAGAGTCCTTGTAGGCGAACCACGATAAATACTCATGTTGTGGTTTGATCGTTTCTTTCATTTACTTGCATGTTATATATTGTGTTTGTGCATATATCTTTGATCAAACGGAAAGTTTCAAAGCTAACTTAACAAGTTAAAAAGATTTTAATCAGTAAACTATTCAACCCCCCTTCTAGTTTTCCACAATTGGCATCAAGAGCTACATTACTCAAGCTTTTAAAATATATTGTTTTTAAAACTTGAAACGATCCATGGATTTTGAAAATTACAAAGAAGGGCAATCTATGCAAAGACCACCACTCTTTGAAGCAAACGGTTTTATATATTGGAAAAACCGTTTTGAAACTTACGTGAAATCTAAAGATATAGATTTGTGGTATATAATTATTGATGGTGATAACGTAGTTACGAACATCAAAGATGATGATCAAAAGAAATTAATAGGTAAAAATAATGAAGCAAAAATGATGCTTTACAATGCTTTGCCTAAGAAAGAATACGAAAGAGTCTTTTTGTGTAAAACCGCCAAAGATATTTGGCAATCTTTAATTGTCACTCATCAAGGAAACTCAAAAGTTAAAGATAACAAAATTGATCTTCTTGTTCAACAATATGAGCAATTTGTTATTTCCGAAGATGAAATTATTGATAATGCTTTTGCTAGATTTAATACTATTATTACTTCACTTAAAGCACTTGACGAATCTTTTTGTAGTAAGAACTTTGTCAGGAAATTTCTTAGAGCACTCCATCCGAAGTGGAGAGCAAAAGTGACGGCAATTGAAGAATCCAAAGATCTTTCAAGCGTGTCACTTGATGAGCTAATTGGAAACCTCAAAGTTCACGAAATGGTAATGGAAAAAGATTCGGAACTAGTTAGAGGCAAGAAAGAAAAAGTTAAGTCCATTGCCTTGAAAGCTAGAGTTCAATCAAGTGACGATGAAGAATCTACTTCGGATAGTGACGATGAGGAATATGCTATGGCCGTTAGAGACTTCAAGAAGTTCTTTCGTAGAAGAGGAAAGTTTGTAAGGCAACCTAAAGATGAAAAGAAAACTTTCCGAAAAGATCGTGATGATAGGAAAGGAAAGGTTGAAAGAAAGTGTTATAGGTGTGGAGACATAAGTCATCTTGTAGGAGAATGTCCAAAACCACCCAAGAGCAAACCTCAACAAGCTTTTGTGGGTGGTGCTTGGAGTGACTATGAAGGAGATGACGATGAGCCAAAGAATGATGATGTTGCTCTCATGGCTCACAACTCAAATAAGGTATTATCCGACTCATCTTACTCCTCTATTGATGATGACACTTTACAAAAAGAATATAACAAACTTTGTGAATTGAGCTTAAAAATTATAAACAAAAATAAATTTTTGAAAACTAAAAAGGAGTTTTTAGAAAACGAAGTTTATGAGTTAAAGGAAAAAGCTAAGAGATTAGAAAAGAGTAAAGGTATTGACACACCTTGTAAATCATGTGAAGAACTTAAACTAGAAATTGAGAAACTCAAAATTACTCAAAATGATCTAATAAAACAAACCACAAAGTTTAAGAAGTTCGATAAGAGCATTTCTTGTGCGGATGAAATTATGAAACTTCAAAAGTCACCCTTTGATAAAACAGGACTAGGATTTACGAAAATAGAAACTTCAATAGGTCAAATGAAACAAGAAAAGATTGCACAAGAAACAAATAAAATTTCTACAGCAACCTGCGGATCAGACGGAACCCAATTTAGGGTTCCGCCCGTTGGTCCCGAAGGTTCCGCCAAGCCTGCTGCAGCAGTAACCTCATCCACTTCGGATCGTTCAAAATTTGTTAAAGTTACATACAAAAGTGGAACAAAACCTGTGTTTAAAACTGGAATAGGATTTAGTAAAAATGAATTTAGAGCTAAAACTACTCAACCAAGACCTAAGACTCCAATTCCCAAACACCCCTTTCCAAAGAGCAACTTCAACGCTCGACCAAACTACCAACATATTTGGAACCAAAACACTCCTAGACATTACCAAACTCCAAACCACATGCCATGGAACCCTTATGCTCTATTTTCATACTTGGAACAAATTAATGGCATGCTTAACCAAAATGGACCCATGAGAAATTGGGGACCAAATGTTTGAGTGTTTTTCATAAAATAGGTGTGCCTCAAAGTTTGTTTGGATCCGGATGAATGGATCAAAGATAGCGGTTGTTCAAGACACATGACGGGTAATAAAATCCTCTTCTCAACATATCACAAATGTGATGGAGGTAATGTTACGTTTGGTAGTAATGCTAAGAGCAAAATCATCGGAAAAAGTACAATCTCTCATGACTCCCTTTCTATAGATGATGTTGCTCATGTTGATAACTTAGGATTTAATCTTCTTAGTATTAGTCAACTTTGTCGTAATAAGTATAATGTCCTTTTTAGTGAAAATGGTAGTAAAATACTTAAAGATGGTATAACCGTAGCCAAAGGTGTCCTTAAGAACAACGTATACGTCATGAAGTTGGATTCAACATCTAGAGACAAACTTTGTCTTACCTCATTAGATGAATCTTCAACTTTATGGCATAGACGTTTAGGACACGCTAACATGAGACTAATCCAAAACCTCTCTTCCAAAGACTTAGTTCGAAACCTACCTAAGTTGAAATATGACCAACACTTTTGTGATGCTTGCAAAGTCGGTAAACAAGTCCATGGTAGCCATAAGGCTAAAAACTTGGTTTCTACATCTAGGTGTCTAGAACTTTTACATATGGATTTATTTGGTCCATCCGCTATACAAAGTTATGGAGGCAACTTCTACACTTTGGTCATAGTTGATGATTACTCAAGATATACTTGGACAAAATTTTTGAAAAGTAAAAATGAAGCTTTTGATAAATTTGAGATTCTAAGTAAGAAAATTCAAAATCATGTAGGGTCTAATATTGTGTCTTTAGAACGGATCACGGTCGTGAATTTGATAATGAATTTCAATTTGGTAAATTTTGTGATAATAATGGAATAACTCATAACTTTTTGGCTCCACGTACTCCTCAATCTAATGGTGTAGTAGAACGTAAAAACCGGACATTGCAAGAGATGTGTAGAACAATGCTTAATGAACAAAACATTCCACAAAAGTTTTGGTGTAATGCCGTCGACACTTCAACGTACATTTTAAATCGAGTCCTAATTAGACCATTTTTGAATAAAACTCCTTATGAACTATATAAAGGTAAAAAGCCTACATTAGGATACTTTAGAGTGTTTGGGAGTAAATGTTTCATTCTTAACACCAAGGATTATCTCACCAAATTTGACCCAAAGTCTTATGAAGGTGTATTTCTTGGATATTCACAAAATAGTAAAGCATACATTGTATGAAACAAAGAAACCTTAAGAGTCGAGGAATCATTGAACGTAACATTTGACGAGAGTCCACCTCCGTCTAAGACATCACCTTTGGTAGATGATGACTTAGTTGAAAGCCAAGAAATAGAAAATCAAGAAATTTTAAGTGATGACAACGAAGATGAACTATTTAACAAAGAACTTGTCAATGTCAAAGAATCTAAAAGTCATCCATTAGATAGTGTCATTGGCAACATTAACGAAAGAACACTAAGGTCAAAAGTTCAAAATGAAAGCAACTACTTTTGTTTCGTGTCAACCATTGAACCTAAAAATATTAATGAAGCTATTAAAGATGAATCTTGGGTAATTGCAATGCAAGAAGAGTTAAACCAATTTGTTAGGAATGATGTATGGACATTAGTTCCTCCACCAAAGAGTCAAACTATAATTGGAACGAAATGGGTATTTCGTAATAAAATGGATGAAAATGGAATTGTGTCTAGAAACAAAGCTAGGCTAGTTGCACAAGGATATAACCAACAAGAAGGCATTGACTACGATGAAACTTTTGCTCCGGTTGCTAGGCTCGAGTCAATTAGAATCTTACTTGCATATGCATGTGCACACAATTTTAAACTCTTTCAAATGGATGTCAAAAGTGCATTTCTAAACGGAGTCATTAATGAAGAAGTGTATGTTGCTCAACCACCGGGCTTCATCGATTTTGAAAAATCAAATCATGTTTACAAACTTAAAAAGGCTCTTTACGGACTTAAGCAAGCTCCAAAAGCATGGTATGATCGACTTAAAACATTCCTAGTTGACCATAAGTATACCATGGGCTTAGTTGATAATACTCTCTTCACTAAGAAGAAAGATTCACATATTATCATAGTCCAGATCTATGTTGATGACATTATATTCGGATCAACTTGTCAAGAATTATGTGTGGATTTCTCAAAAATCATGCATGACGAGTTTGAAATGAGTATGATGGGAGAACTCAACTTTTTCCTAGGACTTCAAATCAAACAACTAGAAGATGGTCTCTTCTTTAACCAATCTAAATATATTAAGGATATGCTTAAGAAATTTGGACTAGAAGATTCGAAACCTATCAAAACTCCCATGTCCATGGAAACTAAACTTACCAAGGATGAGGAAAGTGAATCCGTAGATAGTACTAAATATAGAGGTATGATTGGTAGTCTACTTTACCTAACGGCTAGTAGACCCGACATTATGTTTAGTGTTTGTCTATGTGCTCGTTTTCAAGAGGATCCTAAAACTACCCATCTCGAAGCCGTTAAAAGGATTTTTAGGTATATTAAGGGCACTACACATTTAGGTTTATGGTATCCCAAAGGAACGGGAATAGACACCATAGTGTATGCCGACTCGGATCATGCCGGTGACTATGTCGATAGAAAAAGCACAAGTGGTATTTGTACTTTTGTTGGACATTGTCTCACCTCATGGCTCTCTAAGAAGCAAACGGCTCTTGCTATCTCAACAACGGAAGCCGAGTACGTTTCAGCCGGAAAGGCATGTCAACAAGCTCTTTGGATGAAGCAAGCTCTTGTCGACTACGGAATTCAACTCAACGACATCACAATTCTTTGTGACAACAAAGGTGCCATTGATCTTAGCAAAAACCCAGTTCAACATGCTCGTACCAAACATATTGAAATCCGTCATCATTTCCTTCGTGACAACGTTGAAAAAAAAGGAAATATCTCAATTGAGAAAGTTTCTTCCGAAGATAACATAGCCGACATTCTCACTAAACCTCTTAAACGTGAACCTTTTAATCTTCTTAGACTAGGCTTAGGACTCATGGAACCTACATTGTAGTTCTGGACATTAGACAAAAATCAAAACAAATCCAAAACCATTTTTCTCAGCAGGGTCGGCAGAACCCTCAACCATAACGGACGGAACCCACCTCAGGGTTCCGCCGTATCCGTCGACCTACAGAATCACATTCTTTGTTTATATTAAACCAAACACCCATTATCTCATACCACCACTTCCAAACTACTACTATTTACTTTACCACTCATCCACACCTACGAATTCTTGGTCCTCCTTTCATTTACATTGCAAATCAATCATCATTGTAAGTATTCTAAACATGATTACAATCCTGATCTGAGTCTAGGAATTCTATTTTTTGCACAAAAACAAAAACTTGGGGTTATGCATTAACTTGAAAAACTCATGCATTAGATTAGGTGTTTAATAAAACTAATCACGTTTCCCATAGTTAGGAATTGCATCTTTTATTAGTATAAACATGTTTGCTAAAACACCCCATGTCAAATCCTTCCAAAAATTTCTCACAAGTAGGACAAATATTTTTTTGTCTCACATTGAGAATACAAAATCAAAACGTTATGTTTAAAACATCACTTGCATAATGTCTCTTGAATGCTAAAGGGAATACATAACCAATATGTATTTTCGGGTACATTCAAACGAAGCTACATTGAACTAGGAGCGTTTGGGTTATCTTTTGTTTTATAACAAAACTTACATAAAACGATTTTTAAGCATCAAAATGAGTCAAGATAACCGCACCTCCACATTGTTTTCATATAGGCACACACTAGAACTTCTACATTATAATAGTGGTTTATGTAAACTAAAATGTGAAATTTTGTTGTTCTAGGAATCATCATGCCTCCTCTAACCCACTACGACCACAAGGACACCATTAAGTACCTACCAAAACACCACAAAACCAAAGGCCTTACCGCAAATCAAGTAAACGTTTTCAAAGCCCTAGAAAAACACTATGTCCATGAGGGTAGAACCATTGACCCATCTTTCCTAGAAGGCACAAACCTTTACGCCAATTTTGCCACAATCAACTTTGAGTGTCTTTTGAATATCGACGAGCCTATTTGTCCTAGGTTCATTCCAGAGTTCTATGCATCCTCCGTCCTCTCCACGGATGACTTTGGTAATATGTCTATCAACTTTAGGGTTAGCGGTCATCAATACTCCTTCACTCTTGAGGAGTTTGCTCAAATCCTAGGTGTCCCAAACCGTGGTACTTGCCTCTATTCCGACTTGCACTCCCTCTCAACTCTTGACAACCTCCAAGACCGTATCCACCCTTATGACACACCCCTTGTCTCAAAAGACGTACTCCGTGACCACCTCTTTGTTAGGACCACCACCACTAGGAGAACCCGTGAGGTCGATAAGGACCCATATGGAATGGAAATGAACGAACTTAAGCCCCAATTCAAGAAATGGGAGGAAGTCCTTAGAGCCAATGTCATTAGCACAATAGGGAACCGTGACCATATCAACCTTTGCCTTTACTACATGCTCTACTCCTTGTCCGTTAGGCAACCTTTCAACCTTGCCTACTACATGGCCAAGAGAATGGCCGACATTCCCGTGCATGGCACAACGGCTATGCCGTATGGAATGCTCTTGACCCGTCTCTTTAGGTTCATCTCACCCATTCCACCAACTCCAAACGGTCTTCACCTTAACTACTCTCTCATCCCACACACATTTGTCCCACTAAGTGATAAGAGAGTGTACAAAGCCCAAGGAAAACATCCACATCCTCCTACCTCATCTTCGTCTTCCTCAATGAGTGAAGATGACAATTTGACAAACTCTAGGCTCCCTCCTCTCGAGTACCTTTCTCAACTTCCGGATATTCCAAATGAATCGGAGGAGTTCAAGCAAACAAAGGGGATGTTTAAGAATCTTGGAAGGTTCCTTGGAAAGCTCAAGAACAAGATCGACCGTCAATGAGTGCGGGTGTGTTAGGAGTGTTTTGCACAAGGTGCTATTTAAACAATTTGGTTGTGTAAACAATGGTTCTCTTGAATTTATGTGTTGGTAGGATGTTTGATACTATTTGAAACATGTTTTAACTAACAATGATGCAAGGAGACAACTTTTGGCAAGTTGTCAAATTTTCAAGTTTATGATATTTTCACTAAGTATAGTGAAATTCTCGACCTCAAGGTCAAAGTCCTATGAAATGCATGTTTACGTGTCTAATTTTTGCATTGCCCAATCAGAAATGCCTTATCTCTTTGATTTTAGGAGTTTTCGAAAATTTTAAAAATCGTCTCACGGGTCAAAAATGTGGACTGCCACTTTTTTTATGCCTGGCGGATCTGGCGGTACCCAAAATTGGGTTCCGCCAGTACAATTTCTGGGAATTCCATAATTTGCCCAACGGACCAGGCGGCACCCTCAAATGGGTTCCGCCTGTGTATTCTGAGGGTGCCGCCAGCTTCCTACAGAATTTTAGTTTTCATTTTCACAATTTCAACATCCAAACACCAAAATCCAATCCTTTTAGGTAGAAAACCATTACTTGCAATGTGTTTAGCAAAATAGGATACTCCTTCTTCCATAAACTTAACCAAAACCAATTCCCGCCAAAATTCAAATTTAACCATAACAACCTCAAGGACCCCTCAAACATTAAGGAAGGAACCCTTTTAAGGGATCCTTGAAATCCTTCAGATTTTTACTATCACAAATCCACCAAAACCACTAAGCATTTAGTGCAAAACTTGTCTTCTCACTTCACCATTTTCATTGGATTGACTTCCATGACATGACAACCCACAATTAGTTTTCCAAATCATTAGAAACCTCCATTTTTGTATGGACTAATATCAAATCCAAACACTCCTTCCCATAATCCATCAACACTATTAATTAAGCCATCCTCAACACCATCAAATCACACCTTCCTCAACACAATTTCTGAACCTTATAAACCATTTTTCAACCATGACTAAGTCAACAAACACCTCTCAACCATCAAGACCCATCGGGAAAACCGCCCGGATTAGTGTTAAACCACTATGGTCCAATCAACCCATCAATCTAACCTCCTCATCCTCGGATGAATTCACATCACCCATAAAAAATGAACACTTTTTGAACCTTGCATCTCCATCACCATCACCCAATCAACCAAATGAGCTCACTCCACCACCAACTAAATCACCTATTGACCCAACTCCACCAAGTGCTCCAACTCAACCATCCAAAACCTCATCACCATCACCATTACCCAAAATTGAGCCAATGGAACTCTTTGGGTCTCCTCCCATATCACCACACCCATTTGTCCAAGATCTTAATGATCTTCCACCAAGACCTACACAACCACCACCTTTTGCAAATGAATCACCAAGGTCAATTCTAGACCTTGATGAGGATCTTAACCTTAACCAACCATCACAACAAGTGTACCATCCACCCACACAATTGTTGTTTCACCCCATCTACCATGACATCCATGGTCCTCTATATGGAGAACCAAACTTTGAAAACCATGATCACCAAAATCCACCACACCCTCAACCTCAAACCTTTGAATCTTTATTTCCTTCATATGAGGATATCCAAAACATGGTTGAAAACCACCTCCATCAAGCAATGGAATTTCAAACCACCTTGCTTGATTCAATACCAAACCCATCATCCACCCAAGAACCAAAAACCAACCAACCCTCAAACCAAGAAACCAAAACCAACCCATTTCAACCCATTCATCCCCATGCTTGCTCAAATTGTGAGCAAATGGGTGAAACCATCAAAACATTGCTTAACCAATTCCAAAATGAAACCCGTTTTGCATTCCAACACGTCATAGAACGTTTGGATGCTCTTTCCCACCCCAACAAATCCTAGACAATCCTTGGAGGCCGTTTGCCCTAATTTAGGAAAGTAGGATTTTATTTTTTTTTCTTGGTTAATTTTTTTTTTGTTTTTGTTTAGAAGTAGAAGAATAGTTCTCATTTCTTGTCTTTTGACTTTTATAAGTCAAAATTTTACTTGGAATTATATTTCTTTCTACTCACTTTTGTGCATTGTTGGTTGATCAATCTTTGGTTTGTCAATGTGGTTGCAATGTGTGTGGTAACTACATTCTTGACTATCTATATCACCAACTAACATTTTTTTTGTAGGGTTCAAAATCCATGTTTCCCATCTTGGCACTCCATTTAGGGGGAGTATCAACCAAGGGGGAGCATGAGCATTATTCCGCTTCGCCACTCTACTTTTTGTTTTGACAAAAGGGGGAGAAATATATTGAACTTTCAATACTTAATATGATTTTCATAAATTAAGTAAAACAAGTTTAATATAAGTTTTTTTTAAGTCTTAAAAACCAAGATTTTGTGAGTTACTTAAAAACAAAGAGTATGTTTTGTCATCAACAAAAAAGGGGAGATTGTTAATACAAATATCGCCTAAAAACGTTATTTATATTTTACGATCTTCGCTAAGTTTTGTTAATGACAAATGTAAACTTTTGTTTCTAAGAAAAACATAATCTTAGTTTTAAAGACTTGCATAAACTAGACTTTTGCTATATTTTACATTTCATAAAACACAACACAAGTTTATTTCTTAAATTAGAAATTGTCACATCACATTTATGGCAAGTTTTGTCATTATGCATTTATGGAAAGAAATGTGTTTGACTAACTTTGTTGTTGCTTGCAAGCTTTCTAGTTGACTTGTTATTATGAGATGTGACATTGTTTGGTTGCTAGGAGTAATGAGACAAGACCTTGTTTGGTTTGCAAGATTTATTGCAAAACCAACTGCAAGCCCGGCGGTACCCTGGAGGTACACGGGCGGAACCCTTCTCAGGGGTCCGCCTCATCCACCAGACCTGCAGAAGGTTTTGGCTATAAATATTGAGCCACAAGTTGAATTTTGGCTCATCACTTGACATTACATTTTACACACACATTCATTCTTTCATCTAACCTCTTAACATCTCATATGTGAAGTTTCTTTTTTGTAGCAAAGAGATTCACGAGCTTACTAAAAGTAACAAGTACTCAACACAACGTTGCAAGACTTGTTAGCTTAGCATTGTGTAGACTTGTGTAGTTTACACTTCATTTGATTGTGTATTTTCAGTAGTGATCGGTTAGTATTTTAGTCCTCAAAATACAAAGAGTGTTGTGAGTTGTTGTACCCTAGTAAAAGAACTAACGGGAGTGGTTGTGCCCTTGTAAAAGAACTCGACATTTAGCTTTGTGTCGGTAAAAGTATAAGCGACGTGCAAGGTTTTCTCCACCGGTGAAAGGATCTTGTTGACTAGTGAAAGAAACTCTCGAGTTGGATACTCGGGGCGTGGACGTAGGGCAAGGAAAAAGAGTCCTTGTAGCCTAACCACGATAAATACTCGTGTTGTGGTTTGATCGTTTCTTTCATTTACTTGCATGTTATATATTGTGTTTGTGCATATATCTTTGATCAAACGGAAAGTTTCAAAGCTAACTTAACAAGTTAAAAAGATTTTAATCGGTAAACTATTCAACCCCCCTTCTAGTTTTCCACATGTATGATTCCTTTTGGTCCTTGTTATGACCCCCTTTGTACTTTGGCTCTGTGGTTGATGTGTTTCGTTGGTATTGTGATCCCATTGATATTCGTTTGAACCCTTATGGTATGATATTGGCATAACCTGTTCGTTAACCTTTTGTGACCTTAGCATTTGGACCCTTGAAACTTTGAAAGTTCTTTTAGGATATTTTAACAGGATGTGAAAACTGATGAGTGCTCAAACACTCATCATTTTTGGTCAAATCTGAACTGCAAAACATACAAAAACACTCAGAAACGCATCAAAATACTGAAAATATTCCAAAATTGTGTTTTATATGTTTCCGATGCAAAATGAGTAAAAACAAATGAAAAACGCACAAAGTTTGCATAATTGGCAGTTTTAGTCCCTCAACTTTCAAAAAATTGACAAAACTAGTCCCTGAGCATTTATTTTGAAAGAAAAGTCAATCCAAGTCCTTTACAAATGAAAATTTATCAAAAAGGTTCCTGGGTGAAAAGTTTTGAAAATTTACATAATTGGTCCCTGCACTTTCAATTTTGGCAGTTTTGGTCCTTGAAATTTAAATTTGGAAAATATTCAATAAAGGTCCTTGTGGAATTAAAACATGGCAGGAATAGTCCTTTGAATCAACTTTGGAAATGTGGCAGATTTAGTCCTCCAAAAATGCAAAAAATATAAATTGGTCCTTGGGCTTAATAATACTACAAACTAAATGGAGCCTTTGTTACTTCCAAATCCAATCCAAACCAAAACACTACCCAAGCCCAACATAACCAAAAGCCCACCCCATCCCTGGTTTGCTAATAAACTACCCCAGGTTAAAATTGGTCAACCATCTCCATTCCCCCTCCCACACGTGAACCCTGCAACCCTACTCCAAACACCATCATTCTCCCCTACCACCTCAACCCTGCCATACTTCACCTCTACTCCTCCACTCAACCCCTACAACTCACTTTCCTCCACAAAACTCCAATACTCACCCCCCTGCCAAAAAGAAAACTGCCAAAAGGATTATATCCTTTTTCCTGCCAAAACAAGATTGAAGGGTCAAGATTTATCCCAATCATCCAATGGTCCATAAAGAAAGATGGGAAAGAGACAAGAAGGAAAAGATGGAAAACCTAGCTTAATTTGGAGTATAAATAGAACATGATGTATGCCATTGAATGGCAGTAGGAATTAGGGTAATTTAGGGTAAAAATAGTTGTAATTTAATGGTGAAACTCTTAATCTCAGTTGTACTTCTTTCTTAGAATTCAATGAAAATCTAAATTTTCTTATTTACTATCACTGTAGCATTGTTTTAATTTTGTATTGCTTATTTACAGCTTATCAATTACTCATTAGGGTTTATTCATGCCTATTAGTGATTCTAGGTACCATTGATGCTAGTTGCAAATCTAGAATAGCTCTTGGCTTGATATTTGATCTTTTCACTATTTCATTAGCTTATTCATGTCTGCTTATTCAACTGCTTATCCTCTGGATAATTAGTGCTTATTTGGTTCCTAGTTAAGGTGTATCATTGCTTATTTAATTTCATCATAGCTTATAATTGCTTAATCTCTCATATCTGTGGGATGAATTTTGCATTTCCTTGTTCAAAATCTCACACAGGTTGCCAAAAAGGGTGTTTGGCACACCAAATGGTTTAGCATTAGAAAATTGTTTTGACCACTTGGTTTGTTCAAACAACTTCCAGTTGCTGATTTGAGTAGATGTAAAACAAAATATTAGACTTTCTAATAGATTTCTAGTATTGGAGTAGCTTTCTTCAAAAAAAAAATCTTTTGTTAACTGTTGAACATTGGTAAATTAGGTAGGCTTGGATGTAGGTGTATTAATGTTGTTATTCTTGTTCTATCTTAGTTCAAAATTGTTTTCTCAAAGGAGTCCATACCTGCTTGACTTTCCCAGTCAATATGCAACCAATTCCCACCCTGCTACTACAGCAGACTTGTCCTAACAGCCCTCAAGAAACCATTTTTAATTTGTTGATTAGTAGCTCATTAGGCTTAGAATCTGTTTTGTGGCTTATTTGTTAGGTTGTTCACAAGCTTATATTTTTATTTTAATTTTACAATTTTTTCTTAGCAGCTTATTTGGCCCTTCAAGTCTCCCCTCTGTCACTTTTCCTAACAGCCTTAGGATTAGTTGTAACTAGTTATTGCCTTTTAGTTTATTGTAATTGCTTATTTCTACCCCCTATAAAGCTTATTTAGATTCCCTTAGTGTACCCTTAGACTTACTTTCCCTTAGTTTAGCCTTTGCAGCCCATTCATTAGCTTTTTGATAGCTTATTGGCAGCCCTTAGGCCACCCATTTACCCCTGCTGTTGTAGCAGGACTGCAGGCCTCAAGCCCCTTCACTCTTTAGAACTTAGGTTTGGTTCATCTTGGGTTTGCCAGAAACACCCCCACATCAGGTCATTACACCATATTCATCCCTGGTCTTGGACTTGAGTAGTCAATCAAATCAAAAAAGGCTCCAAACTGACCCAAGTGCAGCCATGCACCACCCCTGTGCTTCACTGAGCCCATTTACCCAGTCCTGTTTCTTGCTCACCCATTAAGCTCAACCTTAGCTTTTAACATTTTTGGAAAGCCCATCTGACTAGCTCTTTGTACTTGTGCTTATTTTCCATTTTCAAACTCTTTAGCATGTTTAATTTGGTCCCAAATGATGCCTCAATCACTCATTTTCACTGAGTGATCAATTAGTTCATGGTACTTTCAAAAGTTCTTTTTGAGTTCCTCAATGGGACCCACTGCTTGTTATTGAGCTTTTTGGGGAGCTCAGTGGCCTAAGATGTTGATCTAGCATTTATTGTGGCCTTATTAGCTTATTAGATAAGCTTAATGTGGCCTGCAATAAGCAACCTTGGGCCTGCTTAGGTAGCAGTTTAGTTGGATTGGCTTATCTAAACTCATTAGCTTAATCAATGTCTTTTTCTTGTTTTTCTAGCTTATTCTAAGTAGATTTCAGTTTTCTCTATCTTATTCTAGCTTTTGATTCAGTTTGTAGCTTTTGTGATAGCTTTTCAAAGCTTAAAAATCCATTTCAAATATATTGCTTAAACTGTTAAGCAAATAAGCTCACTCTGAACTTATCTTTGAGTTTTGAAAAGTTTGTCTTTATAAAAAGTTGTTATTTTTATGTGTTTAATAAATTTGTGTAAGAAAAAGCAAAAAGAAAAATAAAAAAGGAAATGTGCAAAAAGCATGGGTCGAACCTGGGACCTCATGCTCACAGACACAATACCCACACCATGCACCAACTGCCCTAGGGTCTTTTTCAGGTTTATATTTGCAATTTTTATTTTTATAGTGGTATGTAGTGTTTAAGCTTATTTTAGCTAATCAGCTTATATACTGCTTATTAATAAGCATTTTGGGGTTTTTGTAATTTTCTTAGTTTACTGATATTGTTAAGTAATTTTAGAAAAAATTTCATATTTTTCCAATATAGTTTAGTATTTTTTATAATTAGTTTTAGTTTATATAGTTATTAATTAATAATAAATAAATAAAAGTCAAAAAAATAATTTTCTTTTTTCTAAAATTTTCTTTTATCATTAGGTTCGTAAAAATATAATTTTTATGCCCGTAGGGTTAGCGTAGCTCAAATTTCACGTTTTATTTCGCACTTGTGTTTTATTTAATTAACTTTCGCGTTTTTAATTTTAGGTTACGTTTTAGGGTTCCCTAACTTTCTATTATCATTCCCATAGACTTTTAAGTAGTTTTTGAGTTTTAATTTTCATTCCTTGTT
Source organism: Artemisia argyi (assembly GCA_030686995.1). NCBI lineage: Eukaryota > Viridiplantae > Streptophyta > Magnoliopsida > Asterales > Asteraceae > Artemisia > Artemisia argyi. The sequence goes on along the minus strand of CM060701.1, from coordinate 85,175,910 downwards.
CGAATTCATGTTTTAGTTGCGTTAATTTTACTTTTCGTATGTTATTTGCAACTCGCGTTTTATTTAAATAACTTTTACGTTTTTTTTTTAATTTTAGATTACATTAGTAAAAGTAGTTTGTAAAATAAAGAAAAACCAAAAACATAAATAAAGTGATAACTTCTATTTAAGCCCTTTTGGCTTATTTTTCTGCTTATTTATAAGCAAATTCTAATTTTAAATATTTAGATTACGTTTTAGGTTAACTAGGTTTCACGTCATTGTTAATATAGTTTGTTTAAATCATTTTCATTCGTATTTCCTTAGTGTAACCCTTCAAACCCTTATATACCCTTTCCTGTCCAAATTCACCCGATCACAAACCCGTTTGATTACCATCCACACCTCGTCGGGACATAACGACCCGGGGAAAACCCTATACTTCCACGGAGATTGACTCTTAGGCTGTTTGACCATGTTGACCATTCCCTGGTCAATTAGGTTGACCGTTTGTAGCCAATCAAAAACCTTTTTCCTAATTATGATATGGAAACATTTTTAAAGATAAACCATTTTAAAACGACACTTCTAGCATGATTTAAGATCACTTTTATAAGGGATTTTACAACTTCATGAAGACCACTTTTAAAGAATATCTATGGAAACCTTCATTAAAGATCACTTTTATAAATGCCATCTGATGCATGGAATTGCACCGTCACAAAAGATTTTACCTCTCAAGGGATCTTGAGAAGCTTGCAATCCCCACCAGGCAATTTATCTGTTCGTTGTAGTATAGTATAGTGACAAGTACCGGGGGATTGATCGTTCAACTCAAAGAATAGTGTTCACTAGGGTTAAAACTCACTAAAACTAGGTCTAGAGGTGAGGGATGATTCTTGTTGGGAATTACATTAACAGTTACCACGGATAGTATAAAGATTATAACTGCTGAAGAATGCACTAGCAGTGGAAACTCATTACCACTGCTAGTATATATTATTACCACTGCTGTTAGGATAACTGTTAGGAAACTTGTATAGATAAATATAGAATAGATCTTGTGTATATCTTATTCTATTATCATTATACGTATCTTGTAGAAGAGGACTCGTTGTGCTATAAAAGGAGGTCCTAGGTTAAGGTTAGATATACGTTTTTTTTTAAGCTTCAAGGTTGTAACCCTAGTGATACAAAGATCACTCGTATTATTATTCTTAGTAATATTGGAGCTAACAGTTTGATTCATATACTCTTCTCATTCATATACAATTCTTTCATTCACAAACAAACTTCTAAGTATTACTAAGTAGATTCCGCATACTTAGTGATATAACTCAAAGTATCATTCTAAAATAGTAGATGAGGTAACTAATGATGTTACTGATTCATCCTTGAGGAGAATTCTCCAATTGGATGATCTCAATGGTATCATCACATTACCTAATTCAGATATTGTCAAATATATTGCTTCCATGGGGTATGATACATCTGATCAAAAAGTTACTTTCAGAAAAGGATGTTTCTGTCCCCATTGGAGATTTTTCATACATACTCTTTTACATTGTCTAAGTCCTAAGAAAACTTCTTATGAGCAATTTGCATCAACTATGGCTTACCCTTTGGTTTGCTTGGCAACTGATAGGACTTTCAATTTTTCAAAGTTTTTTTTTCAATAATATGAAGGGCAATGTAAAGAGTTCATATAAATTTTTGATGTATCCAAGGTTTGTGCAAGCAGTGCTAAATGAATTTCCACTGCAAACACACAAAAGATTTTATCAAACCCCCTGTCTTAAGCCAAAAGTTTTTCAAAATATGTGTAAGGCTTCAGAACTTTGGAATGGGGAGGTTAAACCACTTTTCCCTGAAATGCTTTCAAAGATTTCACAAGTACATGGTGAAGATGCAACCATCCCAGTTGTATCCCATCACACACCCTCAACACACCTATTCAACACACCCCTGCTGTTACTCACTCCTATGAGAGGAGGCACAAACAGCCACCTCCTCCCATTACAACATTGCCTGTTTCTGAGCCTTTTGGTTTAGAAACAAGCAGTGGTGGTTCAAGGCTTCATTCTAGTCCAACTAAAGAAGAGCCTGAATCAATGCCCTATGATTCACCTCTCCCAACAGGTAACACAGTTGGAAGTGTTGAGGGCACTGTGCAACCTAATGAATTGATGGAACTTTGTACCAATTTAGTCTAGCAGGTTAAAGCTCTGGAGAAAGAACTGTCAAAGACTAAGCAACAACATGCCACAGAGCTTACCCAGATGAAAGCAGAGATCAAGAGTTTAAAGGAAGAAGTTGAGAGCCTAAAGAAGCAAAGATCTGTAAACCTTGTGCTATCATCTTCTTCTTCACCCCATGATGATGACTCAGCTTACTTTAGTGAAAATTTGGGATATTATTCCAAACAAGGGAGGATTAAAATTGATGCAGAGTTTAAGGGGAGGAGACTAAATTTTGAACAAGAATTTGCTGAGCTTGATGATTTTGATAATGTTCAAGAGAAGGAAGATGAAGCAGTGGGATCTAAGGAAGTTTTTGCTGAAGCATTTGAAACTCATAAAGACACAGTGGAAACAAATAAAGATGTAGTGGATGTTGCTGATGCAGAATTTCAAAGAAAGAGAATGGAAAAAGGAAAAGTTCACATTGTTGATGAATCATCTGAGCAACAGTCAAAGAAGATTTCAAAGAAAGAACAAGCTCAGATAGATTATGATGCAAACTTGGCACTGGAATTAGAAGCAGTTGAAATTGCAAAGAAGAAAAGACAAGAGGAGGAAGAGATTGCAAGTTTCATAAAGGCTCAGAGGTTGGATAATTTGGAAACATTGCATGAAGAACCAATTTCTATTGTTCCACCAACTGTGTTAAAGGAGAAACCTCCAATGTTTACTTATGTGCCTACAGAAGAAGAGATTGAGTCTATGATTGCAAATGATCCAGTGATTAGGAAGAAGGCAGTTGAACTTATTGCTAATACAACTTTAACTAAAGATCAAAGGTCTGCTCAATTAAAGGATTTCATTCAGATGAAGAATCAACAGGCTCTTGATGATATTATTGGCACAGTAAGAAAGGGTCAAAAGAAGCCAAGACAACTTACAAAGGCACAGATTATTGCTGAGATGAAGACCTATTGTTGTCATGTTGGCAATTGGAAGATGACACATTTTAAAGGGATGTCACATGATCAGGTTGAAGGAATTTATTACAGGGTTAAAAGGCAGGATAGTAAGTTCATTCCTATGGATAAAGAACCTGAAGCAATGAAGTCAAAAAGGTCATGAATGAGTCTTGAATCCAAAGATGCTAAGAAATTGAAGACTCAAAAGTTATCTCAAGCAATGGAAGGTGTCAGCAAGTTAACTGAAGAACAAGTTACAAATATGGTGTTTATTGAAACTGATGTGCTGAACATAGAACCTTTACAAGCAAGATATCCAGTAGTTGGTTGGGAAATTTATTCTGATGATTTTGGTGTTGCATGGAAGATTATCAGAACTGGCAATGTCACAAGTATTTGCAGAGATTTTGAAGATGTTGTTATATCTTGTGATAGAGAAGATTTGGATACTTTGTGGAGGATAATTCAAGATCAGTTCAAGAAAGATGAACTTGTTGATGTCAAAGCTCAAGAGTTGTGGGTTCACTTCAGAAGATTATATGAACCTGACCCTAGTGACATATATTGGAGATTTGAAGCTCATAATATGAATACTCTGTGGAAATTCTATGATTCAAGTGTTGTACATCATGTTTCTACTCAAGATGGAGTTGATGTGTTTATGTTAGCTGAAAAGGAATATCCATGGAGAGCAGGTGTTCTCACTGTTATGATGTCTGTTAAGCACAGATATTGGGAAAGAAGTGAAATCATAGAACATTTGCTACAGAGGATTTATGATCAAAGTGTGAAGGCTGATAAGGAGTTAAGAAAAAAAAAAGATAAGTGTTTGGAAGAATTCCCATATCCTCACATATGCTGACAACTTGAAGAAACTTATTGATTTACATGATAATCATAAGTTTAGGGGAGGATTGTTGGGAATTACATTAACAGTTACCACGGCTAGTATGAAGATTATAACTGCTGAAGAATGCAGTAGCAGTGGAAACTCATTACCACTGCTAGTACATATTATTACCACTGCTGTTAGGATAACTGTTAGGAAACTTGTATAGATAAATATAGAATAGATCTTGTGTATATCTTATTCTATTATCATTATACGTATCTTGTAGAAGAGGACTCCTTGTGCTATAAAAGGAGGTCCTAGGTTAAGGTTAGATATACGTCTTTTTTTAAAGCTTCAAGGTTGTAACCCTAGTGATAGAAAGATCACTCGTATTATTATTCTTAATAATATTAGAGCTAACAGTTTGATTCATATACTCTTCTCATTCATATACAATTGTTTCATTCACAAACAAACTTCTAAGTATTACTAAGTACATTCTGCATACTTAGTGATATAACTCAAAGTATCATTCTAACACAGATCAAGGTGTTTAGATCCATCAATTCTTTTTTGTATTTTTATATTTTAAGGAAAGCAAGTAAAAATCTCAGTTTTGGAAGGAGTGGGCTGAATTAGTTGTTAGTCAACTAACCCAATTAACTAAAGATGCAATCAAAATAAAATAAACTAAACTTAAACTAATTTGTGGTGTAAACAATAATGAGAAAATTGTGTTTACTTAGATTTCACTACTCCTTAGCTATCTTTTATAGGTTGATTAGTTTGTTATAATTGCATGGATGACGGGTTATATTCCTTAATACCATTCGTAGGGCTGTGTACGATCTTCCCTAACTCTATAAGCTTCTACCTCAATCCTATGTCGAGCCGACTAAAAGCTCCTAACATGGCATCCTAGGAAGTTACTTATGTATTAAATATATCCAAATAATCGGAGTACACATCCGATCATGTTTCTTAAGACGTTCAAGCAAGTTACCAATTGGAACTCTTCCAGTTTTCTTAAGCCTAACATCGATTTCATTCATCCACAACAATTATAAACAAACAACCAACCCATAATCAATATCTAAGTTTCATTACATCTAAGCAAACACGAAGAAAACCTAGCCTAGTATGTTAAAGAGAAGACAAGCATAAGATATAATCAAACAACACATAGACATATTGAATGATTTGGTAAAGTACTTATCTTCAATTAAGCATGGAAGAAACAAGGGGTTGAAACCCTTGAAAAAGCTGTAAAATTCGTCTAGGGTTTATTCCCTCAAAGTTGCACACAATGAATGAAAACTAGAAAACTATATATAGATTTTACATCATGACGGTGTCAAGAGTTAAGTCTGATGCCGTCAACTCACCGCCAAAATAATACTCGTATTGCCTAGATCCACTTCTGACGCTGTCACTCTATAAGGGTTCTGGGCCGTCACTCTTTGCGATCACTCTTGATGGCCTTGGAAATTTTGTAATTGACTCCGTTAGATCCCCTTCACAAAGCGTTCTGGCGCGTCACGTGTATTTGATTTATCCACCCTTTTGTCAACTCATGACGTCATCACAAACACCTTGTGACGCCGTCAAAGGCAATTTCCAGCATGATTTTGAGACTTTGTCGTTTTCTTCACTTTTTTGCTCCAAAAACGTCCAAAATGCTTCCTTTTGTAAAATTCCTCTCAAAAGTACCTAAAATGACAAAAGGAACGATTTAGGGCAATATTTGATCAAATAATCTCGACTTTGGCCTTAAATGACCCCCCAAAAGCTGTACACTTTTCGCTTCGTCACCATCTTTTGGAAGATTCTTTTTAAATGAACCTTTGATATAAACTTTCTAATTTGATTTTACTACAAACCTTTAAAACAACTGATATGAACCTGCTAAATTAAAATTTTGTTTTAAGCTTTCACTATGACCCTTTAATTATAAACCATGGGGTTTGGAACTTTGGAAGACTTGGAGGTTTACCAAACTTGACCTTGTTTGTTGACCTCTCAGTTTTATACGCTTTCAACAACAGTGTTCTACTTTGTCTCTCTCGTGACTTATATCTCTATCTCTCTCTTTTGTAAACTCCTATTTATTTGGACTCATAATATATTTCGGTCCCATAATTCGTACCTTTAATATTGCATCTTTGACTGATTCTCACCTATGTGGACCTTTGGGATATTTGGACCTTTGGGTACTTTTGGAACCTTTGGGTACTTTTGGAACCTTTGGGATATGGAACCTTTGACATTGGCACTTATATGACAGGAACCTTTGATATTGAACCTTGGTCTTGAACCATGATTATTTGAGCATGATATTGATATTAATATTTGATTCGGACTCTGGATTACCTTTGACCTTTCAGTATTTACCCATGCATTTTTATTTGTTCCCAGTTATGGGGGTCCATGACCGTAGCTTTGATGCACAAATGTTATGACTCTAGTGTGGTTGGAGAGATGTACCACACCGTCCCTTTTTGTTATATGATTTTGAGCTCAAGGATATATATGTTTGGCCACTATGATTTGATTTGCAGGGGCGTATGGATGCATCCTAGATTTGTTTGATATTGTTTGGATATCTGGTTTCGATATACATTATATTTGATTTGGTGATTGGGCATGCGTGCATGCAGTCCCTCACATTTTGGGAGCTAGCTACTCCATTGATTACTTGAGGACTCCCCTCCTACTATATTTGGTACTCCGAGGACTCCCCTCCGAATACATTAGCTATGAAGATATGATATGGTTTGGATATTTGTTTGGCCTGGGGTAAATATACTAATGCATACACTCACCTTATACCTTAACCATTTATCATACTCCCTTATCTTTTAATCCTTATTGTAAAACCCAAAAATTCAAAACATGTAAAATGACCAAATTGCCACTATAACTTAAAACTTAAATAAATACTTAAATAAAACACCAAATAAGTCCTAAACACTTGAAATATAGCAACGTATGATATATGATAATTTTGAATGAACTTTTTAATTTTTCTAAATGCCCTAAAAATATTTGTGATATCTTAGAAATTTATATGGGTCGAAAATAAATTAAAATTATGTATACTTTTATTTAAAATTGATAAATCATGAGATAAGCATCAAGATAATTATGGAAATTATGAAATTAAGGAAATTGGTTATTTCCTTAACTCCTTGGCCGAAAATTTCTATCCCCTCCTCTATATACATGGTTTGTTATATATTTTCCATTTAAAACATTTAAAAACCCTAAAACATCACTAAAATCCTAGAGGCAGCATAATAATTTCCTAGAGTTCCAAACTATTTTTCCTTGACTTACTCTAAGTCATAGAGGTTGGGAAAATTCGTGGTTGAGGTGTTCGATCGTTTGTGATTTTTTTTCATTCGATTTGGTCTAGCCGAGAAGGAGAAAATTCAAGCTGGCAATCCACATGTTCAAATTCCATTATGGTATTTTTGTATCATCCTATATATAATATATAATATGTATAAAATGATAGATTTGATCCATGCATGTTCTATTGATCATACGAATTAAAAGATAACAAAAACCCTAATAATATGCAAAACCCTATAATCGGCCATATTAGTTTTTGGGGTTTCGAAATTATTTTTGTATGGTGTAATCAGGTGTGCTCGACTCATATAAAATATGCTTACATGTTTTCGAAGCTTGAAGAACTCATTTTGATTTATTTTGTTTATATCTGATTGAATAAAAATAAAAAGGGGTGCAAATGGTTTATGGTTAGGGTTTTGGGTATTATTTTGTGATAATAAATGAGCTAATGATTGATTAATGAAGATTGGATGAATTGGAAAAATTAGGGTTTGGTATGTGGGAATTATTTTGTAGCCGATTATGATTTTGAAAAGTGTAGGGTGTGTTTTGTAATTTTGTAAACTTAAGGGGTATTTTTGTAAATTTTATTGGACCAGGGGTGTATTATATAAAATATAATATGGGGGTGTTATGTGTAAAATTTGTAACTAAACGGTTTGAATGGTAAATGAATTATAAATAAAATCCGATTTGAAATTAATAAAAATTAAAGGGGTTGTTTTGTAAATTATAAAAATGGAAGGATATTTTGTATAAAATATTATGTGAAGGGTGAAATGTGTAAATTCTGATAATTAAGGGTTACATATGCTAATATGAAATTATTATGGATATACTTGTAATTTAGATATTAATAAGGACTAATTTGTAATTAATATAAACAAAGGGTTTAAAGTAAAATATTTGTAAACTTGAAGGTTTAATATTGTTAACTTATGTATAATTTGTATAAATTATGAAAACTTGTAATATTTACACATTTGACCTTTAACTATGGCATATTTGCATTTGAAACTCTAACATATGGAAAATGATCTATTTAAACCCTAGAATCATTATGACTTATTAAAATGAACCCTAATTCCATAATAATGTTTAATAAAATACTTAACTTGCATTTTGATATTAAATCTTTCTAATTATGGAAATCTGCTATTTATGGAAACTTACTAAATATAGAAACTTTTTAAAAATGGAAACTTACTAATTTTTGAAACCTGCTAAAAATAGTAAGTTACTTAAAATGAGTAAACTTGCTTAAAGTGGAAACTTACCATAAATAGAAAGTTATTGAAAATGGAAAGTTACCTAAAATGGAAAGATAGCCTAAAAAGGAGTAATCTGATTTGAAATAAACTAGTAAATAATTATCGGCTTCTAATTCTACTAGGTTCAGTGAAGAAGGAGTGATTCCTATTTCTCTTTGATCCTTTCTCTTATCTGCTTTGTCATCTGGTTGAGGGACAGATATTCTAACCTTTTAGTAAGGTTTCTTATGACTCATGATCCGTTCCATTGCCACTATTATGATTTGTGATCTTTATACGCCTAATATCGTTGGTTCATTTGATAGTATGATTTCATATGAAGACCCTTTTAAAAATATAACCTAATTACTTTTGAGAAAAACTATTTTTGAAATGATTTATGTGATTACGATGCGATGACAGTTTTATATGAAGGTTTTAATGACTTTTATGAAATGTGTTTTTAAAGGAGTACTTTTACGATAAAAAGGTTTTAAATAATTTTCAAAAGTCCTTAATCTGTTTTATTCTCTAAGATTTCTCATGACTTTCTTTAACATCATTTGATTATTTAACTTCAAATTTTGATCCTTGCTATGAACCCTTTTGCTATTATGAACCTTTGATTTGAACCTCATGATATGAATCTTTGATTTGGACCTTTGACTTGAACCATTGCTATGATCTCTTTGTATGATCCATAATTGATCGATCCATTTCTGTTATGAATTGCTTTGATATTTTTTGTATGTTATATTTGATGCGTGGTTTTGCAACCTTGCAAAAGGTTTTACCTCTCAAGGGATCTTGAGAAGCTTGCAATCCCCACAAGGCAGTGTACCTGACCGTTGTAGTATAGTAGAGTGGCAAGTACCGGGGGATTGATTGTTCAACTCAAAGAATAGTGTTCGCTAGGGTTAAAACTCAATTAAATTAGGTCTAGAGGTGAGAGATGATTCTTTTTGTATTTTTATATTTTATGGAAAGCAAGTAAAAATCTCGGGTTTTAGAAGAATGGGCGGAATTAGTTGCTAGTCAACTAACCCAAATAACTACAAATGCAAATAAAATAAAATAAAATGACACTAAAGTAAATGTGGAGAAAAACAATAATAAGAGAAAATGTGTTTACTTAGATTTCACTACTCCCTAGCTATCTTTTACTAGTTGATTAGTTTGTTAAAATTGCATGGATGATGGGTTATATTCCTTAATACCATTCGTAGGGCTGTGTACGATCTTCCCTAACTCTATAAGCTTCTACTTCTCCCTATGTCAAGCCGACTACTAGCTCCTAACATGGCCTCCTTTGTAGTTACTTATGCATTAAATATAACCAATTAATCGTAGTACACATCCAATCATGTTTCTTAAGACGTTCAAGCAAGTTACCAATTGGAAGTCTGCCAGTTTTCTTAAGCCTAACATCGAAATCATTCATCCACAACAATTATATACAAACAACCAACCAATAATCAATAACTAAGTTTCATTACATCTAAGCAAACACAAAGAAAACTTGGCCTATCATGTTAAAGTAAAGACAAGCATAAGATGGAATCAAACAACACATAGATATATTGAATGATTATTGGAAAACTTATCTTCAATTAAACATGGATGAAAAACAAGGGTTTGGAACCCTTAAAAATAAGGTAAAATTTATGCTAGGGTTTCTCCAAAGTTCTCCTCCCAAGGTTACACACTAATGAATGAAAAATCAAAAACTATATATAGATTTTTGAGTCTGACGACGTCAAGTGTAAATTCTGACGCCATCAACTCGCCCCCATATAAACTCTCATATTACCTAGATCCAAATCTGACGCCGTCATGTGTAACTTGATTCATGGCCGTCTCTTGTATTTTTTACGTGACGGCCTTGGTGACGCTGTCACGTGTAAATCCTCCAAAAACATTCTGGCGCGTCATGTGTAACTTGATTATCTACCTCTTTGTCAATGAGTGACGGCGTCACATGCAAATCCTGACGCCGTCAGGTACTGTTTTCAGCATGATTTGGAGATTTTGTCGTTTTCTTCACTTTTTCGCTCCAAAAACGTCCAAAATGCTTCATTTTCCAGATTTCTTCTCAAAAGTACCTAAAATGACAAAAGGAACGATTTAGGGCAATCTCGACTTTGGGCTTATTCATCTCGACTTTGATAAGACGAAAAGTGTACCTAAAATGACTTTGTCCTCAAGCAAATGCGCTTTTATTCTAATCAAAATACAAGCTAGGGGTCATTTAACACTAATATAAAAGTAATTGCAACAAATAATCGTTCCACTTCAACCAAAAACAAGCACGAAAATTATACACTAGCACCTCACAAATAGTGTTTAGATACTCACATCTCTCGAGTGTAATAAAAGTATATATCACAATATGAAAATGGAAAATATCTCTCACTACCTGTCATAGCAAATAGATTTCCATAGGCTTGGGAAAGGATCAAACCTCCACCACTTGGCGTAAGCACCTAGGATAAACTATCAAAGAGGTCTTTTAAAAGGGTTATAACATGAGGTGTAGGGATATGATAAACATGGTATTGTTGGATAAAGGCAATCTTTATTGGTGGCGAGTTAATCATCTTGGTCAATTACATGTACAATGTGGCATTTCTAAGTCAAGACTCGACTCGACTTAAGCTAATCATAAACTAATAAAATATAAAATAAACATAAAAGGAAACGGGATGGTAGTCCGTATGTTTTTTTCTCTTTTTCCTTTTCTATTTATTTATTTTTTTTTTTTGCATACACTCTTGCCCTATCATCCAAAATAATACATCATAGGGGATTTGCATTCCCCTTACACTTGAACTTTTACATACTTAACAATTAACTATTCTAATGACTCGAATTAAGATAATCAAAACACTTAGAGTACTTTTTAAGATTAACGCACATATGGGGGTAATATATGATGTTCTTCCCCAATACTCCATAACACTAATACTTTACCCATGAGTCCCAATCGTCCAAAAACAATATGTAGAAGATATGACTCGACTTAGCAACCATGTAATCAATTTGACAATTAACTAAGGGTTTAAACATATAACAATAATGCACTAAAAATGAGTGCATACATGGAAGGCTAAGGCGATTTGGGTGTACATTTGGGGTGGATTGTAAACAAATTCTATCTTTAAGTAAAATGCTTAAAGTTAGAAACGAAAAAGATAGGCTCGGAGGGGTGTACTAGAGGTATCGTGTACTAAAAATGAGTATAACGCAAAGATGTGGGAAAAATTAATTGACTTTATTAGTCAATTAATTATGATACGGGTTTAAGACAAGGGTTATCCTAATGCCTCTTATCATGTAGTAAATCCTACTTTGTGAATGTAGTCTCACTAGCGGTCTCGGGATGCATCACTAACGCAAGTTCTAGAATCTAAGTACTACCGATACACTCGGAAGCATCTTTTCCTAACAAAACTAGGGGCGAACCTCACATATTTGGGGTGGAAAATTTTGAGTGGTACGGTTTTTGTACTAGTCATACAACTCCTATCCATGAGACGCTCATAAAGGCTAAAGCTTCACTCCTAAATGTTGTAAAAAAATTTAAATTTGGTGCTAAAATTGCTCTAACAAGTATTTCTCTTAGTTTTATTACACACCTACTATTCAACAAACAAACTCAAGTGCAATTGTATTCTTTAAGGTATCATCATTTACCCTCCCCTTACACTTAGGCTGAACATTGTCCCCAATGTTCAATAAAAAGGATGTAAAAGTAATGAAGGTAAAAGAATGAAACAAATACTCCCCTGATTCCTTCGGTGTGGATAATGTGATAACATGGTTAGATTCTCATCCAAGAAAATGAACGTTGAAAGCTTCCTTCCAGAAATATAAATCATCTTCTTGTCTAATATAACCTGTTAAACCTGAGAAAACAATCATGGTAAACCTCGCGTAAAATCGGCGGCCATCTATATATATAGAGATATAATGCTTGTGGAATGAATGTTTGCAGATTTCCTGGAGTTTATAAAATTAAAGAATTAACGAAAACTTTAAGACTCCGGTAGAAAAACAAAACTCGCAAAAGTTTTTAGAATTTTACATCTGACGCCGTCAGGTTATAACCCTGACGCTGTCAGAGTGTTCTGACAGAAATCTTATGTTAATTTTCCGGAAAACTTCTGGAAAAACACAAGCCTTAATTCCTGGAATTCCTGCAAAATATAATTATGACTCCATACAAGCATTTGACTCAACAAATACTAATATGCATGTTCGTTTAATATCGTTGTGATTCATGTTCAAGCTCGTTCTTAGAAACAAATTTAGATTTCCCTTAAACTTATCTATTAAATACCTTTATATGAAGTTAAGACGAAGTTAAACAACAAGGTAAAGCATTTTCACAATTTATTTTGAAACATGTACCACAGACAATAAAAATAAAACATGCATACAGAAACAAATAAAATCAAACAAATAAACAATCAAACAAATAGGGCTTGAGTTGCCTCCCAAGAAGAGCTTTTCTTTATTTACGAGTCTTGTAGCTAGACTCAAGGTCACGGGCTATCCTATATGAGTCATTTCGTCATCGAGGACATCTTTGGGGTCAAACTTAGGTTTCAATTTCCTATCGGTTCTCTTGGTTTGGTATGACTTCTCAAATTTTTCTCCATCCGGATCATATAGAATCATCTTCATATGCCATGATCTGTCACCTTCCTTAGGTGGCTTGTCCCAATTCCATTTACATTTATCACCTTCCCTTTTCCACTTGTTCATTCCTAAGTTGATAGGCATCACTCCTAGGAATTCAATCATTTTCCTAAAGACTAAGGGATCCTCAAATTGGTTTAGTTCTTCATCCCTAGCTATGAGTTGCTCTACTGAATGCATTTTGTTTATAAACTCCTCCTCTAAATAAAATGGGCGTTGAGGTCCTATGAAGTCTCTATTAACCCAAGGTTCGTATCTAGATGGTCTCCTATTCAAATCTACCCAATGAGGCATTGGTTCCTCACTAGTATCATAGGCATGTTTCTTAACATAATAGACCGACCAAGTTTCTCCTTCTCCTACCGCTATTCTAGATTCCTTACAATCAATCATCGCACTTGCGGTAGCTAAAAATCGTCTTCCTATTAATAAAGGGCATGTAGTGTCACTAACCATATCAAGGAGGTGGAAATCGGCTAATATTGTCAACGTTCCTATATGCACTAACACATCCTTCACTATCCCAACCAGATACGCTACACTTCCATCCACAAGCCCTATGATTACCTCTGTTTCATCTAATTTTCCCGGCTTAAGAGTGGTATACAGAGATAATGGAAGCAAATTTAGGCTTGACCAAAGATCGGCTAATGTGTCAAAAGCCTCAAAATTTCCGATCTTACAGGGTAAAACGAATATGCCCGGATCATCTAATTTTTTTGGCAGCTTGTTTTGAATGAAGGCGGTCCTATTCTTACCCAACTTGAGTTTCTCTTCATATTTCTCTAAAAGGGCATTGTAATATGTATATATATATATATATATATATATATATATATATATATATATATATATATATATATATATATGTGTGTGTGTGTGTGTATATATGTATATACATATATATATGTGTGTATATATATATATATATATATATATATATATATATATATATATATATACATATATATATACATATATATACATATATAGATGTGTGTATATATATATATATATATATATATATATATATATATATATATATGATGAGGCGAAAAGTGAATAACTTTTAAGGGGTCATTTAAGCTCGAATTCGAATTTATTTGATCAAATAATGCCCTAAATCGTTCCTTTTGTCATTTTAGGTACTTTTGGAGTGAAATCTAGAAAAGGAAGCATTTTGGACGTTTTTGGAGCATAAAAGTGAAGAAAACGGCAAAGTCTTAATTTTCCTTGCTGGGAACAGTACCTGACGGCGTCACATCTTCCTACATGACGGTGTCAGGAGTAACAAAAGAGGTGGAAGTGGACAATACACGTGACGATCCAGAGAGTTTTGTGCATAGGTGATGACGGCGTCACCCAAGGCCGTCATGGTCCAAGTATTAGTGACGGCCCAGAAGAAATTTACACATGACGGCCTCACAATTGGATCTAGGCAATACGATTTCTATTATGGCGGCGAGTTGACGGTGTCACAACTCAATACATGACGCCGTCACCCTGTAAAATATATATATAGTTTTCCAAATTTCATTCATTAGTGTGCAACTTTGAGGGAAAAACCCTAGGCCGATTTTCACAGCTTTTTCAAGGGTTTCAACCCTTTGAAACTTTCATGTTCTATTTGAGATAAGTACTCTTTTAATTCATTCAATATGTCTATGTGTTGTTTGAATATATCTTATGCTTGTCTTCAATTTAACATGCTAGGCTAGATTTCTTTTGTGTTTGCTTAGATGTAGTGAAACCTAGATGTTAATTATGGGTTGACTGTTTGTTTATTGTTGTTACTGGCAGACTTCCATTGGTAACTTGCTTGAACGTCTTAAGAAACATGATCGGAGGTGTACTACGATTTTTGGTTGTATTTAATGCGTAGGAGAATTCTAATGATCCCATGTTAGGAGCTTCTAACGGCTCGACATAGGAGTGAAGTAGGATCCTATAGAGTTAGGGAATATTGTACACGGCCCTACGACTAGTATTAAGGAATATGACCCGTCATCCATGCAATTGTAACAAGCTATCAACCTGTAAAAGATATCTAGGGAGTAATGAAACCTAAGTAAACACGACTTTCCCCATCATTGTTTACACCACTAGTATAATTAGATTTATTTTCATTTCAGTTATTCTATTTTGATTGCATTCGTAGTTAATTAGGTTAGTTGGCTAGCAACTAATTCCGCCCACTCTTCGAAAACCCGAGATTTTATTGCTTTTATAAAATATAAAAATACAAAAAGAATCATCCCTCACCTCTAGACTTAGTTTAAGAGACTTTCTAATCCTAGCGACACTATTCCTGAGTTGAACGATCAATCCCCTGGTACTTGTCACTATACTATACTACAACGATCAAGTACACTGCCTGGTGGGGTTTGTAAGCTACTCGAGAGGTAAAGCCTGGTGTTATTCCCACGTATCAAGTTTTTGGTGCCGCAGCCCGGGGAATAGTTATTGTCTAGGTTAGGATTTCTTTTTATTAGGTCTACTTGCTAGATTCCTTTCTAGTAAGATTTTATTTTTATTTTTTTAGGTTTTCTTTAGTCTATCTCATTTCTTTGTGTCTTTGTTCGTAACCTTTACCATCCGACATCATGGAAGGTGGTAACATCTTTGAACCCATCAACCCACCACAACAAAACCACCCACAAAACCCACCACTAGCAAACCAACATCTTAGGCCCCGAACTTTAGGAGAATATTCCCGTCCTAGCCACCAAGGCTATCGAAACACTATTGAGATAACTCAAGGAGCCAATGTGTCCCCCTTGCGATAAGACACCATCCGGTTGGTGTAAAGCGGATGTGCATTCCATGGACTTCTTTCCGAAGATCCTAACCAACATCTCAAGGATTTCCTTAAAATCGTAGATTCCATAGACCTTGATGTTGTAACTAGAGAGTCAACCCGATTACGCCTATTCCAATTCTCTCTACGTGATCAAGCTAGTCAATGGCTTGAACATTTACCCGCGGGATCCATCACCTCATGGGATGATCTCACCACTCATTTCCTTGCTCAATTTTTCCCACCGAGGAGAACTACCAAGCTTAGAAATGATATCTTGATGTTTCAACAACGTCAAGGTGAAACTCTATATGAAGCATGGACTCGTTTCAAGGACTTACTCCAAAAAGTCCCTCATCATGGCATAGATCTTTGGCTCCAAGTCCAAATCTTCTATGACCATATCGACCTCTCCACAAGGCGAACCATTGACCAATCGGCCGGTGGCAAGCTACGTGATCTAAGTGCGGAAGAATCATGGGAACTCATAGAAGATCTTGATCTGTGTGACAACGAAAGTTGGAATGATCCCCGTGATTTGAACAAAACGGTCAAGGCAATATCTTTGCCTTCGAATAATTCTAGCACTCCTGACCGTAGGATCATGGAACTTGAGGACCAAGTCAAGTTTCTCATGAAATATTACGAAGCTCCCAAGCCTTCAAGCCAAGTGAACAAAATCACTTCTTCATGAGAATTATGTAGTGGTCCCCATGATACTCGTGATTGCGTGGAACTCCCCGGACAAGCTTTTGCGGACTACGCATCCTCGCGTACCGACGAAGCGGGAGACAAGTGGTACACTTTCAAACCCGAGCCAAACCCTTACGGTGATTGCTACAAACCTTCTTGGAACAATCACCCGAATCTTAGGTGGAAACAAAACCAAAACAATTCTTCCAATCCACCTAATCGTTACCAACCAAACGGTCCACCCGCTAACCGTACTTTCAACAACAATCCTTCCAATAACTATGGTAGTACCAAAAATTTTAAAGGATTGATGTCCAAGTTTATGGCATCTCAAGAAGCTCGCATATCTAAGTTTGAAGCCGATTTCAAACAAAAGCAAAGCGAGATGACCACCAAAATAGACACATTGTTGAAAGTTCTCAATGACCAAGAAATGAAAGCACTCCCAAGCGACACGGTCAAGAACCCGAAACTAAACGTTAATGCCATATCATCGGTTTCGTCACCTACTTCTTGTCCACAATACTATTCGGTCAAAGGAATGAGCACGTGTTTCAAGCAAACCTAAATTCTTCAAAAGGACCAATCGAATAAAACATCCGATATCAAACCGGTCAATAACATAGTTGAAACACCTCCTACACTTGACCTTGACGATGAATTCAAGGAGCTCCACCTTGAACACCCCGTCATTGATGTCTTAGCCCGTGCTCCCTACTATAGTGCCCTACTTGAAAAATATGAGAAATTTAAATTGGGTAAAAATGGGACCGCCTTCATTCAAAACAAGTTGCCTAAGAAGCTTGATGATCCGGGTATATTTGTTTTGCCTTTTAAGATAGGAAAATCCGAAGCTTTCGACACACTAGCCAACTTAGGATCAAGCCTCAACTTGATTCCCTTATCCCTTTTCACCTCTCTTAAGCTAGGAAAGTTAGAGGAGACGGAAGTGCTAATTGGTCTAGCGGATGGAAGTACTGCCCACCCGGTCGGAATGATCAAGGATGTAATAGTTCACGTAGGAAAGTTAACTATTTTAGCGGATTTTCACGTCCTAGATATGGTTAGTGATACTACATGCCCATTATTAGTAGGAAGAGGATTTTTAGCAACCGCTAGTGCCATGATAGATTGTAAGGAGTCTAAGATAGTGGTAGGAGAGGGTGATACTTGGTCGGTTTATGATGTTAGGAAGCATAGCTACGATTGTGAGGACGAACCGACACCACATTGGGTAGAGATGAATAGGAGACCATCTAGATATGGGCCTTTGATAGAAAGAAACTTTATAGGACCTCAACGCCCATTCTATCTGGAAAAAGATTTCATCGATATAACACATTCGGTGGAAAAACTCATAGCTAGAGATGAGGAACTAGACCCTTTTGAGGATCCCCTAGTATTTAGGAAAATGATTGAGTTCTTATGCGTAATGCCTATCAACATAGAGATGAATAAGTGGAAAAGGGAAGAAGATAAATGTAAATGGTACTGGGACAAGCCACCTATGGAAGATGACGGATCATGGCATATGAAGATGATTTTATATGATCCGGATGGAGAGAAGTTTGAAAGGTCATACCGTAACAAGAAAACCGATAGGAAGTTGAAACCCAAGTTTGATCCCAAAGATGTCCTCAACGAGGAGCTCACCCATATAGGATAGCCCATGACCTTGAGTCTAGCTACACGACTCGTAAAATAAAGAAAAACGCTTCTTGGGAGGCAACCCATGTTTTGTGTGATTTTTATTTGTTTGATTGTTATTTGCTTCTGTATGCATGCTTTATTTTTATTGTTGGTAGATCATGTTTCAAACTAAAATTGTGAAAATGCTTTATTTTGTTGTTTAACTTCGTCTTAACTTCATACAAAGGTATTTTGCAAAAGCTAAGTGTAAGGGGAAACCCCAAATTTGTTTTTAAGAACGAAAATGATCATGATTCGCCACAATATTAAATGAACATATATATTAGTATTTGTTAGAGTCAAATGCTTGTATCGAGTCATAATGATGTTTTGCAGGATTTTCCAGGAAGTAGGACATAAGTTTTTCCAGAAATTTTCCGGAAACTTAACGTAAAGATTTATGCAGGTCACTTCTGACGGCGTCAGGAATTAACACCTAACGGCGTCATGTGTAAAATTCTGGAAATTCTGCGAGTTTTGTTTTTCGTACATGTTAATAAACATATTTATAAATTGTTACCTTTAATAAAAAAAAATATAAGTTGTTCTCATTTGCTCCTGGATAAGTCTCACCAAGTGAGGATTTTGCTTCCAAACTCTTGAAGCATAGGCAGTCATCATCACAATGTTAAATAAGAACCATCATGCATAAACATATAAACTCGTGTGTATGTGTTGCATGCACCAAAACAATTTGACATATATACCTGCAAGATTTGTGGATTCGCCTACACCATTGCTCAAAGTGCTTGGAACTGAATAAAACAAATAGATTTCTATTTATCTAAGTAAACTGAGCATGTCACATTGCTATATACGTATGTGTTTTATATGTGAATACCAGTGGACTGTTACGGTGAAAATCCAGGTTGCGAGGCGGAGCACCAGCACGCGCATTAGCTCCCATATCAGGAAGACCCTATAGACCAAATGTAAGAAATTTATTAATCACAATTATTGAGATGAAACAGGCTTTTGAGACTTTAAAATATTACCTAAGTATCCAATGGGTTAACATTCGGTCCAGCTGCAGGCACAACTGCTGGTTGTGCATCTTGTGGGAGCTGATTGTCCAATTGTTTATTTTTCTTTCAGTCAATCGTATCTTCAAATTTAATAGTTAAAAACAAAAAAATATGTGTTAAATCTTATTAATGTTTGTTTCATTATGATTACTTAGTACTTTAGCAGTTAGGTTTGTTTGATGTAGTCTTTGTAACTTATTAACTAAACGGTATAATAGTTCCAATAACCAATACGAAACACCACATAACTTATGAATAAGCCAAAAGCTGAATTAAGCAGCCTGATAAGCCAATCAAAGTAAGGTTATGAGCTATTCGAAAATCTTAAAAATCAAAAACTTTGGATGAATCCTATCCTTTTCGAAAATATTTAAACAAAACGTATACAATAAAGCTTGTACATACCTAATAACAATAATGATCAACAACAACAATACCCAATCCTTCCGGCAAGTGTGAGTGTAACAAAACAATAAGCAAAATATATTTCTTTTAGGGGTAATTTCATATTTAGGTATTACTAAATATTTCGGAACATACTTCTCTCTTGTTGGAATTGCTGCTACCGGCAATGGCAATATAGTTCAAGACCTGTTGCTTTGAATAAAGCTTCTTCTGAGTTGTAGTTTCCTTAAATAACGTGTCCTTATGTCCAGTTAACATAGCCCACACTACCGCAGTCCATCCATCAGGTAGGCAATCACGAGCTATCAAGGGTAGTGGAAGTTCCTCTACGTATAGACAGAACTGGTCTCTTGTACTCCTAAAAAATAACAATATTGATCAAATTATTGAAACACATACACATATGTTAAACGAACAAATAAGCTGATAACCCAAACAAAACGATAAATATCAAAGAAAGTACCTTTTTATTGCTTTTTGACTGGTACAAATAATCAATCATCGTGCTGTCAACCTGTAAAGATGGAATTAACTGAATTATATATTGAATGGACATCTTTTCATGAGCTATCAAGGGTACCTGTGATAAAAAACACGATTACTCATACTAAACATTATTAATGTAAATATATAATTTAGTATCATGCTTGATATCAAAATAGAAAATACGGGTTGTCGAACTTTTATACCTCCGAAATGATTTGGGGTAATAAGGCTACCATAAGTTTAACCATCAAGCATACTTTGTATTCAACAATCTGCTAAGATGAAAACTAATACCACAAGTTACTTTGAGTAGCTGACAGCCTCTGCCTGCTACTGGAAGGTGCAAATCGAAATCCGTTTTGTAACCTTCATCTTGTATCCTAACAATATAGTGGCAAAAGTTAGCATAACCTATCACATCAACTTTATGCAATCGGTCAAACAGAAAAGGTATTGCAAAAACAATGACACAAACATAAGAATAAATAAAGCAACTCATATTTGATATGATTAGAACATAAAATAAAAAAAGCTCAAGATAAATTAAGAAGATTAAGAACTAATTAGAAAAAAAAAATACTTACTTGTTTGATGGCGATTATCTGATGATGATGATGATGATGACGCCTCCACATCATTCAAGCATACTAACATCATATACAGAAAATCAGAAAATGTACAAAAATCATTAGGGTTATGAGAAAAAGGAGGCGTGCCTTGTTTTGTTACCTGTTTTTTTAATCTATATAATTAACAATAGGAAAACACCTATATTTAGATTTTATAATTACAAACTGCACAAAGACACATTAAAAACCTAAAATCATGAAGGAGTTTTCTTCCTGGAGAGAGTTGTGCTTATTAGGGTTTTTGTTTCATCAAAAAATATACGTATGATTTTTAAAGAGGGATGAAAGTGTATTACGTGATTATGATATTAGGGTAATGGAAAAGAATTATCCAATGTATACTTCCTATATAGATTTTGGCATACACAATCTTAACAAAAAAAATGGTGGTTCAGTGGTAAACATGTCACATTACATCCTCAAGGTCTTGACTTCGAATCCATGCATGTGCTTTTTTGAAAAAAAATACGAAATTAATTATTAACAGATTAAATATGCTGAAATGGAAATCATAACTAACACTACTAATGACATGACACTCAAAAAGTGATGACAAGGCATTGATCGTGCTTATTTGGCATTAAATGGTCAAACGCCTCCTGTTTTATATATATATATATATATATATATATATATATATATATATATATATATATATATATATATATATATATATATATCTGTGTGTGTATGTGTGTGTGTGTGTTTGAAAGCTCGTGTCTTTTGTTATCATTTATTAAAGCTATGCTTAGGATGGTCTAAATAATACATGCTCCAAAAGGTTACAATTTAAACATAGCTTGCATAAATATTTTGTCTTGCTTCTTTCGTGACTTTTTCACAATACTTGTCTGCTACTTGTGCACTTATAATTTATCAAAGTGTTTTTGGTATGATAAACATTTAGAAGTCTTTTTATCCTACAAATTAGTCACATAAATCATTGTGTTAATTTATGGCTAAGTATGCTTAAATGTCTAAGTGTAACGACAAAACAATTTCACATTGAAGTGTTTCAAATAATGTCTTTTGATTTCTATCTTTTTGTGACTAAGTATGCTCTTGCATAGTATGATTATTTATCTTGATGCTATCTTTTTGTGTGGTGATTTCTTGTCTACTAGATGAATGTGTTGTTTTTTTGCTTATATAAGATGTTATCTTTTGATTTCTATCATGTTGACATCTTTTGTCACTAACAAATTTGTTTTGTAGGTTGATAACAAATCATTTGTTATCTCATTTCTGTTTTAACTCTTATATGCTTACTGTGCATAATTTTAATCTCATACTTACTATTCGTTGTTTAGTGATATCTGTTACAGGATCCTTACACTTGCGTATAGTTTTATAGCATGTAGGATTAAGTTTTAGAGGCATGACTCTACATTTTTGTATCTTTCAACCGACCTCCTTCCAAATCGCATTATTGCTTCCGCTTTCCTAAAATCATCTCCATCACTATTTAGTTATAACAATACTCTTATCCTCTCCACCTCCTCTGAGAAAACCACATGTCTTGTCATGCGATCATCTCGCATTGATAGAGAAGAGCTACATGACTTCAAGGATGAAGTTCTTTGTATGCTAACCAACATCCGCAAAAACATTACTAAGCTCATCGCTTTCATTAACTTGCAACCTCCTAAACACTTTATCGTCATTCTTTATCTGATGCATTACATATTATAGGATCTACTCCTTGATAGATCTTGAGCCTATGGATTGATAGCTTGCTAATGTAATCAATAGCATAACTATATGGAAAATCTCTGTATGCTTGTATCAATGCTGAATATAAATACAAACACAATATACTAAACACTTGATCCTCTATGGATCATTTTATTAATCACTAAGATTGTTTTTTAAACTTGTACATAATACATTGACAATGGGTTCCTTTTAAACTACAAGAAACCCTAACATCTCTATCAAGAAACGAATAATCATTAAACTATAAAAGATATTCTACATATCTTATCCTAAAATAAACAAAATCTATCCTACGGATTAACTATATCCGCAGAACTCTATCATCAGCAGAATCCAAATCATTAGCAGAATTTGTATATGCTTCAGCAGAATCCTGTCAGCAGTATCCATCAGCAGAATCTATGTGCTGACTTCAATAATTCCTAACAATCCTCCCCTAATCTTGAATTTGACATGGTTAACTTCAAGATTCTTGATAGATCTTTAACTTCCAGAAGATCTCTATGTGCAGCAAAGAACCTTATCAGCAGCATCTCTATGAGCAGCAAAACCTTAAGCCTCCATTCTTTGCAGCAACAAATGACAAAATGTACATCAAAACATAAGTCTCATACTATTCTCATCACTTCCAGGTGTGTTAACTCCTGTGAGAGGTGAATCATTGAAAATAATGGATTTGATGTCTCTTTACCAATAGCCATCACTACTGGAGTAGCCAAATATTTCAGTTCACAAACTATGGTACACTGATAACCATATGATTTTTAGCAAATCATCAGCTATAAACGGATTTGAGATGTCTTTACATGTAGCCGGTTGTTCAGGACTAGTCAATTATTTGGTTGATTAAATCACCTTGGTAAATTGAATACCAAGTATGGTTTTCCACTACCTTTACCACAACCCATACACTTGTTGGCTAGTCAATTATTTAGAATCCAAAAGGAAAAATCCATGGTTAATTGAAAACCATCCAACTCTCAGCTGTTAAGCATGGGTGAGTTGAGTACCCAATAGTTTTTAGCAAACTATTACAACTATCAACAGATTTGATTTGTATTTACCAAAGTTGTACCCTTTGGACTAGCCAACTTTTTAATGGAATAGTCGACATCATGGTAAGTTGATAACCAGATAAGGTGTGGTGAATAACCAACACCGAGACCTGCATACAACAAACATAGCACTATACAAATCTGTTAGTTTTTTTTATAATAAGAAGAAAATAAACATACAAAAATACAGAATACCATTATCAAGTAGCTCTAGATGCCCTAATCCCGGATTTGAACAAATGAACCAAAGACTCAGTAAAAAGTATAGCATTCCCAACTGGATCAGGAGGAATTTCCAGATGATGTAGAAGCATCTTCTCCATAAGAGCCACAGTCAAAGGATAGTCCTGGTCTATAAACATAGCTACTCTTAGACTAGCTGTAGTTTCTTAGACCAGGGTAAAACCTCCAGCTTAAAACTTTCCACCTGTGATTGTTTTTTGAAACTGCATAACCAGTACCAGTGGAAGACCCAGAGTCCATGAGCACTTGAAGATCACCCAATAAATATAGCTCAGCACCTTCAGGATTATGATTAGAATAATACTTGGTCACCAGGTCAAAAAGAGTTAGTTGATCTTGGTGATCCACAAGATGCAAAATTTCGTGCAGAAAGGTGAATTGCATAGATGATCCATCTAGCCTATAAACAGTATTAGACTGCCCATTACAAGAAACGTCCCATCTAACCAAGACATTGAAAGATCCTTCTGGCCAATCTTCAACAGACCCTTCCTCAAGAAAAGAATCATCATCAGCATTGAGATCTAAATTCATCCTCGCATGAGTAGATGTAGAGAAATTTATTCTAGCCATCCTCTTGGCCCTTCTACCAGGAATATAAATAGCAGAGTGAGGAGAAGATGATTCATCAATAGTCAAGACAGGCTCATGAGTAATTGCTGAAGGTTCATGAGTAGCAACTGATGGAGATACTGTTTGAGTAACTTCAGAAACCATGGCAGAGGGTCTACCAAGTGAGACAGAGCCTGGTTGAGCATCCATTTCCAACCTAGCTTGTTTAGCCCTAGCAGCTTCAAGCTCTATTAGTCTGACCCTTTCCTCATGAATTTGATCCTCATGCAACCTCTGTGCAGCCTCTTCACCCAGTCTTTCTTCCTCCATCTGTCTTCTGGACCTTTTCCTAGAAGGAATATCTTCTTCTACAACCTTAGCTTTGCCCTGGTCCATAGAAGAAGTACCAACAACAGTAGTATTATCAGCAGAAACATCAGTAGAAGAATCATCAGAAGTAACATATGCAGGACCAGCAACATGTGCACCCATATCAGTAGATGAAGTGGCATCAGCAGGATGTTGCAGAGATTGTGGATCAATAGAAGCAGCAGCACCAATCTTAGTTCCTTTGGAAGATGGTTCTGTATCAGCAGACTGCATACTTGGAAAAGTATGATGAGAACCAAGAAGTCCATCCCTGCTTAGTCTAGTCTTAATTAAGTTGTATTGGTGAATCAGCTGATCATCTGACAAGGACCAGACCTGAGTCCTAGTCCAGGGAGTATTGTACACTGCAGTACTCTGATTCTTCACAAATTCTCTCATCATCTTCTTTTGTTGTGCTTGTGTAAGAGGCTTATCCCTCTTTGCTTTGGCATTCTTCTCAGCATCAGCTCTCCTCCTGAGTTTCATAATCTCAACCATTCTGGTAGCATAATCAGCTTCAGAAACATTATCTCCAAGAATCTCTCTACCAAGAACAGGATTGGAAACCACTTGATTCCCAATTTGCATCCAATCAGCTTCATCAAAATCTGGAACAGCAGCATCCAATTCTCTTTGTCGTGCAAGAGGCAAAGTAGAAACATATTTGTTTGTAGTAGATTGGAATTCTGAATCATATTTTGCCTGTAGCTCTTGAGCCAAATCTGAACTTTTCTTTTTATCTTCACATTCCTTCAAAAGTCTTTCTTGCTCAAATTTTTCTTGTTCTGACACAAGATCAGCAGCAAAAGATCCAGAAACGTCAGTAGAATCATCCTTAGAAATGCTTGACTCCTGCATAAGATCAGCAGTTGAATCCTGGACATCTGGATCAATAGAAACATCAACAGATCCTCTGGTATAAGGACCAGAAGTTGTGTCTCCATCACCAGTATGCTCATGGACAGATGTATCATCTCTAGGAGATACCACATATTCTTTACCAGCAACAAAGATTGTATCTACTGATCTAGTAGCACCAGCAGTGACCTTATCAGCAGAAGCAACACACAAGTCAGCATCAGCAGAATGGGCTCCAGCAACATCATCACTTTGTGTATCATTTCCAAGAACAGCAGCAATAGATTCACTAAGAGGCACCCCTGAGTCAGCAGCCAAATTCTGAGCATCAACAGACACTTTGATTTCTTTCCAATATAATATCTGGGTTGCCTTCTTTGATACTTGATAGGTTCCTGGGGCTTAAGAGATTTAGCAGTGGTAGGTTGATTGGCTCAGAAGTAGTTAACTAAAGTCAACCACAGTTGTGGTCAATATGGTCAAACTACCTAGACCAATGCTTCCGGGTAATATAGAGTATCACCAAGTCGTTATGTCCCGACGAGGTGTGGATTGTGCTTTAGCGTGCTTGTGATCGGGTGATTATTCACAGAAAAGGGTTGTGATAAGAATTATTTGAGAATTATGAAATGAAATAACTTAGGAAAGCTATGTGATTGATTACTGGAATTAAGATTAAGAAGAAACGAGCTAAAACCTAAAAACGTACGTTTTAATTAAAAACGTACACTGACGAACGTGAAAGAAAGTACAACTTATGAACTGAAAAGGCTACGAGTGTGAAATTATTATTTTTACAATCCTAATAAATTAAGAAAATTTTTAGAAAAAGAAAAATTATTTTTACACTATTTAATTATTAATTTATTACTAATTATTTATTTATTAACTAATTATATTGATTTAAATTACTAAAAAGACTTAGATAATTAAGAAGATTTTTATAAATCAAATTAACATCATAGGAATCCTAAAAATTATAAAAAGTTGAATTTATGTATTTTTAAACTAATTTACTAATTATTATTCTAATTATTTATTAATTACCAATTAAACTAATTATATTATAAAAAATAGAAAATGAACAGTAGAAATTCTAGAAAAATTTATAAAAATGTTTTAACTTATATAAAAGCTAGAAAAATTATAAAAACTAGGTGTTACTTTATAAAATCTAATTATGGTATTTAATTATTTAATATTAATTAATAATTAATTAAACTAAAATTAATTCTAAAAACCACTAAGACAAAAGAAAAATCTGGAAAAATTTCTAAAATTACTTTAATATAAAAGAGATTTAATAAAAATATAAAAATGATAAAGTTCTTATAAATAAGCTAAAGAGAAAATTAAAAAGATAATTTCTATGAAATATAAGCTATCACTAAAATTAAAATTGGTTTTTTGTGTTTTTTCTTTTTCCAAACTATTTTTACACTAAAAACTAAAAACTTTTACAAAAACTCTTTTTATGAAACTTAGAAATAAGCACTTTGAGTGCTTATTAGTCCAAGCAGTTGACTTTCTTTGACCAGGAAAGGAATTAAGCTCAAATGGAATTATGTGGGGTCCACAATGATGTATTCTGCTTCAGTTAAGTTATTTGAACAAGTTTAAGCAAGATTTACCCAAATAAGTAAGCTGAATAAGCCAAGAGACCAAAATAAGCACTTGCTTATTTGGAACTGAGACAGAAAATGGGACAGAATTTGGAAAGGATTTCAAGTGGGGTCCACAGGGTTTAAAGTCAAACTTTTTGTCAAAACTTCAAGAGTGCCAGGAGGGGGGTTGGGAGAACCCAAACTTGGACTGTGGGACCCACTGGGGTGGCCACAATCAACCACCAAAGTTAGTGGGGTGGCTGGGTGGTCTGATGCACAGGGGACTCAGTTCCCCAGCAGCCTACTTTGAGGGGCAATTTTGTCCATAATCAAAAATAGAAAAAATGTAAAAATTCAAGAACAATGAAGTTAAGCTGATAGACTACCACAAGAAACAAGTTTCAAAGCCTGAATCAAATCCTAAAATTCACAATAATTCCTTGGATTTATGAGATTTCTGCCTAGGGTCAATTTTGACTTTTTGAAAATTTACCCAAGGTTGACTTTGGTGAATTTATACTGACTCCTAATGACTTAATAAGCTATTTGAGAACTAAAATAAGTTGTGTTGCCTAGATATACAATGATATTATGAAAATAAGACCCTATATCCTACACAGTTAACAACTTAAAGAGATTAAAAAGGAATTTTGACTTTTTTCAGTAACAACCACCAAGCTTAAGGCTTGATCAAACTTTATTGACCCTATGAATGAAGTGTAAGCTATATGCAACCACTAGAAACCACAATAACACAGCCAAAGAAACAATGCCAAACACCCATTAAGGAATCAATTTTGAAGATTTTCAAAGGATATAACAATCTTAGACTATGAATCTGGTTCATCAGGTTACAACATGATGTGATGAGGTCATTTGAGCACAAATATACAAGCTTAACCCACAGATTCTCAAAAATTACTATAATGCTATTTGAGGTAGTTAAGTTAGCACAACTAGAATTTAATGATCAAATATCAACTTTTAAGCAATACTCACACTAAGACACATTAAACTAACACAGAAAGTACAAATAGAAGTAAATTTAATCAATGGAACAGTTGAAAGTTACAAATGGCACAAGAGACTCACAATGTGCCTTCCAAGCAGAAACTATGAACCAATGATCAAGTAACCACCCTAACACCTCCCCTGAGGTACTAACACCACAGGAACACAATTCCATCCTTTGGCATTCTTCAATCTTCTTCTTCTTCCTTTTTCTGATTCTTTTTTATTTTTATTTATTTTTTACTGATTTTTCTTATTTTCTTGAAAATTGAACATGAGATAGGATTAGTGCTCAATATAACTTATAAAGACTTAACTAAGATTAAATATGAGCTTATGGAACAATAGGAGCAAGTTTTACCACAAATTGAGATAAACATAAGAATTTGAGAAAATTGAGTTTAAATACGAAACTTGGATTTCATTACTAAAAACTTGAGAATTACACTGATTATACTTAGATTACAACTGAAAAAGCTAAAATAAGACTTGGAAATTAAAATTTTACAATAAGTGGAAAATTACAATAAACTTAAAAATCTACCCACTACTGCTCTCTGCTTCTTTTTCCATTTATATGGGGCCATTAGGGTTTGTTGAAGCTTCTGAGTGACTCCCACCAAGGTTCTGAGCAATTGGATCCTTTTAACTCTATCTTGACCTTTGAATTGGATTTGGCACCATTTTTGTCAAAGGAGCAGTTGGTATTTTGCTTGAAGGATCTTGATATTAATAAAGGAATTTTGGAGTTTTGTTGAAAGTTGGGGGGCAAGGAATGGTAGGCATTAATTGGAGGTGAGGAGGGGGGATGTGGAGTGTTGGTTTGGTTTTACAGGTTGGGAAAGGAGGAAAGGTCAAGGTTTGACCTTTGTTGACCGAGGGGAAAAAACGAAGGAGTGATATATTTTGATGGGAAGTGGGCTGCTGTTGGTGATTGGGCCAAGGAGTAGAGGTTTGGGCCTGGAGTGATAAGGGTGGGCTGAGGTTGTGTTTGGGGTTTGTTTGTTGGGTGATAATAACTTCAAGGGTCTGTTTGGTATTATAGTAATCACAAGGACTAATTTTGCAATTTTCTGAAAATGAGGGACCCAAGTTGTAATTATTCCAAAGTATCACCAAGGACCAATATTTCCAAGTTTTCTCATTCCAAGGACCAAACTTTATTTTTTCATTTTCCAAAATTCCTAGGGACCAAATTTGTAAGATTTGAAATTTGAGGGACCAAAGATGTAATTTTTGAAACTTAAGACCCAAGTACTATATTTTGTGAAATTTGACTTTCAAAATGCTTGGGTTGACTTTTCTTTCAAAAATAAATGCATAGGGACTATTTTTGAAAAGTTTTGAAACTTGGGGGACTGAAACTGCCAATATTGCAAACTTTGATCATTTTTCATTTGTTTTTGCTCATTTTGCATTTAAAACACATAAAACACAATCCCTGGGATAATTTCAGTATTTTGATGACTTTTTGATTGTTTTTGTATGTTTTGGCAGTTTAAATACGATAAAAATGATGAGTGTTTGAGCACTCATCATAGGTGCAGGTGGAGGTGGTGGCTGAGCTAAAGTCACATCAGCCAAGAAATGAAGAGACTCAAATGGCACATCTTTCTGCTCATCTTCTGATTCAATCACCACTTGCCGCTGTCTCTTTTGTCCTAGTTATCTTTCCAAATCTTGAACCTTTGCTGTGAGCACATCTATTTGACCACCCAGATTTGCTTTTGTGTCTTTGGGTTCTTTCTCCAAGTCATCAACCTTCTTTACATACCTGTTAAGCAAAGTACACATGGAGGTGAGAGTAACAGGACCTTCAGCTCCACCAGCAGGAATATCTATGGTATTGGGAGCATCATTGGTCATGACAGGAGAATTATAAAACCCTGCATCTAAATCCTCATATTCCTCAAAAGGAGGTCTCATTGTACTTGGTGTAGCAAGTCTTGTAATCTGTGGAGAGTTTATAGGTTGGTCAAAGCCAGAAACCTCAGGTGCCACATGCTCATTAGAAGCATCAACACCAGGTGAGGATGGTGGTGTGGGAGGTCTAGGTGTGGATGGTCTAGGAAATGGTGGTGGTTGGGCATCAGCAGCAACTGATGCACTTGCATCAGGAGCAACTGAAGGACCCTTAGTAGAATCCACTGGTGCATTAGCATCAGCAGGTTTTTGGCCACCAGCAGCTGCATCAGCAACTGCATTACCACCAGGCAACATAGCAGGTAGTAAAGGCCTGTGTACCCTATTATATTTTGACTGCATAGAAGCAAATAATTTGCTAGACAACCTCTCAACAGGTACATGTGTGGAGTCATTGGTCTGAATACCTAAGATTATTTGAAAGAAACCTAGGATACATTAAAAATTTAAGTTTGGTATCCTTAACATTTTTAACCATTTCATCAAATATATACTTAGAGAAATTAAAAGTTCTACCCTGAGATAAGCACACAATAGCAAGAGCAATATCAGTGGAGAATTGATCCCAACCTCCAGACTTAGAGCTCATACATTGAAGCAGAGTGTGTACCAGATATCTCCATTTAGGGAAGAATTGGTTCTTGTGCCAGACCTTCCCATCTCCAGCATATCTAACAGCCTGAAGACCCTCAAGAATCTCTTCCTTAGGTGCCTCATACTCACCACCTTCATCATCAAGCTGTGATTGAGCCCTAACCAATGACTCTGTAACTACACATTCTTCCCCATCAATAGTAGCCACAATCTCCATTGTATAACACCCCCAATTCATGATGTAGCGGAATTCAAACTGGGTGTTACTCGACGGCACAATAGTCACAATAACAGAAAACGAACTCTAATTGAGTCGTTTTAAAAGGTTTATCATTCAAATTATATAAATATCAGAGATTACAAAATGAGGTCCCAGATGGTTCCATGTTTACAATTTACATTAAATGAGTTTTTGAATGATAATAAATTTTATAGCCATCTTGAATATCCGTGCCATCCTTTGTAACAATTCGCAATTTCAGGTTAACTTTTATTCCCGAAAATTTCACTATTCACTTTTTACTATTCACTTTTCACTATTCATCTCAGAAATTTTTATTTCATATTCTCGTAAGTTAAACTATTTTAACGATAATCCGAGAGTTTGACGCTCGTCGGATCATTTCTGCAAAAATCACAAAGCCGTGTCCGAGATTTACTTTTAGGTTTAAACGTCCTTCCAGCATCCCGATATATCCATAAAACATTATAAACAATAGAAATATGATTTTCTATCATTTTATGACAATTCCAAAAGTTTCGGAATTTTACGTTTTTCAGTTCAGCGTTTTACGCGAATTGCACGTTTTAGACCCGTGTTTCTAGTTTTTAGCAGGGTTTTAGCACCCGATAGATCCTACCACTCATTTTATATTTTATTATGGACTATATTGACATGTTTAACAATACTTTCAAATTTCATATTTTTACGATACCCGGTTTTACGTTTTGAGGCTTAATCATTTACGGTTAGCGATTTACGGAGTCAAAACTAGCTACATACTTAGGATAATACCATCAAAAGTCCACACCTTGTTCTCCAAGTTCTTCAAACCGCCACTAGGGGGGGGGGGGGGCATTCACACTTGTGGCATCATCTCATGACTTTAGCCATTAGATCATTTTTAATTACAACTTTGTCTCCAAGTTTATGTAGTTTCCTAGCCACCTTCCTAACCTCCTCATTCTTGCTATAAATAGAGAGCTCATTCCATCCTTTATTCATCACCAAAAACGCCACACAACAAATACCTAGCACCATGATCCTTTGATCTTCAATATACAAGTTACACTACAAAGTTCAATGTCTTAGTATTCTCTACCTAGTTCTTAAGTTTGTTTGGTGATTTCATGGTTGAATTAGGAGCTACACAAGGTGATTAGGGGCTGAAGTTAATGGTTTTCACAAGGTCTATATCAAGGCTAGCAAGGGTTACAAGAGTTATGGTGAAGGGTTTACAAGCTTAGGTTTAGTGTCCTAGTTCTATACTTGACTTCCTTTCTTTAGAAAGCCAAAAGTTGTAAGCAAACCCTTATACACTTTCTTGCTCAATATCATTTTCATGCTTATTATGTTTCTTTCATGTTATATATGGTCTTTGTATTGTGTTCATGATGTATAAAAACTAGTAAAACGAGTATTGGTATACATATGTTAACTTATGACAAGTAAACAAGCAAACTAGTGATTTTTATGGAAAACCACGACCACAATAGTATAACTTTGATATTTGACACTTACTTACTATTAAAGAGGACTTAACAAGGAAAACATAGCAATTTGAATCACCCAAAACGAGTACACGAGTCAAAAGTTATGACCATTTGAAGTTAGCGACACCAAAACGCCGAAACTGCCTAAACCCTACTGTTTGCATTCTGCCAATTTGAAAGTCCCACTTATGGTCCGATTCATCAAAAAGTTAAAACACGAAAGTTGTCCGGAACGACGTTTTCATTCAGGCCTAAAGAAGCTCGAGCCCTGAAAACGCTTTCTGAGTGATAAATTTCTCCAAATTCTTAACAGCCCATTTTTAGACCAAAATTACTATATAATGATTATATTTAGATGAGACCAAGAGGTCTAATGACCTAAAGCCGAGACTACAACCATGGCTAAAGCCAAGGTTGAGTCTCAAGACCATGGTAACAATGACCAAGGTCACGGCAAAGCCACGGCTAAAGACCATATAACTTTTAAAGATCAAAACTTATATATATGTTATCAAATACTACAATAGTAGGGAGCCTCATGTGAGGAGTTCATTAAGTAAGCCGTCGAGACGAGTTGTGGATTTACGAGTTAAAGTGTCCTGGCTCCTCGAACGTTTACTCCATGACTTCTGAATTATGTCGGCCCGAACGGTAGTAAGAGATATACAACCTATACATGTTCCATAGACCATTTATATTCAACGACTTACACTATATACTAAGTACTACATCATGAACATTATGCAAGACATATATGGGCAATTCTTCGTATTCTTAGACGTTACTCCAAACCTAAGTCGCAACGTTCTATTATAGGCTGCTCTTAGAGACTTTCGCGATTCGACTACCACTTTCATTTCTCATTACATAGACTTAAGGTGAGTCATAGCCCCTACTCTTTTCGTACTTGTTTTAACTATTGGGGGGATACATGCTCAACTACTTGCTTACTTGTACAAATACTCAAAACGTTTATACGTGACTGTGTTATACTTGATTGTCTTATACTTGATGGCATTATACTTGATTTCATACATACATGACTGTCTTTTATCTTTGGGAAGTGGCTCCCAGTTTTCTTTGGGAAGTGGCTCCCAGTTGTCTTTGATACATCCTAACATTTGCGAATGTTGGATACATCATAAAAGTGAGGTCTTCGGAGATGAAGTAGAGACTCACTTCTAATTGCTTAAATTGTCTTGATGAACTTATACATGTCTTTATTATACTATATTTGTAGCAGTGGGTTGTGAACACACAGGTTACAAGTCTCTTATGGCGGGACTTGTAACTGAGTGGATTCTCAATGCCTTTGCTGTGTGATCATTCTTTAAGGCTTTTTCAACTATTTTAAGACAAACTCTATGAACTCACCAACCATTGTGTTGACACTTTAGCATGTTATCTCAGGTCTATAAGGCGATAGCTAGTGCGTGGAACTTAGAGTCAAGCTGCATATTCTGAAGACTTACGCTTTTATCATTTACCATTCAAACATTTTGTATACATTTATGTATCATACTTTGAAATCTCATGTTGGTAACTTTGAATTCATTAATCGAATGGTAACTTTTCAAAACGTCTCATTTAGAGTTCGTTTTCTATAACTTGTACTTTGTATTATGAAGTAGCACCCCTGTGACACAGTCTTCCGCTGCGGTATTTTGGGGGTGTTACAGATTGGTATCAGAGCCTTGGTTATAGAGAACTAGGTTGCATTTAGTGCCTAGACTATAACTGCTATATACGTTGGGACCTTCCTCTTTATTTGCCTTACACACAATACATACACATATGCTTTTTGGTTAGAGGTTTGCTTAGTTCCACGCTATTAGATGATGTGACTTTTGTATTATAAGGAGCCCCAGAGATTCGTCGAGTCATTAAAAACATGGAGCTCAGTAATAACTAATTAGTTAACTTGATCTTGTGACAGTTCTTGTTTGATGAGACACAAGATTTGAGTTAAATAATATTATTGCTTAGCTTTAGGGATTTGATGACTTGATTATCTTACTATCGGCCTCAGAAGGCGGATTTTGTGTCTGAAATTCTTAAGTAGGATGATTTAGAATCTCCTTATTTAAATGGATTGGGACGCCTCTTCAGTTAAATAAAGAAATTGTAAATCACCGAACCATAAGTTTATGAGACCTTACTTACATAAATTTGGACGCTTCTTTATGTAAGTAATGTGTTATAAATAAGTGGGCTTAATTGTAGCCGATACAACTCCTTAACCAGAATCTTAGACGAATCAGAGTGAACACCACTATATTAGAGATCCCGAATTCTCTTAGACACATCGTAAGTAGTTAACATCAACAGAACTTCGGGACGAAGTTCTCCTTAAGGGGTAGAGACTGTAACAATTCGCAATTTCAGGTTAACTTTTATTCTCGAAAATTTCACTATTCACTTTTTACTATTCACTTTTCACTATTCATCTCAGAAATTTTTATTTCATATTCTCGTAAGTTAAACTATTTTAACGATAATCCGAGAGTTTGACGCTCGTCGGATCATTTCTGCAAAATTCACAAAGCCGTGTCCGAGATTTACTTTTAGGTTTAAACGTCCTTCCAGCATCCCGATATATCCATAAAACATTATAAACAATAGAAATATGATTTTCTATCATTTTATGACAATTCCAAAAGTTTCGGAATTTTACGTTTTTCAGTTCAGCGTTTTACGCGAATTGCGCGTTTTAGACCCGTGTTTCTAGTTTTTAGCAGGGTTTTAGCACCCGATAGATCCTACCACTCATTTTATATTTTATTATGGACTATATTGATATGTTTAACAATACTTTCAAATTTCATATTTTTACGATACCCGGTTTTACGTTTTGAGGCTTAATCATTTACGGTTAGCGATTTACGGAGTCAAAACTAGCTACATACTTAGGATAATACCATCAAAAGTCCACACCTTGTTCTCCAAGTTCTTCAAACCGCCACTAGGGGGGGGGCATTCACACTTGTGGCATCATCTCATGACTTTAGCCATTAGATCATTTTTAATTACAACTTTGTCTCCAAGTTTATGTAGTTTCCTAGCCACCTTCCTAACCTCCTCATTCTTGCTATAAATAGAGAGCTCATTCCATCCTTTATTCATCACCAAAAACGCCACACAACAAATACCTAGCACCATGATCCTTTGATCTTCAATATACAAGTTACACTACAAAGTTCAATGTCTTGGTATTCTCTACCTAGTTCTTAAGTTTGTTTGGTGATTCCATGGTTGAATTAGGAGCTACACAAGGTGATTAGGGGCTGAAGTTAATGGTTTTCACAAGGTCTATATCAAGGCTAGCAAGGGTTACAAGAGTTATGGTGAAGGGTTTACAAGCTTAGGTTTAGTGTCCTAGTTCTATACTTGACTTCCTTTCTTTAGAAAGCCAAAAGTTGTAAGCAAACCCTTATACACTTTCTTGCTCAATATCATTTTCATGCTTATTATGTTTCTTTCATGTTATATATGGTCTTTGTATTGTGTTCATGATGTATAAAAACTAGTAAAACGAGTATTGGTATACATATGTTAACTTATGACAAGTAAACAAGCAAACTAGTGATTTTTATGGAAAACCACGACCACAATAGTATAACTTTGATATTTGACACTTACTTACTATTAAATAGGACTTAACAAGGAAAACATAGCAATTTGAATCACCCAAAATGAGTACACGAGTCAAAAGTTATGACCATTTGAAGTTAGCGACACCAAAACGCCGAAACTGCCTAAACCCTACTGTTTGCATTCTGCCAATTTGAAAGTCCCACTTCTGGTCCGATTCATCAAAAAGTTAAAACATGAAAGTTGTCCGGAACGACGTTTTCGTTCAGGAACAAAGAAGCTCGAGCCCTGAAAACGCTTTCTGAGTGATAAATTTCTCCAAATTCTTAACAGCCCATTTTTAGACCAAAATTACTATATAATGATTATATTTAGATGAGACCAAGAGGTCTAATGACCTAAAGCCGAGACTACAACCATGGCTAAAGCCAAGGTTGAGTCTCAAGACCATGGTAACAATGACCAAGGTCACGGCAAAGCCACGGCTAAAGACCATATAACTTTTAAAGATCAAAACTTATATATATGTTATCAAATACTACAATAGTAGGGAGCCTCATGTGAGGAGTTCATTAAGTAAGCCGTCGAGACGAGTTGTGGATTTACGAGTTAAAGTGTCCTGGCTCCTCGAACGTTTACTCCATGACTTCTGAATTATGTCGGCCCGAACGGTAGTAAGAGATATACAACCTATACATGTTCCATAGACCATTTATATTCAACGACTTACACTATATACTAAGTACTACATCATGAACATTATGCAAGACATATATGGGCAATTCTTCGTATTCTTAGACGTTACTCCAAACCTAAGTCGCAACGTTCTATTATAGGCTGCTCTTAGAGACTTTCGCGATTCGACTACCACTTTCATTTCTCATTACATAGACTTAAGGTGAGTCATAGCCCCTACTCTTTTCGTACTTGTTTTAACTATTGGGGGGGATACATGCTCAACTACTTGCTTACTTGTACAAATACTCAAAACGTTTATACGTGACTGTGTTATACTTGATTGTCTTATACTTGATGGCATTATACTTGATTTCATACATACATGACTGTCTTTTATCTTTGGGAAGTGGCTCCCAGTTTTCTTTGGGAAGTGGCTCCCAGTTGTCTTTGGGAATTGACTCCCAGTTGTCTTTGATACATCCTAACATTTGCGAATGTTGGATACATCATAAAAGTGAGGTCTTCGGAGATGAAGTAGAGACTCACTTCTAATTGCTTAAATTGTCTTGATGAACTTATACATGTCTTTATTATACTATATTTGTAGCAGTGGGTTGTGAACACACAGGTTACAAGTCTCTTATGGCGGGACTTGTAACTGAGTGGATTCTCAATGCCTTTGCTGTGTGATCATTCTTTAAGGCTTTTTCAACTGTTTTAAGACAAACTCTATGAACTCACCAACCATTGTGTTGACACTTTAGCATGTTATCTCAGGTCTATAAGGCGATAGCTAGTGCGTGGAACTTAGAGTCAAGCTGCATATTCTGAAGACTTACGCTTTTATCATTTACCATTCAAACATTTTGTATACATTTATGTATCATACTTTGAAATCTCATGTTGGTAACTTTGAATTCATTAATCGAATGGTAACTTTTCAAAACGTCTCATTTAGAGTTCGTTTTCTATAACGTGTACTTTGTATTATGAAGTAGCACCCCTGTGACACAGTCTTCCGCTGCGGTATTTTGGGGGTGTTACATCCTTGATCATCATGGACCTAAAATACATGCTTAAGAGGTTAACACAAAGGTTGAGTGATATTCATAGAGTTTGTTTAATGGTTGAACACAATATGTTGGTAGTATGAGTTAATTAGACTCATACTCATGGTTGGAAAACAAAACAGGTAGGCTACGTTATTATACGCCCATAAAATGTATTATACACTAAGCTTATGACACCAAAACGTTAACGGGTACCAATATCAATCGGCGGAGTTATCCCGGTAGTACTTTGCTAACATACCTAAAT
This sequence comes from Artemisia argyi, assembly GCA_030686995.1. Taxonomy (NCBI): domain Eukaryota; kingdom Viridiplantae; phylum Streptophyta; class Magnoliopsida; order Asterales; family Asteraceae; genus Artemisia; species Artemisia argyi. Next base: position 85,137,701 of record CM060701.1, on the reverse strand, counting down.
CTCAAATATTAGTGCATTTGTTTGAACTTAGTCAATACAAATGGGATTCGTCAATCCCAATAGGCCTATTCACAATATTCGCGCTCACTATTACTAGTGATTAAATGGTTCATGATAAGGGATATTGGATTTGGCAAGGATGGTACTTAGTGATAATAAAATAATCGGATAGCATATAATTTCAAAGCATTGAGTTCGGTTTAAAATAGCATGTATCCCGCCCAAGGGTTTATAAAACAATTAAGTAATGGAAAGTGGGGCTATGAACTCACCGTGAGTTGGATGATGTATAATGAGAATGATGGATATGCCGTGAGAACTTCTACGAGCAACCTAGAATTTGTTGCAACTTAGGTTTGGAATAATGTCTAAGAATATGAAGAATTGCCTATATATGTCTTGCATTTAGTCCATGATGTGGTACAAAGTGTAGTGTAAGTCTTTGAAAAGAAATGATTCATGAAACATGTATAGTTTATATATCGTTTACTACCGTTCGGGCCGACATAATTCAGAAGTCATGTAGTAAACGTTCGAGGAGCCAGGACACTTTAATTCGTAAATCCACAACTTATCTCGACGGCTTACTTAATGAACTCCTCACATGAGGCTCCCTACTATTGTAGTAGTTGATAAAATATATATAAGTTTTGATCCGAAAAGTTACATGTCCAATATTTGAATAAACTTAGGAAAGTTTATTTTTACATGAAGATTGTTATTAGGGTAAGTTTCTTAAGTCTTGTATGACAATTACTTGTAAGATCTCATGGTTCTTTAGATGAAGTAGATCCAAATTGTATGTTTAAGTTATCGCCAACTCTTTAACTCATGTTTTCGCCTAAGTAAGTTTATATGGTCATTTAGTCATGGCCTTGCCATGACCTTTGGTCATTGTTCCATGGTCTTGAGACTCAACCTTGGCTTTAGCCATGGTTGTGGTCTTGAATCTAGGTCATAAGACCTCTTGGTCTTTTTAAACCATAACCATTATATAGTGACTTATATATGTAAAATAGCTGTTAATAAACTGAGAAAAATCTCATTCGTTATTGGTTTTCTGGATACGTGCACCTGAGTTTTTGAAGAAAACGTGATTCCGGACAACTTTCGTGCTTTAACTTTTTCATGAAACGGACCAGAAGGGCCTCTTTTTGCGTGTTTTATGTTCTGTCACAGAAGGTATTTAGGCAGTTTTGCCGTAAAGTTTTGGTAACTTCAAATGGTCATAACTTTTGACTCGTGTACTCGTTTTAGGTGGTTCAAATTGCTATGTTTTCCTTGTTAAGTCCTCTACTACAATATGTAATTGTCCAATATCATTTATATACTGTTTTGGTCAGATTTTACCATGAAAGTTACTAGTTTACTTGTTTAACTAACATAAGTTAACATATATATACCAATACTTGTTTTACTCATTTTTATACATCATGGACATAATAACAAGACAATATATAGTATGAATGAAATATAAATAGCATGAAAATGATATTTAGCAAGAAAGTATAATAGGGTTTCTTACAACTTTTGGCTTTCTAAAGAAAGGAAGTCAAGTATGAATTAGGACACTAAACCTATGCTTGCAAACCCTTCACCACAACTCTTGCAAACCCTTTCTATAATCCTTTTGAAAACCTTCTTAGCTCAGCCCTAGTACCCTTGTGTAGCTCCTAATTCAACCATGGAATCACCAAATAAACACTAGTTTCATGTAGAGAATAACTAGGCCTTTAACTTTGTAGTATAACATGTAGTTTGAAGATCAAAGGATCATGGTGCTAGGGATTATAGGGTGTTCGGTTTTGGTGATGAAAAAGGAAGAGGATGAGCTTGCTATTTATAAGAAGATGAGGAGGTTAGGAAGGTGCCTAGGAAGGTGCAATGAGGAGGTTAGTTGCAAGATTTAGTCAAAGCTTACAAAGGAAGCTTATACACATGTATGGATCCTAGGGCACAAGGCATGAGATCAAGATACATAATAGGTGAATCCCCCCCTCTAAGTCGGACAAGGCTGATCTAGGGTGACTAGATGAGTAGTCATGGTCTTATCTAAGTTACGGAGTGAGTTTTGGTCCCGGTAATTGCTAACGGTAAGTCGTTAAGTCCCAAAACATAAAATCGGGTATCGTAAAAATGTGAAACTTGAAAGAATGACTAAACTTGTCATTATACTCCATAATAAAATATAAAATGAGTGGTAGGTTCCATTGGGGTGCTAAAACCCTGCTAAAACTGGAAACACGGGTCTAAAACGCGTAATACGTAAAACGTACGAATATTGTGTAAAATTGAGAAAAGTAAAATATTACTTTTCTAATATGATAATAATGATTTAAAATGACTTATAATGTCTAGACTGGGCTCTATCTAGTGTCGGTTGGTATTTAATGTCTTTTAGACATAAAACCGTAAGCCTAAAAATCAAGGAATGATTTATAAAATCAAGGAATGATTTTTGGTCAAAGGAGGAGGGAAAAATATGTTGACTTATTCCAAAAATGTAAAAACTCAAATCGTCTTAGAAACGCGGTGCAGGTATAGGCTAAGGTTACGGCTGAGTAAAATCGCTTAAAAATGAAAATTCCTGTTTCTCACGGCCGAGGTTTATTTGGTCATATTTTTCTCAATCATGATTAATTCTCAAATAAATCATGAGTGTATCAAACATTTTTCTGATGCAGGGAAAATTAACGTGGTCGAGTTTCGTTGTGCGTAGGATTTTTGAATGACGTTTTACCCTAAAATGTGTAGTTCCTTAATAACTTTCGCGAAAATGATCTGATGAGTGTTAAACTTTTATTTTGTCATGGAAATGATTTATCATACTAGAATATGAAATAAAAAAATCAAATTTCGGAAAATGAATAGTAAAGTGAATAGTGAAAATGAATAGTGAAATTTTCGGGAATAGTAATTAACCTGAAAATGCAAATTGTTACACATTGGTCCCTCTTCAACAGACCTTACTTGAGCAGTATCCCAGAATTGTATAACCAACGATTCATACACAATGTCAGGGTATTGAGTTAGAGCATAGTGAATCTTTGACCTTTTTAGAAACTCCATTATTTGAACATAATGAGCATTCCCTTTTGCTCTTCCCAAGAAAGCTTGTTTGTTGTGATCTCCTTTAAATTGAAGTTCTGCCATTGAATTAAGAGAGAGTGGGTTTTTGGTGTTGAGAGGTTGTGAAATGGTTTTTTAGTTTTTATGGAGAGGGAATCAGTTATTTGTGAGTGGGATTTGCACGTCTAGGTTATTTGAAGCAAATTTCCAAACGTGGAATGTAATTGGCAATAATTGTGGAAACAATCTTTAACCAATTTTTGACTTTAATGAAATCCCAAAATAAAACATAAAACTGACTCGTCAGCAGAAACCAAAGTCAATTAGCAGGAATCATATGGTCAATCAGCAAAAACCTACTTAATGTTGACTACGGTCAACCATTCCACTCATCAGCAGCAATGATATGGTCCAACAGCAGAAATAACCTATCAGAAGAAACCACACTACAATAAAAATACTTGCTTGGTCAAACTTTCTAATGACTTGGCTTATAAATAGGATGTAAAACTCCCCAAATCACAACAATCACAATCCAAACCCCTAATTTACCATCACAATCCACAATCATGAGTTCCAAACCAAATGTCATTGAAATCTCATCTGATTCCTCTAAATCACTGACATCACCACCACCCATCCATCCTCCAACCATCCCTCCAAATCCAGTTGAGGAACCACATTGGTTGTCCTTTTTCCCACCGGAGGATCAGATGCCCTCATACAATCCAAATGTACCACTTGGTGAATACTTTCCTTCCTATCCTCCAAGTGATGGACCTTCATAACCACCACCACAATCATCAGAGGATTCCAATATAGATCCCTATCCGACCACCTTCCAGAGAACTCATATCACCATTCCTCTGCACATCATCAGATGAGGATGAACCACAAAGCAATCCTCCTTCAAGAGATACCCCAATCATCTTGGCCAAGCACAAGAAAGGGGAAGAAGAAGGTCGCAGAGGTATAAGGGAAGGGAAAGGAAGAAGAAGTAGTGGTGTCTGTAATGGTAGACTTGTGGGCGTGGGTGATGGTAGTTAAGTTAGGTTGTAGTTGTGGTTTGTCAGAGTCTTTGTAACTGCAAATCATATGTAATAAGGAGTATGATCAATAAGATTGTGTAACCCTGTTTATCTCATGATCTTTGTTTCACTCATGTCTTATTCCAAACTCAATCTTCTGATTTGATCATCAGTAAAAATACAGAGCTGCAAAACAAACATACAAAACACAAACACACAATCCAAACTAAAAAGAAAAAGGTTAGTGTAAAAAAAATTAAACCTGCAAAACAAAATTAGCAAACATAACCATAATAATATATAGAATTTACAACATGAATCCTCCCCAGAGGCATATGCCTCCCCTCAAAAACAGCATTTAAGGGTTAACCATTCCAATGTGGACAACTAAGTAGTTAAACCTAGGTATAGCAAACGCCTTTGTTAATAAATCAGCCACATTATCATCAGTATGAATCTTAAGCACCTAAATCAAATGTTTCTCATTTGCATCCCTGATAAAATGATGCCTAATTTCAATATGTTTAGTTCTTTGATGAAAGACTGGATTCTTAACAATTGAAATAGTACTTTGATTATCAATATAGATTTTAGTGTTCATGAAGTTGAACCCATAATCAAGCATTTGATTTTGAATCCAAAGTACCTGGCCACAACAGTTAGCAGCAACAACATACTCTGCTTCAGTAGATGAGGTAGCGACAATGGTTTGTTTCTTGCACTGTGATGAAGCGAAAAGTGTACCGCTTTTGGGGGGTCATTTAAGGCCAAAGTCGAGATTATTTGATCAAATATTGCCCTAAATCGTTCCTTTTGTAATTTTAGGTACTTTTGGAAGGAAATTTACAAAAGGAAGCATTTTGGACGCTTTTGGAGCGAAAAAGTGAAGAAAACGACAATGTCTCAAAATCATGCTGGAAATTGCACATGACACCGTCACAGGTTGCTAGTGACGGCGTCATGACTTGACAAAGAGGTGGATAAATCAATTACACGTGAAACGCCAAAATGTTTTCTAAAGAGTTCGTGACGGCGTCACGTTATAAAATGCCAAGGCCGTCACGTATAACCCAAAGAGAGACGGCCTAGAGTCCACAAAGAGTGACGGCGTCAGAAGTGGATCTAGGCAATATGAGTATTATTTTGGCGGTGAGTTGACGGCGTCACACCTATCTCTTGACATCGTCAGGATACAAAATCTAAATATAGTTTTCTAGTTTTCATTCATTGTGTGCAACTTTGAAGGGAGTAAACCCTAGACGAATTTTACAGATATTTTGAGGGTTTCAAACCCTTGTTTCATCCATGCTTAATTTAAGATAAGTCGTTCGTCAAATCATTCAATATGTCTATGTGTTGTTTGATTATATCTTACGCTTGTCTTTTCTTTAACATCCTAGGCTAGCTTTTCTTTGTGTTTGCTTAGATGTAATGAAACTTAGATATTGATTATGGGTTTGTTGTTTGTTTATAATTGTTGTGGATGAATGAATTCGATGTTAGGCTTAAGAAAACTGGCAGACTTCCAATTGGTAACTTGCTTGAACGTCTTAAGAAACATGATCGGAGGTGTACTACGATATATTGGTTGTATTTAATGCATATGTAACTACTAATGAGGCCATGTTAGGAGCTAGTAGTCGGCTCGACATAGGAAGAGGTAGAAGCTTATACAGTTAGGGAAGATCGTACACGGCCCTACGAATGGTATTAAGGAATATAACCCGTCATCCATGCAATTGTAACAAACTAATCAACCTGTAAAAGATAGCTAGGGAGTAGTGAAATCTAAGTAAATACATTTTATCTCATTATTGTTTTTGCCATAATTAGTTTAAGTTTAGTTTATTTTATTTTGATTGCATCTTTAGTTATTTGGGTTAGTTGATTAGCAACTAATTCCGCCCACTCCTTCCAAAACCGAGATTTTACTTGCTTTCATTTAAAAATATAAAAATACAAAAGGAATCATCCCTCATCTCTAGACCTAGTTTTAGTGAGTTTTAATCCTAGCGAACACTATTCTTTGAGTTAAACGATCAATCCCCCGGTACTTGTCACTATACTATACTACAACGGTCAGGTATACTACCTGGTGGGGATCGCAAGCTTCTCAAGATCCCTTGAGAGGTAAAACCTTTTGCGAGGGCGCAATTCCACGCATCACACTGCCAAGAAATTAGCCTTCTGCCAAGGAATTGACAACCTCCTATTGTGGATTTCCTATCCAAATTAGCTCCAGCATAATCACTGTCACTATATGCTTCCAACACAAATGGTGATTCTCTTGGATACCAAAGACCTAACTTAGGTTGGCCTTTAAGATACTTGAAAATCTTCTTCACTGCATTCAGATAAGAAGTCAATGGAGTGACTTGGTGTATAGAACAAGCACTAATAGCAAAAGTGATGTCAGGCCTTGAGGCTGTTAAGTACATGAGTGAGCCAATCATAGATCTGTATAGATGAACATTGACAGCTTCAACTGGTTCATTCTGATTCTTAGGCTTTGGAGGTTCATAGGGAGTAGTTGCAGTCCTCAAATTCTCAAAATCAAATTTCTTAAGAATGTCTTTCACATATTTCTCCTGATGGATGAAGATCCCTTCAGGTTTTTGCTTCACTTGTAGCCCCAAGAAAAATGTTAGCTCCCCCATTGCACTCATTTGAAACTCACTTTTCATCAGGTTCTCAAATTCTCTGCACCAAGCTTCCTTTGTGGAGCCAAATATGATATCATCCACATAAACTTGGACAAGAATGATATCTCTTGAATTCTTCTTGATGAAGAGAGTCTTATCACTAGCTCCTCTTCTATAGCCATGCTCCAAAAGGAATGTGGATAATCTTGCATACCAAGCTCGTTGTGTCTGATGAAGTCCATAGAGTGCTTTGACCACCTTCTTTGGATTCTGTGGGTCTTCAAAACCTTTGGGCTGAGTGAAATAAACTTCCTCTTCAATCTTGCCATAGAGAAAGGCACTCTTCACATCCATCTAATACACCACAAAACTCATGTATGAAGCAAAGGCCAGAAATAGCCTAATGGCCTCAAATCTAGCTACAGGTGCAAATACTTCATCATAATCAATCCCTTCTTCTTGTCTAAAACCCTGAGCAACCAACCTTGCCTTGTTTCTGACCACAATACCTCTAGCATCCCTCTTGCATTTTAGAATCCACTTGGTCCTAATTGCAAATTTTCCTGCAGGCAGATCAACAAGTACCCATACATCTTGATTCTTGAACTATTGCATTTCTTCCTGCATAGCCTCTACCTAACTAGGATCACTCAAGGCTTGTGCAATACTGGTTGGTTCAACTTGAGATAGGAAACAAGCAAACAAACAGTGTTGTTGATCTGTATGATTGCCCCTCTTCTGATTAGTGACATAAGTGATAAAAGCACATTGACTAAATTGTGTCTGTTTCACTGTACTCCTTGTTTGAACCATGGCATTGGGATCACTAAGTATATTGGTTTGAGGATGAATGGTATTTATCCTCTTAGTGGATTAGGGTAAACCTCAACAGAAGTTGCAAGATTGGTCAGAGATGGAGAAAAATCATCATCATAAGAAGCTGATTGGAAAATGCCAGCACTTTGTCTATGATTGCCAAGGTTTGAGGGGCTGGGAAACCTTGTAAAAGGTTCATCTAAGCTTGTGGATGGAATAGTAGAAACAGGTACAATAGCAGAAATACCATCAGTAGTATTGGCATTAGCAGTAATAGGGGATCCATCAGCAGAAACCATGTTTCTGCTGGCATCAAGAGCAGCTTGTCTCAATAGTGCCTCAGTATCTTTAGCAAACTCAAGACCAAGCCTCTCAGCTTCTTCATTTGCTGCATGTTCTTGCTTTTTAAGTCTAGCAAGATCTTCTGCATATGTTGAGTTATCCATGTCAGAAGCAACTTTGTCATCAGAGGCTACTTTGTTATCAGAACCTGCAATATGAATAGGGAGAGAAGAAACAAAAACCGTGGGTTCATCACATTCTGAATCACTGTCTGAGTCATCTTCCAGGGTACCTGCATTGTTAGTAGCTAACTCTTGTGTACCTGCTGGTTAGTTTTAAATCTAGTATACCCCAAATGATTTGTCAAGTAGTCAAGGTCAAAGTACCATTCATGACCTTTTCCTTGAACATTTTCTTTGTCTTCCAGAAATCTCAGGTTAAGAGTCTCCTCAATCTTCTTAGCAAACAAATTATATACCCTGTAAGCCTTACTATGAGCTGAGTATCCAACTATATACCCTTCAACAGCTTTTTCTTCAAACTTTCCTAGGTGATCACTTGTATTCAAGATAGTGACATGACATCCAAAAGGCTTAAAGTACTCAATGGTGGGCATCTTCCCAGTCAAAAGTTCATAGGGTGTTTTGTTATGTGGTCTTGTAATCAGCACCCTATTTAGAACATAACATGCAGTGTTTACTGCTTCAGTCCAAAACATAGTGGGATGTTTAGAGTCAGAAAGCATGGATCTTGCAGCCTCTATCAGGGTTCTATTCTTCCTCTCAGCAACTCCATTTTGTTGTGGAGTCCTGGCATTACTATAATCCCTTTTTATACCCTTACTCCCACAGAGTTCAATGAGATTCGCATTTTTGAACTCTGTCCCATTGTCACACCTTATCCCTTTTATCTTTATGTTGAGTTGGTTTTCAATAAGGGCCATAAATTCTTTTAGAGTCTGAAAAGTTTGGTCTTTAGTGCCCAAAATGAATACCCTAACTAAACCTACTATAAGCCTCAGTGATCACTAGACAGAAGTACTTATGGTTAATACTTCTGATGGAAGTTGGACCAAAAAGATCCATATGTAGTAGCTGTAGAGGTTCTGAAATGGTGCTCACATCAGTAATGGCTTTGTAAGAAGCCTTGTGTTGCTTTCCTTTATTGCATGCAACACAGTTGTGTTCATTAGTGAAGACCTTGGAAGGAAGTCCATGAACTAGTCCATTCTTAGCAAGCTTGTTGATAACCTTAAAGTTTACATGTGCCATTTTGTAGATTCATCTAAGGATGCTTTGGCCACCAAGCATGCTATATCACCTTCAGGTTTTACATCATTCAAGTTCAATGTGTAGAGATTGTGATTTCTTGGAACTCTTAGCAGTACAAGACTCTCATCAGGTATTTTGAAGTCTTTTGAGGGAATTAGACAGCCCTCATCAGTGAATAGAACAGGAATCTTTTTGTCACAAATTTGTGAAACAGAAAACAAATTAAAGTTTTGTAGCTCCTTCACATAGTAGACATTTTCAAAATCTGCCTTTGGAGTTTTGATGGTTCCTTTTCCAGTGATCCTTCCTACTCCACTTCCAAATGTCACTGTGCCTCCATTAATAGGCACAAAATCTTGCAGCTTCTCTTGATTCCCACACATGCTTCTAGAGCAACCACTATCAACAATGCCTAAATCTTTACTTTTGAGAGGATGTTCCTACAACAACAAAATATACAACAACATGAGTGCCACAGAGAGACTCAAGTCATGAATGACTTGAGCCTGCCTTGTGGATCATTAGAGTTGTAGAATACTCATAATCATAAATATGTATGGTTAGGTGTTTGATTCGATTAGAAGAAGAGTTTTAGAGAGAGAAAGTGGGAGCCTTTTCTAGTGAGAGACACTAGTGAAGTATTAGATTATCATGAAAGGTCCAACCCTCTCCCTTGGGTGGGAGAGGGTATATATAGTTACACATAATATTGCCCCATGAAACGGGCTGTGGAGAGAGCTAACAGTGGGTAAAGACCCGACCCACTCCACGAATACTAATTACATATTAACCTACTATTATACTATTAGGATAGATACTACGAGCTACTTAATGTTGAACAATGCTCGGGGTGACCGAGTCTTTCACGTAAATATTCATATTCCTAACAATCTCCCCCTAAGGGAGGTCACCTCGGAAAATACAAATTGAATTCTAGCATTCTAGTCTTCGAATTGAATCTTCGTAGCTCGTAGTCAGTGATTCTTCATAGTCATTAATTTTTGTGCTTCCAGCAGTGGACATTAGATGACTTGTTTTATGTGTTGGATGATCTTTGACTTTGCTTTGTGTGTATCATCCAAATGAATGTCTCCAAGCTATCTTTGTGTAGTAACATCTCCCTGTGACGTAGACATCTTTGTATCGGCATGCTCACACTTTTTAGGATCATGATCTTCAGCATTAGAGTTGTGGAAGCATAGATGAAGCCCATTCAATGATCTTGAATTCTTGATTAAGATGTCAAAGTGTGGGCATGTGGTGATGGATCAGCATCTTTTTAGCAATCGACTGCAACTGTCAGAAATTCCTGCAAACAAAGAGTTAGCAACAAATCATCCGGTACTTATAGGTTTGGAATTAGAGATCGTCAACAGCATAGTGTGAAGACTCCTTCTAACCCTTACCAAGACCGTTCCCAATCGGAAAACCCTGAGAGGATTTTACATGACCTACCTAAGTAGATCAACGATTGGGTGAGTCGCTAGAGATCACTCCACGACTGTTGACCATTTGTAACCACCGCGACCACTAAGCGTAATCCAAAAGGGATTACCTAAGTGACCTGCTTTCAGGGCTGCTTGATGTTGACCTTGGCGGGAATTTCCATTCAAACACTGGGAGTTACATTAGCAACTTACCTCATCAATGTTCTGGCAGATTGCTAAGATCTACATAGGACTCATAAGTATACCATTGGTGTCCTTTATGTTAAACAACCAGGGTAGAAGTAGTACGCGTTCCTATGAGATCTTTGTATGCATCTCGAGGCTCTAGACTCAATAAGTGCATTTGGTTTTCCTATGCGGAGATTAGGGAGAGGTCTCCTGCTTCAATATCAACCATCTCTAAGAGATAGGTTGATAGATTACACCGGTTCCCCATGAGAATGAAACAAGTTCTTTTAAGAACTTGAGTGGCTAGAAGATTTAGTGCAGTGCGTCACTGGGTCCATGACGTCTTGTCTTCAATACCGGTGTTACCTTAGTAAACACCAGTAGCATATGAATTGAACCCGGTTTCTGCCCTAAGGTTGAATAATTAGAGGGCTATTTCTTTTCACCCTTTCTCATTTCATTTCTTTTTAATTCTTCAACCCCTTCTTTCTCCATTCTCACATTTCTCCATTTTTCATAATCATACCTACGGACTTTCTAATACTATCTACTTGGTATTGTCCATGGGTAGATCCCTCCGGCTCTGGCGGATCATAGGACGGTTTTCCTAACCTTAGCCACCTTATAACTTCATGACAATCCTATGTTGCCATAAACCAAATCATTGAAAATTCTCACAATGTGTTTATGATAAGGAAACACATTTAGTTCACATGTTAAGACTTTTATAATTTTCAAATGCTCCCCCTTAACATGTGCACATAGATTTTGGATAGAAATTTGAACATGTGATGAGGCAAAAAGTGAACCACTTTTAAGAGGTCATTTAAGCCCGAATTCGAATTTATTTGATCAAATATTGCCCTAAATCGTTCCTTTTGTCATTTTAGGTACTTTTGGAGTGAAATCTGGAAAAGGAAGCATTTTGGACATTTTTGAAGCATAAAAGTGAAGAAAACGGCAAAGTCTTAATTTTCCTTGCTGGGAACAATACCTGATGGCGTCACATCTTCCTTAATGATGGCATTAAGAGTAACAAAAGAGGTGGAAGTGGACAATACCCATGACGATCCAGAGAGTTTTGTACATAGGAGATGACGGCGTCACCCAAGGCCGTCATGGTCCAAGTATTAGTGACGGCCCAGAACAATTTTACACATGACGGCGTCACAAGTGGATCTAGGTAATACGATTTCTATTATGGCGGCGAGTTGACGGCGTCACAACTCAATACATGACGCCGTCACCCTATAAAATCTATATATAGTTTTCCAAATTTCATTCATTAATGTGCAACTTTGAGGGAAAAACCCTAGGCCGATTTTCACAGCTTTTTCAAGGGTTTCAACCCTTTGAAATTTTCATGTTCAATTTGAGATAAGTACTCTTTCAATTCAATCAATATGTCTATGTGTTGTTTGAATATATCTTACTCTTGTCTTCAATTTAACATGCTCGGCTAGATTTCTTTTGTGTTTGCTTAGATGTAGTGAAACCTAGATGTTAATTATGGGTTGATTGTTTGTTTATAGTTGTTACGGATGATTGTATTCGATGTTAGGCTTAAGAAAACTGGCAAACTTCCATTGGTAATTTGCTTGAACGTCTTAAGAAACATGATCGGAGGTGTACTACGATATTTAGTTGTATTTAATGCGTAGGAGAATTCTAATGATCCCATGTTTGGAGCTTCTAACGGCTCGACATAGGAGTGAAGTAGGATCCTATAGAGTTAAGGAATATTGTACACGGCCCTACGACTAGTATTAAGGAATATGACCCATCATCCATGCAATTGTAACAAGCTATCAACCTGTAAAAGATATCTAGGGAGTAATGAAACCTAAGTAAACACAACTTTCCCCATCATTGTTTACACCACTAGTATAATTAGATTTATTTTCATTTATGTTATTTAATTTTAATTGCATTAGTAGTTTATTGGGTTAGTTGGCTAGCAATGAATTCCGCCCACTCTTCCAAAAACCGAGATTTTACTTGCTTTTATAAAATATAAAAATACAAAAAGAATCATCCCTCACCTCTAGACTTAGTTTAAGAGACTTTCTAATCCTAGCTACACTATTCCTGAGTTGAACTATCAATCCCACGGTACTTGTCACTATACTATACTACAACGATCAGGTACACTGCCTGGTGGGGGTTGTAAACTTCTCGAGATCCCTCGAGAGGTAAAGCCTAGTGCGATTCCCACGTATCAACATGTCTGGATGAGTTGCACTTTTTGAATTGATCCACTCTTAATAGACATATACCCGAGGGACACGTTTACGTCTCTTAGTTAAAGGGATCCATTATCAGCTTTTAGGTGATAACTAGCCCTAATAACTAACTTGAAATTGTTAACATTCCTTAATAAGGAAGTTAGACCCGTCAAAGTACACATCTAAGAAGAGTTTCTCGAAACGGTACTTTCTACTTGGATAAAACCTTTCGACAAACAGACGGTTGTGTTTCGTCAATTCATGAGTCAAGTCTGAGATGCACTCACATAAGATGCAAGGATCCTTTTTCACAAACCAATTGCTCCCCCTCAATATGTGTGTTGATATACAAAAGAGTTTTAGCACATATGGGAGAGCTTATCTTTAAGTCCAAAAACATCACCTTTTAATCAGATCTCATATTTAAATCACATTTTCTCCCCCGATCAAAAATTTCAACCCATTTGAGATTTGTGATCCCAAGTGATTTAAATAAGTTTAAAGATTTTGGGAGAAAGATGTTGTCAGATTTAAGAATGACTGATTATGAGACGTTACATTTTCTCCCCCTCAATCCTTGAGGGAGCATGTTATGTGTTAGAAATGATGAGTTTATAAATGATTTAGAGTTTAACGAGAAACTCATGAAAAATTCATATACTAACACATAACAATCACACTTAATTCACTGTTTATAAGCACAAAGATCTTGTTTTAATGATATATAATTTTTTGAAATCATTCTCCCACTCAATCGATGACGCATTTTCAATTTGTCATTTTACACAAAAGATTAATCCTTCAGCATCGATTGAGTGGCAAATGTTAAACAAAATTTCAAGTTTGTTTGATTTTCAAAAATCATGGTACCACCAAGTTTAGAACAAATACTTTCCCGAAGAATCATTGAAGGAAAAGTATTCGTGATATAAAGAAGACTTCTCTTCTTTTACCAGAAATGATGCACTGAAATGTACATCTAATCGGAAAGGCACGAATATGAAGTAATTCATGCCTTTGTTAGGAACAGCCGTATTTTTTGCGACGAACTTTCCCCAATAATAGGTCCGGGTTGCTATCTGAAGTAATAGCAAACCGTAAGATTAAATTTGGGTTACAGTCTGAAATAACTGCAAGCCATTTTGAAAGAATATTTTGAGAGACGACATGTTTTAGAAAAATATTATTTGAAGTTAAAAGAAAAACTCTTGCTCAAGCATATGGATGTTTCCGTGTCATTATTGAATGACATTTCTAGAAACGTACATAATATTGATTACACAGGAGACATGTCGTGAGAAGAATATTTTTGGATTTTATGATTTTTCAGATTTTTATGGTTTTTGTAGGTTTTATATTTTTCTATTTTCTTTTTGTTTTACACTATGTACAAAGAATATGTGAGGAAAATTCATTTACTCCTCATTTTCTTCCTAAAGACTTTAGAGAGATTATGGCGAAAGACTCTTCATTCCAAGTCGCGGAAGAATGAATTGATATCTTTCTTGCGGAAGAGCTTTTGTAAAGAAGTCAGCCAGTTGAAATTATGTCCTCACGAAGTAAAGTTCCACTACCCCTTTCTCAACTTGTTCCACCACACCTTTGGAGAATCCGTTTTCCAGGAGAAACTTTGACAGTGTAACGTACCATGCCCTAGGCGCCTGCTTTAGGCCATAGAGAGCCCTTTACAGACGATAGACATGAGTCAGACGATCAAGATCCACAAATCTTTCAGGTTGACTGAAATAAAGAATTTCATTTAGCTCGCCAATTAGAAATGCAATTTTCACATCCATTTGATAGACCGTCATGTTCTAACTTGAAGCATTGGCGAGAAACATTCTGATAGCTTCAATGCGAAAAACCAGAGTGAAAGATTCCTATAAATCAATGCCTTCCTTTAGACGATATCCCTTAGCAACAAGCCTTGCCTTGTTTTCAGAACGACATCATGCTCATCAAGTTTCACTTTGAAGATCCACTTAAGAGCTATAATCATTGCACAGTCTAGAGGTAGTACCAATGCCCATACTTCAAGTCGATTGAACTCGTGTATTTCTTCTTGCATTGCATTAAACCAACAATCTTCAGAGATAGCAATCT
Source organism: Artemisia argyi (assembly GCA_030686995.1). Taxonomy (NCBI): domain Eukaryota; kingdom Viridiplantae; phylum Streptophyta; class Magnoliopsida; order Asterales; family Asteraceae; genus Artemisia; species Artemisia argyi. The sequence continues at coordinate 85,122,649 of CM060701.1, read as the reverse complement.
TGAAATATTTGGGTTCGACTTTCGAAAGTACGGAATTATACAAGCACCACAAGGCATAGGTGGCAGGTTGCCTTCGTGTGAGCACCGGTCGAGAAGGATACTCGATAATGGTGTCAATCGGATGATCATATGTCCGTTTTATGAGATGTTCATGTGGATGAGGGTAGGAACATGAAGAAGCCGTGTTTATATCCCTTGAAGAAGATGTCTCAGAAGAAGATTCAGGAGTAAATAGGCTTTTGAATGAAGCATCTTCAAGAGGAGCATATGAATTCACTTCAAAAGAATTTTCGATTGCGGTGCTTTGATGTACTAGTGGAGATTGAAGATTTGATGATGAATGTGACTGACTTGCAGATGGTGCATCTTTGATCAATTGTGACAGAAATAGATGGACCATTTGACTTGTTTGGAAAAGGAGCTACAGCAACTGGTGATACAGGAGTGTGAATAGTTGGTGGCTCGAAGTATTCTTCATATATCGGATCAAACAAACTCTTCAAATACTCACTTGTAGGAAGTACATAAAGTACTGCAGGCGTGGAGTACTGTACAAGTCCTGGACTGATTGGTTCAGGAGACAAAAGTTTAGACGCCGGTCCTGCACTGTTGTGTACGGGAGCCGTATGCTCAGTCAGCTCCATGAATGTGACGTGAATGGTTCCAATATTTATCGGGTTCGTTTATTGTAGATTCGGTATCCTTTACTATCTAGAGCATAACCAACAAAGAATCCAATATCAACTTTAGCTTTTAACTTTCCCAGATCTTGACTGTCATCCGTTGGGTAGCATAAAGCACCAAACACAAATAGAAATGAGAGATCCGGTTTCTTGCCATGTAACAGCTCATATGGAGTTTTGTTGTGGAGAGTATGTATTAAGTATCGGTTTTGGATGTAACAAGCTGTAGCAATTGCTTCCGCCTATAGGAACATCGATGCCTTGGAGAATATTAGCATAGTTCTTGCAGCTTCTACAAGAGAACAGTTTTGTCTTTCAACAACTCCATTCAACTGAGGAGTGCATGGAACACTTTTCAGGTGGGTGATGCCAGTACTTTCGTAAAATTGAACGAGTTGTTTGTTGATAAACTCTGTTCCATTGTTTGTCCGGATGATTCTGATGGTTTTGTTGAGTCTTACTAGCAGTTGTTTGACGAGTTTTATGATAACTTCTGGAGTCTCGTCCTTGGTTCTCAAAAACTTTACCCATGTAAACCGAGAGTATTCGTCGACAACAACAAGTACATGTTACTACCCATTTATACTCTACACACTCATTTGTTTGCCTAGGTCCATGTGAAGGGTGTAAAGAACTTCCATGTTGGTTTTGACAATTTTGTGTTTGTGAGTATGCTTCTTTAGTTTACCCAGTTGACAAGCCGAACGAATATGTTCTTTTTCGAACTTTAATCTGGGTAGACCTCATACAAAATCATTGCGAGCAAGATCATTGATGGTACCAAAGTTCAAGTGATTTAAACTTTGTTTCCATAGCCACGATTTGTTCTTTGAGGCCTTTGAGAGAATGCAAATAAGAAAGGACCGCATCATGTCTTTGATAGAAAAGGTGTATAGATTTGTGCCATGACTGTCTTTAAGAAGATCAATACCATCCAATTCTCAGACAAAGCAAGTGTGTTTTCTGAAGGCAACTTCAAGATCGGAATCAAAATATTGACCAACAGAGAACAGATTATGCCCAAGTCCTTCCACGTAGTATACCCAGTAAATTAGCTATAACCAAAAACATAATCTCCATAACCCATAATTACCCCAAAATGGTAGTTCCCAAATCTAACTGTCCCGATAACCTTATTCATGAAATTCTCGAGCCCTGAGCGATCCCCAATCATATGTTTTGAGCAGCCTGAGTCCAAATACCAAAGGACGAAATGTACGACCTGCATTTGAAAACTGACGAGAGCAGAAAATCTTGAGTGTCAGATCCCCAATTTGAGTTGGGTTCCAGTTGGTTAATGCAAAAAATTTCTGGAGCCACTGAGACCTTAGGTGCGTTCATTTCAATGGTGGAAATTTCACTAGTAGATGCAATGGGCCTAGTCAAAGGACATTGGGTCTCCAAAGAGAAAGTTCTACCAGTTGGCTTTCATTCCTTAATAGACACTACTTTAGAATTAGTTATCCTTGTTAAAGGGCATTGTTCTCCTAAAGTGAATTTTCTTCCAGTGGGCTTCCATTGATAACCAACTTTGCCAAACAGTTTTCCTGTTGCTTTCCAAATTTGCTTAATATGTTTAGCTCTCCAAACTTTCTTAATTGGGGGTTTGTTAAACGACTTCAGAAATTTCTCAACACATTTATCATGATTACTCGAAATTAAACATTCATTACATGTTTTGCAAAGTGAATTAGGGTTTGAATTATGATCATTTTTGCTCAAGTCCGACTTATTGTTCCTCATGTGATCTTCCACTTTATTTTTAAGAACACTTTTAGCTGGTGAAGTCTTATAATTCTTTGTATTTCTCATAGGTTTTGGCTTTCTAGCTTTAGTGTCACTATTAACTCCAATAGATGGACTGATGGGAACCTTAGTCTTTTTCACTTCTAGTTGCTGAACATGTTTTGATGTGTTAGGATCTGAAGTTTCCACGGGTGCCTCAAAGGTTACATGCTTGTTCTTAATCATTGAGGATGATGCAGTGAGACTATCTTGCTTGTTGTCAATCTTAGGACATGTGCCAATGGCAAATTCTAAGAGTTCCTGAGATCTATTAGTGAGAAATCATGCACCTACAATAGCATCATCAAGTGGTTTTGCTATCCTATCCTCTTCAATGGTTTCACGAATCAAGTCAAGGCACTCCTTAAGATGTTTAAGATAGTCACTATGAACTAACTTATTATTCCTAAGGGGAAGAGGAATATACACAGCATCACAAGCATATTTCTTGCACGCACGAACCTTGGGAATCACATTATCACTAGTGATGATTGGCATTTTCCCTTTCACCTGAGTCTTTAGATTCTCAATTTCTTTAAGCAAAGAAGTTATCTTTTCATTGTTTATATCATGTGTGATCTTAATTGAATCATATAACTCTTTGTAATATTGTTTAACTTTCGAATTTTCAGCACGAAACCAATCATTTTCATGTTGCAATTTATTGATGGTATCTTGAAATTGAAAATTCTGAGAGTCTATAGACTGTGGTTTTTGGGTGCCAATCACATCACTCTTGTTTGACTTCAATTGGGTAATTTGAACCCTTAGTTTCCGAATCGTGTTAGTGTGAGCTTGAATCTTTTCATCACGTTTGGCTAATTCAAAATATACATCAAATTCAGGAGCATTCGAAGATGTCTTGGCATTTGAGATTATAATTCTTTCTTCTAAATGTTGACACTTTAATTGCAAATTAAGATTATCAACCTCTAGTTTTGACAAATGCCTGACCATGTTATCATGGTCATCGTTTTGAATTTTCTCACGCAATTTTAAATTCTCCCCCTCAAGCTTAACAACACGATTCTGGAAAACGTTCAATGCAATAGACATCTCATGAAATTGGCAGGCAGATAATGTAGAATCAGTAGCAGTATAAAATACATCATGTGAAATACATTTGGCAATCAAATTCTCATTCATGATGAGAATATTTTTCCTCTCAATTTCACTGCATTTATGATCAATTTCAAATTGTTTTCCCTCATTTTCCACTTCTTTAAACACCTTTTTCATATCATCAACATATTTATTAAGGTTTTTTGAAGACCCTCAGAATGTTCTTTTATAAGTTTAAAAAAGGGCATGACCTCTGTTAAGTAACATTTTTTCGTTTGTTCAAAGCCCCTTTCCCCTTCAGTAATCCCCGTTGGTGTGATTCTCTTTTTACACGTTTTCTCAAAATCAGTGAACAGTTGATAGATAACATATAATCCAATTAGAGTATTACACTGTGTAGGAAGAGTTAACGGTACTAGACACATGGGAGTATTTTGAGGGTACCAAGTTGGGTCAGCTATTCTAAAAACTGTACGTGTTTCTCCCACAATTCTTTCTGCTTTCATCTTTTCTAAGTCTATGCTCCAGAAAACTTGCTCTGGTGTTAATTTTTTTTGTGGAACAAAGACAACTAATTGAGTATCTTCAGAGTAGTCATATTTGTACAAGATTTTATTAGCTATACACAGGGGATCCTCTAATTGTTTTTCCAGTTTTTCTCTAGTTATTTCCTCAATCTCAATGGTCTCATCAAATGATGTCACATCAGGGGAGCATGATCAGGCTCAAACATAAAATTTGCATCATACAATGCAGGTTGTGCACTTACGAGTGTGTAAATACTCATCATTTTTTGTCAATCTGAACTGCAAAAACGTTTAAAAACACCCAGAAATACATCAAAATACAGAAAATATCCCAAAGACCGTGTTTTATATGTTTCAAATGCAAAATGATTGAAAACAAACGAAAAACAAACAAAGTTTGCATAATTGGCAGTTTTAGTCCCCCAACTTTCAAAAGTTGTCAAAATCAGTCCCTAAGTATTTGTTTTGAAAGAAAAAGTCAACCCAAGTCTTTAAAAGTCAAAAGTTATCAAAAATGGTCCTTAGGTAAAAAGTTTGAAGAAATTACAATTTTGGTCCTTCAACTTTGAAACTTTGGCAATTTTGGTCCTCAGATATCTATTTGAAGAAAACTCCAACAAAAATCTTTTGGAATTCAGGAAATAACAATAGTGGCCCTTGAAGAATGCTTTGGAAATTTGATAGTTTCGGCCCTTCAATTTTCAGCAAGCTACACTTTTGGTCCTTGGGTTGTTTTACCACTAATAACCAAACGGACCCTTTTACTAAAATCCTAACCCAACACCACTAATCTTGTACCTAGGCCAATTCCACCCAACACTCCCTTAGGCCCATCACCACAAACCCAAACCCTAATAAAAACGTCCCCTGCTCCTTTGACCATCTAGTTAAACGCACTCCATCTTCTTCCTTCCTCCATTTACCCACCAGGCAAAACCCCACCTCCTCTACCTTTCAACCTGCAACACGAAATCACCTCCCAATACCTCAAAAGTATTTCCCACTACCATCACCCCCTCCAAGACCTCTCACAACCCCGTACCTAACACCTTTAACACCCTGTCAATCCACAACACTTGGGCGCCAAAAATACCATTAAGGGCTGAGGATCCTTCCAACTTCAATCCAAAGGTGGTGAATTAATCAAGAAAACAAGCACAAGAAGAAGTGAAACCCTAGTCTCTAACTTAGTATAAATAGATGTATTGTAAGCCAATGTTTGGCAGTCAAGTAGGGTTTAGTTTAATTTCTAGTATTTCTTTAGTTTTTAATTTCCTGTACCCTTTGTTATTTTAAATCAATGAAAATTTCAAATTAAGCTTTTAATTATCTTGTTTATTTATGATACGTGGGAATCACACCAGGCTTTACCTCTCAAGGGATCTTGAGAAGCTTACAACCCCCACCAGGCAGTGTACCTGATCGTTGTAGTATAGTATAGTGACAAGTACCGGGGGATTGATCGTTCAGCTAGGAATAGTGTCGCTAGGATTAAAACCTAATTACTAGTGCTAAAGATGACGGATGATTATTTTTGTGTTTTTATATTTTTTAGAAAAGCAAGTAAAATCTCGGGTTTGAAGGATATGGGCGGAATTAGTTGCTAGTCAACTAACCCAATACTAAAGATGCAATCAAAATAAAATACTAGAAATGAAAATAAATCTAAATTAACTAAGGTTGTGAGCAATAAGTGGAGAAAATGTGTTTACTTAGATTTCACTACTCCCTAGACATCTTTTACACGTTAATTACTTGTTATAGTTGCGTGGATGACGGATTGTATTCCTTAATACCATTCATGGGGTGGCGCACTTACTTCCCTAATCCTATGAGTGCCTACTTCACACCTATGTCGAGCCGGCTAAGAAGCTCCTAACATGGGATCATTAGAATTTACTCATGCATTAAATACAACCAATAAAACCTAGTGCACATCAGTTCATGTTTCCTAAGACGTTCAAGCATGTTATCATTTGGAGATCTGCCAGTTTTCTTAAGCCTAACATCAAAATCATTCATCCAATACAACCATAAACAAGTAATCAACACATAATTAACATCTAGGTTTCATTAGATCTAAGCAAACACAAGATAGATCTAGCCTAGCATGATGGAATTAAGACAAGAACAAGATATAGACAACCAACACATAGACATATTGATTGAATTAAAAGAACACTCATCTTAATTACACATGAAAGGGTTCAAGGGTTAAGAACCCTTGAAAAACCTGTAAAATTCGTACTAAGTTCGGCCTTAGCGTTTCTCCAAAACTTCCTCTCTTAATGTGTAAAAATTAGAAAACTATATATAGGAAATAGGGTCTGACGGCGTCAAGACCAAATTGGTGACGCCGTCATCTCGCCGCCAAAATACTTCTCGGACTGCCTTGATCTATGAGAGGATCGGTTGACTGTGATTACACACTATAGGTGTTCGACCTTTTAACGTGTAATATGATATTTTGAGTGAATATGATTAAGTATGCGGAATCTACTTAACCACACTTAGAAGTTTATTGGAAATGGAACTGTGATGCTTGTGTTTATTTAACAAAGAACAATGAAAGTATTTCACCAAACGATTCAATATTATTCAGAATAATACGAGTGATCTTCACTATCACTAGGGTTACAAAGACCTTGAATCTTGTGTTTTTTTCTAATTTTTTTCTTTATGTATATCTCTACACATGTATGTATTTTCCGCACTCACGTCACTTAATACATATCTAAGATTTTCCTTTTATAGTTCAAGGAAAGTTCTTTTACAAACTATATGACTCATCTAAATACTAGCTTATGACTAAGCTTCATTCTAGCTAGTTTGATGACTTATCATATGAGTCATTAAGATACAACATGTATCTAGGATTACAACTCACTTGGAGTGTTCAATTTTATGACTACAACAAAGATATTATCTTGTATATGAATCAGTAGAATAAGTCGTACTTATCTACACAGCTGTTTGTATGAGTCATAAAAGTATCAGCAGAATCCATCAGCAGAAACACCTTCAGTAGAAAATGTTCTTCAGCAGAATCCATCAGTGGAAACGTGCTTTGTGCTTTATTAGCAAAAACATACTTGATGTATTTCCTTAAACCTTTATGTTGATTCTTCTGACTATTTAATTCCCAACAATCCTCCCCTAAACATGTGAATTACATTTAAACATGTTTTTCTGAATTAAATGAGGACTTTGTGAAGATCTTTCAAACACTTCATTGTCAGACTGTGATCTGAACTTTCTTCTCTTTTGAGTGATTGAATGTCTTTCTCTGTAACTTATCTGCTTTCTGTTCTTTGCTTCATTCTTGGACTAAAAGATGGTGCAATTTTCAACTTGAAGAATTATAAGAGACAATGATGTTGTGTATCTTGGATGCTTGTTCCAAGAAATAGAAATCATCTTTCAGCATGTCTTTGGAAGTGATGAACAAACGTAGTGAAATGAACTTGAAACCTTTCTTTGAATGATCTAGATAGAACTTTCTCCTATCAGCTCTGTTCTTGTTCTTTATCAGTAGAAACGATGTCATCATCTTGTATGCTCTTATCTTTTCCTTCTTCTTCTTTGGTTAATCTTCCTTTAAAGGGCTTTTGTAACCTCCCTGAAATTTATTTCTCTCTTGAGCAATTTCCTCCCCTGTTTGGAAGATCTCTCACAATCATATCATATAGCCATCATCTGATCTAGCAATTTCCATGTTTTTAGACAATTTGTACATGAAGCCATCAATTCCTTAAGAGTTTAAGATTCTGCCCTCATCACTTCTAGGTGTGTTAACTCCTATGAGAGGTGATTCAATGGACGTTTTTTACTCATGGTCCATCTGTTGATGGTTTTTAAAGTCATCTTTGAAAATCCTTTTTAAGAAATATTTGACTTAGCAGTATGAACATGATTTTATGATAAAAAAAACATACTGCTTCTAACCATTTTGAAGGGATTAAGTGTGGTAACTAACACTTAATCAAAATTTCGGTTTAAAGCAACCTCTGGTTGTGTGAGAACCAATGTTTTCAGTTATAAATAACTGCCTGTGTATAGATAAATCTATTCAAAAGGCTTTCTTTACAGGGTTTCCAGCTCGTGGCATTTGTTACCTCTAACACAAGTGTTAGATTCACTTTTGCTCGCTGTTCTTTCTATCAGATATCCGTAGATTAGTCACATTATACTTGAGAGTATAAAATGATAGAAAGTGAGTTGTATCAGTTAATACCTGATCAACTAATTTATCAATTCAAGGTGAAATATCATAATCAGATTCCAAGAAAGAAGTTTTAAGGAGTTTTGAAATCCCAAACTTTTTCTATCATGAATCTATTATATTAGCAGCAATGATCAGCTTTCAGCAGCAATGATCAGCAGCTATGATCAGCTCTCAGCAGCAATGATCAGCAGATTTCACTTGAAATAGCCTTTGAGCTCAAACATTCATACCTGCAATTGTTAGTCTAAAACTAAAAGAACAAAGTACAAAGTACTTGTTTTGTATTAGAATAATCCTAGAACTAACTGTATGAATAACTTTAAATATTGTTAATAGTAGTTTTAGATAACAAAGTTAGATGCATTAACAAAATCTATATACAAGAACACATTATATTGAAAAATTTAAAGATTAAGCATTCCAATACCTGCTACCAAGTACTGAAATCTACCAACATCAAAAGCTTTTGTAAGAAGATCTGCAAAGTTTTGTTCCATAATCAAGAAGTTGGTTTTGAAGCCATAGAACTTGACCACAACAATTTGCAGCAGCTACATATTCAGCTTCAGTTGTTGAAGTAGCAACCATTGTCTGTTTCTTACACTGCCATGAGATAAGTCTGCATCCAAGGAATTGACATCCTCCAGTTGTTGACTTTCTGTCCAAGCTAGCACCAACATAATCACTATCTGAGAATGCTACCAAGTCAAAAGATGACTCCTTAGAATACCACAGACCCAACCTAGGTTGACCCTTGAGATATCTAAAAATTCTCTTGACTGCTATTAAATGAGAAACCTTAGGAGTTACTTGATATCTTGCACAAGCACAAAAAGAGTACATGATATCAGGTCTTGATGATGTAAGATACATCAAAGAACCTATCATAGATCTGTATGTGTGTACATCCACATTAGTTCCTTCTACATCTTTAAGAAGTGGCTTCTCAGGATCAATTGGTGTGCTTGTTGTTTTGGAATCAGCAAATTGAAACTTTCTAAGAATCTCTGCAACATATTTGTCTTGACTAATAAAGATTCCTTCTCTTGATTATTTAACCTGCAGACCTAAAAAGAATGTAAGTTCCCCCATGGAACTCATCTGAAACTTATTGTGCATAAGCTTCTCAAACTCCAAACACATCTCCTTCCTTGTAGATCCAAAGATGATATCATCCACATACACTTGAACTAGCAAAAGATCCTTCTTATGCTTCTTGGTGAAAAGTGTCTGATCTATCTTTCCTCTTTGAAATCCATTTGAAATTAAGTAGGAAGCCAGTGTTTCATACCAAGCTCTTGGTGCCTGATGTAGGCCATATAGAGCTTTAAGAACCTTGTACACTTTGTCTGGATGGTCAGGATCAACAAAACCAGGAGGTTGTGAGACATACACCTCCTCTTCAATAGTACCATATAAGAAAGCACTCTTGACATCCATTTGATAAACTGTGAATCCCATAAATGAAGCATAAGCCAAAAAGAGTCTAATGGCTTCAATCCTTGCTACTGGAGCAAAAACTTCTTCATAGTCTATCCCTTCTTCTTGTGTGTACCCTTGAGCTACTAATCTAGCTTTATTTCTTATCACTATGCCCATTTCATCCCTTTTATTCCTAAAAACCCATCTAGTGCCAATTACCCTTACACCACTTGGTAAATCAACTAGCACCCAAACCTTTTGAATCTTAAACTGAAGAAGCTCCTCTTGCATAGCCTCCAACCAGCTTGAATTCTCTAGGGCTTTATGAATATTCTTTGGTTCATCTTGTGAGAGAAAACATACAAATAAACAAGAGTTTGAAAACTCTTGTTGTTTTGAAGCATAAAGGGCATCAAGAAGCCCTTGTTGATCTGAAGACATCAATTGTTGTCTTGTCTTCACTCCTGATTGTACATCTCCAATTACATTGTCCAGGGAGTGGACTTTGTGAATCCTTGAATGTAGAGTAGAAAGAACTTGGTAATCAGGTGGAAGGTTGTTGAAATCCACCTCATTGTCTGAGATATTTGCTTGTGTTTCTTCTGATGGTCCGTCAGCAGAAACATTTTGCTTATCAGTGGGAACGATTTGCTTATCAGCAGAAACAGCAATATTACTTCTGACTTGAAACTTTTGTTCCTTAGCTCTTTCTTCCTTGTGTTCATCTTCAACATCTTCTTTAGATTTACCAGAAGAAGATTCACCATTTATTGAATTTGAATCCACACTTGCATTTGTCCATATTGGCATCATCACATAATCTTGATCTGTCTCCTTCTCTAATCCTTCTTCATTTGTTGCATCAGCAGTTTGTGAACCTGAAAATTCATTAGTTTCAGCAACAAAAGGCACATAATTCATTGATTTGGATAGAGTTTCAAGATCAAATAGCCATTTGGGACCTTGACCTTCTACATTGGTTTTATTTTCCAAAAACTTCACATGTAGATTTTCTTCTACTCTTCTAGTTCTCATGTTGTATACTCTGAATGCTTTGCTATTGATAGAATATCCAACTAAGAATCCTTCATCTGCTTTTCCATCAAACTTTCCAAGATGGTCTAAGGTATTCAGAATTGTCACATGACATCCAAAAGGTCTAAGAAATCCTATTTCAGGAGTTCTACCTCTAAAAAGTTCATATGATGTCTTATTGTGAGGTTTTACAACTAAAACTCTATTTTGAACATAGCAAGCAGTGTTGACTGCTTCTGCCCAAAAAGTTATAGGCAACTTAGAGTCAGCTAACATAGTTCTAGCAGCTTCTATTAGTGTTCTATTTTTCCTTTCAGCAACTCCATTTTGTTGTGGAGTTCTTGCAACACTAAATTCTCTTTTAATACCTTTTTCTTTGTAGAAATCATCCATAACTCTATTTTTAAATTCTGTCCCATTATCACATCTAATGACTTTTACTCTTTTGCTTACTAGGTTTTCTATCTCTGTAATGAAGGTCTTAAGGATGTTAGAAGTCTCATCCTTAGTTCCTAAAAAGAATACCCATGTAAATATACTAAAGTCATCAGTAATAACTAGACAATATCTCTTATGCAACAAACTTCTAACATTTGTAGGACCAAATAAGTCCATATGCAGCATAAACAATGATTGATTGATAGAGTTAAAAATTTTGGGCTTACAAGTGGCTTTGTGTTGTTTGCCTTTAAGACAAGCAATGCATGTTTGATCATTTTCAAATCATTTTTGAGGTAAACCTCTTACCAAACCATTCTTAACAATATTATTTATGGTTTTGAAGTTAATATGACCAAGCCTCCTATGCCATTTCATAGATTCATCGAATGTGGCCTTAGCAATAAGGCAAGTAAGAGAATCTTTTGGAACAATTTTCTTCATATCAACACTGTACATGTTGCCTTTTCTTGGAATTCTAAGAAGTGCTTGACTTTCATCAGGCATCTTAAAATCAGAAGAAAATACAAGACATTCAGTGTCAGTAAAGAGAACTTTGTTCTTTTTGTCACACATATGTGAGACACTAAAAAGATTATACTTAAGCTCTTGCACATAGTACACATCTTCAAAATCTAATTTACCGGTTTTAATAGTGCCTTTACCAGTAATTTTTCCTCCAATTCCTCCTCCAAAGGTAACATAGCCTCCATCTACTGATTGAAAATTTGAGAGATAAGACTTGTTGCCTGTCATGTGCCTTGAACATCCACTATCTGAGAATCCTTGATCTTCAGTATCGGCTGATGAATGTCCCTGCACATAAATAAAGGAATTAGTTTTCTTTGGGGATCCAAGCCAACACTGACTTGGATCTGCCTCTTGCATCAATGAAATATAATTTCTTGAGGACTGTTGATGTAACATTGGATTTAAGAATCCAACATGCTGAGGCCTTAACAGCATTTGCCCTGTTTCCCTTAGCAGTGATATGAACTGTTTGACTATCAGCAGATACTGATGGCTTTGCAGTTGTATCCTTTGGTTTCCAAACTTGTTTTTGGACCACTGCTTTTTTTTGAATGGGCCTTTGAACAATATTAGATGCATGTTTGAAAGTTGTTTTTGCACCCTTAATTATTAATTTTGGGTAAACAGTCATATATGGTTTTTCAGCAGAAACCATTTTCCTTTCAGCAGGAACAGTTTTTGCTCTATCAGCAGGAACTGCTTTTGTGACTGTTTTGGGTTTTAATCTTTTAGAATTAGAGTGAAAATGAGATTTAGGTGTTTGCCTTTTGTAGTTCACTCTATTACTTTCATACCCATATACCCATTGGTTGGAGAAAGCTGTAAGATGGTCAAAACTACCACATGTGTAACAAGCTTTGTTATCTCTTTGTTGAAGAGACTTGAGGCTATACCAATTCCTTTGGGTACCTCTGGACTTGTTTATGGTTCTATATTGTTCACAATATCTTACTGGTTGCCTAACATGATTATCATTCGACTTAGGCCTATCAGTATTGTGTTTGACTATCTTAGGAACACTTGTCCTTGCTTTCTTAACCACTTCAGGTTTAGACATAACCTGTAGTAACTTTTTATCATCAGATGTTGAATCCACAATGATTGGACCATCTGATCTTCTACAATAACACACCTTGTCCTTAGGAAGTGAAGTTTTACTCAAACTTTCACTTTCTTTCAAAGGTTCATTATCAACTACATTAGATTTTGGTTGAACACCATATTTTAATTTAGGTAGTTGAAATTCAAGTAATCCTGTGTGTTCTAGGTCAATTCCTGGGGGTGAAGGAATACCTCTATATGGTGGAGGAACATATTTGTATCCAACACCAGACTTAGCTTTATTAATTACTTGACATTCAATTAAGTTAGTCACACCCTTAGATGCATAATCTAGTGTTTCTACACTCATTTGAATATTCTCTTTAGCCTTACTAAGCCTATCTACTTCAGCTTTTAAGTTACAAATGTCATTGTTTTTAAACATTATTTCTCTTTCAAGAAGAATTTTGATATCAGTAAAGGTAGATTCATTTGTTCTAAAATGTATTAATTGTTCCTCTAGAGTAGCTATACCTCTTTTATGATTTGTTAAGCTATGAGCTGTATCAATTAATTCTTTTCTTTGATTCTCACAACGTTTGGTTAAGGTTTCTAAACTTTTAAGAGCAGAACAATTATTTGAACAAACTTTATCAAGTTGTACCTCTGTGGTGAAAGCCATAAGAGCTGTCTGAGGAGAACTTTCTTCTTCATCATCAGTAAAGCTCCAATCAAATCCTAATCCATCAATAGCTACCATAGCCTTTGGATTGGATGATTCCCCTGTCTTGGACTTGCTTCCAAAACCTCTGTTCTTGCTATCTTGCTGCCTTGGCCTTCTACATTCTCTTGAGAAGTGCCCCAACATATGACAGTTATAGCATTCTATCTTTGACTTGTCAAAACCAGCAGTATCATTGCTGCTGATGGTGAGTTTCTTCCCCGTCCTCTGATAGAATTTCTTAGCCCTCATGCTAAGAAGAGAAATTTGCCATTTTAGGTCCATCTCTTCTAAATCATCATCATTGATTTCTAAGAGATCTTCATGAGTAAGCATGGACCCATTATTCTGGCTTGTGAAAAAGGCACAACAAGCCTTTTCATTCAATATACCAAAGGTACTGCTTGATGAACTAGCAGCACCAGCTCCACTATCAACCTTTTCATCTTTAACTGGGTTTGAACTACTAGGAGATGACATAAAAGCCATGTTCCCAGTATATGAACTAGAGACACCAGTTTTCTTTACTTCTTGTTCCACAATTTTAAAGTTGCTATACAAATCCATAAGATCCATAGTGTCTATGTCTGGTTTATTCTTCAAAACAACAACATGCATAGCCCACTCTTCTGGTAAGTTTCTTAGAAATTTTGAGTTTAAATCTTCTTGAGGTATATCAACCCCAAGAACAGCAAGTTGACTCACAATTTTCTGTAGCCTTGTAAACATGTGGTCAAGAGATTCATTCATGGTTGATGAGAAATTTTCAAACTGCTGCTTGAGAAGGGTTTTTTGGGTCTTCTTGGTGGCTTCATTCCCTCCATATCTTGCAACTATTGCCTCAAATAATGACTTGGCATCTTTGAATTTGCTGAAGTTTATAAGTTGATCATTTGGAATGGTTATCATCAGCATGCTTCTGGCCTTGAGGTCATTCTTCTTCTTTATCTTTTCATCAGCAGTTGTAGGGATAGTTTGAACAACTGAAATTTCCCTACCTTTAACTGTTGATAAAGTGGTTGTGGGTTTGAAGGAGTTTCCATCTTCAATGATTTCCCAGAGAGTGTAATCCTGCACCTGGAAAAACTGTTCTATTCTTAACCTCCACAATTCAAACTCATTCTGTTTGAGAACTGGCAACTTTGCAGCAACATTTGTTTGAATAGATTCTGTATCCATTTCTTCTTCTAAATCAAAAGTATCAACCTGGAAGCTCTGATACCAACTGAGAGGATCGGTTGACTATGATTACACACTATAGGTGTTGGACCTTTTAACGTGTAATATGATATTTTGAGTGAATATGATTAAGTATGCGGAATCTACTTAACCACACTTAGAAGTTTATTGAAAATGGAACTGTGATGCTTGTGTTTATTTAACAAAGAACAATGAAAGTATTTCACCAAACGATTCAATATTATTCAGAATAATACGAGTGATCTTCACTATCACTAGGGTTACAAAGACCTTGAATCTTGTGTTTTGTTCTAATGTTTTTCTTTATGTATATCTCTACACATGTATGTATTTTCTGCACTCACGTCACTTAATACATATCTAAGATTTTCCTTTTATAGTCCAAGGAAAGATCTTTTACAAACTATATGACTCATCTAAATACTAGCTTATGACTAAGCTTCATTCTAGCTAGTTTGATGACTTATCAATGAGTCATTAAGATACAACATGTATCTAGGATTATAACTCACTTGGAGTGTTCAATTTGATGACTACAACAAAGATATTATCTTGTATATGAATCAGTAGAATAAGTCGTACTTATCTACACAGCTGTTCGTATGAGTCACAAAAGTATCAGCAGAATCCATCAGCAGAAACACCTTCAGTAGAAAACGTTCTTCAGCAGAATCCATCAGTGGAAACGTACTTTGTGCTTTATCAGCAGAAACATACTTGATGTATTTCCTTAAACCATTATGTTGATTCTTCTGATTATTTAATTCCCAACAATCTACTTCAGACGCCGTCATGTGTTGTGTGTTTTTAGGCCGTCACATCTTTTACTCTTGATGCCCTTCCTTGTGAAGCCGTCAATTTTGTACTGGGTCGTCATGAAAAATACTCGTGACACCGTCAAAAAGTTACTCTTGACGCCGTCACCTACTGTTCCCAGCTTGGAAAATTGAGACTTTGCCGTTTTCTTCACTTTTATGCTCCAAAAATGTCCAAAATGCCTTCTTTTCCAGATTTCACTCCCAAAGTACCTAAAATCACAAAAGGAACGATTTAGGGCAATATTTGATCAAATAAATTCAATTTCGGGCTTAAATGACCCCCTAAAAGTGGTTCATTTTTCACCTCATCATATACCCTTACACTTGAGATTTGCTTGTCCTTAAGCAAATGCGCTTTTATTCTACTCAAAATACAAGTTAGGGGTCATTTAACACTAATATAAAAGTAATTACAACAAATAATCGTTCCACTAAAGACCAATAGACAAGCACGGAGGTCATACACAAGCACCTCACAAATAGTGTTTAGATACTCACATCTCTCGGGTGTAATAAAGTATAAATTACAATATGGAAACGGAAGATATCTCTCACTACCTGTCATAGCAAAATAGATTACCATAGGCTTGGGAAAGGATCAAACCTCCACCAAATGGCGTAAGCACCTAGGATAAACTATCAAAGAGGTCTTTTAAAGGGTTGTAACGTTAGGTGTAGGGATATGAAATACACGGTTTTGTTGGATATAGGCAGTCTTTACTGGTGGCGAGTTAACAATCTTGGTCAATTACATGTACAACATGGCGTTGCTAAGCCAAGACTAGACTCGACTTAAGCTAATAAGCGAAAAAATAACAAAAAACATAAAATGAACATAGAATGAAAAGGGATGGTAGTCCGTATGTTTTTTTTTCTATTTATTTTTTTTTCTTTTTCTTATTTTTTTGATTTTTTTTTTTTTTTTTTTTTACATACACTCTTACCCTACCATCCAAAATAATACATCATAGGGGATGAAGAATTCCCCTTACACTTGAATCTTTACATAGTTTACAATAAACTAATCTAATGACTCGAATTAAGAAAATCAAAACACTTGGAGTACTTTTAAGATTAACGTACATATGGGGGTAATATATGATGTTCTTCCCCATTACTCCATAAAATAAGTAATTTACCCATGAGTCTCAATCATCCCAAAATAATATGTACAAAGATATGACTCGACGTAGCAACCATGTAATCAATTAGATAGTTAACTTAGGGTTTAACAAATAACAATAATGCACTAAAGATGAGCGCATACACAGAAGGCTAAGGCGATTTGGGTGTACATTTAAGTGGGGTGTAATAAATTCTTCCTTTAAATAAGATGCTTAAATTTAGAAACCAAAAGATAGGCTCGGAGGGGTGTACTAGGGGTTTCGTGTACTAAAAATGAGTACAACGCTAAGGGTGTGGGAAAAATTAGTTGACTTAAGTAGTCAAGCAATATGACTTAAATGGTCAAGAAATTATAATACAGGTTTAACACAAGGGTGATCCTAATGCCTCTTATCATGTAGTAAATCCTACTACACGAATGTAGTCTCACTAGCGGTCTCGGGATGCATCACTAACGCAAGTTCTAGAATCTAAATGCTACCGGTACACTCATAAGCACTAATTGTAAATGCTTTTCCTATCAAATCTAAAGGCGAACCTCACATATTTGGGTGGAAAATTTTTCTGATTATACGGTTATGTGCTAGTCATACAATTTCCTATCCATGAGACGCTTGCTATGGCTAAAGTTTCACTCCTAAATGTTGTAAAAAAATTTAAATTTGGCGCTAAAATTACACTAACAAGTGTTTCTCATAGTTTTATTACACATCTACCATTAAACAAAGCAAACTCAAGCGAAAGTGTATTTGTAAGGTATCATCATTTTACCCTCCCCTTACACTTAAGATGAACATTGTCCCCAATGTTCAAGTAAAGAATGTAAAAGTGAAATAAGTAAAAAGAATGAAATCAAATACTCCCCTGATTCGCTCGGTATGGATAATAAGGTGGACAGGTTAGATCTTCCTCCAAGAAAATGAACAATCAAAGCTCCCCTTTCAGAAATATAAATCATCTTCTTGTCATATATAACCTGTTAAACCTGAGAAAACAATCACCAAAAACCCAACGCATCAATCCAAACAAAGAAACCTCACAACTAGATGTAATTCCAGACTTAGGAATAAAAACAAAACAATTAAAGATATAATGCTTGTGGAATGAATGTTTGCAGATTTCCTGGAGTTTATAAAACTAAAGAACCAACAAAAACTTTAAGAGTCCGGTATAAACAAAACTAGCAAAATTTCCAGAATTTTACACGTGACGCCGTCAAGAGTAAACTCATGACGCCGTCAGAAGTGACCTGCAGAAATCTTTACGTTAAGTTTACGGAAAATTTCTGAAAAAACTTATGTCCTACTTCCTGGAAAATCCTGCAAAACATCATTATGACTCGATACAAGCATTTGACTCTAACAAGTACTAATACACATGTCCATTTATTATTGTTGGGGTTCATGCTCAATTTCGTTCTTATAAACAAATTTGGATCTCCCTTACACTTATCTTTTGCAAAATACCTTTATATGCAATTAAGACGAAGTTAAAAACAAAATAAAGCATTTTCACAATTTACTTTGAAACATGAGCCACAAACAATAAAAATAAAACATGCATATTGAAACAAATAAAACCAAACAAACAAACAAACAAACAAACAAATAAAGCTTGGGTTGCCTCCCAATAAGTGCTTGTTTTTGTTCGAGTCACGAGCCTGACTCTACCCTTATTTAACGGAAATAGGGGAGGTTTTCCCTACACTTAGGATCAAGTGTGGGTGAAAGTAGCGATACACACCCTTAGGGTGTGAATATGCCACGTGAGGTGAAGGGGGTGAGTGATTGGCTTCCTTCATCCTAAAACTACCCAGATAATATTGGTTGATGGGTGGGTTGGTTCCTCTTTTGTCTCCTAGAAATATATCTAAGGATGGAAAGGTGTGTAAAGATTGAGGTTTCGGTTTATCAACACTAGGAAATTCCCTAGAACTAGGAGTAAGGTTATCACTACAAGTATTCAAACCTATATCCTCAAGTGGTGCCTGGTCCAAGGGTTCTACCTCCATTAGAATTCCTAAAGTTTCTTCTACTTCTTCCGGGTAAGTCATGGGCGGTGTGTGTGCCTCAAATGATGGTTGAGTATTTTGTGGGCTTATGTTATTTACCTCATCACTCCATGTGTTAATATCACCTATATCCTCAACATGTGTTTTATTATAATCTAGCCCTAACATTCTCCCAAGTATCTCACGTGCTTCTCTAGGCATCTCAACTTCTATGTCCGAATCATAAGGATCATCCTCAATATTCTGACTGCTATATACAAATTGCTCAAGAGATTCATCATCTGTTTCTTGAGATTCATCATCATCGATCATAAAACCTAGGTCTTTTTTATCAATGTGATCATGCTCGGCTAAATCCTCCATCACATCAAGGTCACCTATGTGTTCGTTTTGTACTATGGCATTACATGACAACCACTTAGGTATCTCAACACTAATATATTCATCCCCAAACAAACTTGTTTTATGAAAATTTATATTCAATTGACTTGTACTAACGTTTGTTGAGTTGTCTACCCTATAATAATATTGGGCACAATCTTCTATGGCATCCCATGCTTCTTCAGCACTTAATTCCCTAAAGTCCCCATTGGCAAAATCCTCAATGCGCATTTAGTCATATTGGCCAACACGATAGTAAAAGGTTCGGGTTAGGGATGCTAAAGCGAAACTATGATGAGGGAATTTTTGGAGTAAATTTCTAAAACGAGTCCATGCATCATATATGGGTTCATCTCGATATTGTTTGAAATTCGAGATGTCAATAGGGTAGAATGGCCTTTGTGGTTGGTGGTATGGTGGATTCGCGTACTCCATAATGGTGAACGGAAGAGTCAATAGAAATTACGAACAAATACACAAAGAAAAAGATAGACTAAAGAAGACCTAAAAATAAAAATAAAATCTTACTAGAAAGGAATCTAGCAAGTAGACCTAATAAAAAGAAATCATAACCTAGACAATAACTATTCCCCGGCAACGGCGCCAAAAACTTGATACGTGGGAATCGCACCAGGCTTTACCTCTCAAGGGATCTTGAGAAGCTTACAACCCCCACCAGGCAGTGTACCTGATCGTTGTAGTATAGTATAGTGACAAGTACCGGGGGATTGATCGTTCAGCTAGGAATAGTGTCACTAGGATTAGAAAACCTAATTACTAGTGCTAAAGATGACGGATGATTATTTTTGTGTTTTTATATTTTTTAAAAAAGCAAGTAAAATCTCGGGTTTGAAGGATATGGGCGGAATTAGTTGCTAGTCAACTAACCCAATACTAAAGATGCAATCAAAATAAAATACTAGAAATGAAAATAAATCTAAATTAACTAAGGTTGTGAGCAATAAGTGGATAAAATGTGTTTACTTAGATTTCACTACTCCCTAGAAATCTTTTACACGTTAATTACTTGTTATAGTTGCGTGGATGACGGATTGTATTCCTTAATACCATTCATGGGGTGGCGCACTTACTTCCCCAATCCTATAAGTGCCTACTTTACTCCAATGTTGAGCCGGCTAAGAAGCTCCTAACATGGGATCATTAGAATTTACTCATGCATTAAATACAACCAATAAAACCTAGTGCACATCGGTTCATGTTTCCTAAGACGTTCAAGCATGTTACCATTTGGAGATCTGCCAGTTTTCTTAAGCCTAACATCGAATCATTCATCCAATACAACCATAAACAAGTAATCAACACATAATTAACATCTAGGTTTCATTAGATCTAAGCAAACACAAGATAGATCTAGCCTAGCATGATGGAATTAAGACAAGAACAAGATATAGACAACCAACACATAGACATATTGATTGAATTAAAAGAATACTTATCTCAATTACACACGAAAGGGTTCAAGGGTTGAAAACCCTTGAAAAACCTGTAAAATTCGTACTAAGTTCGGCCTTTGGGTTTCTCCAAAACTTCCTCTCTTAATGTGTAAAAATTAGAAAACTATATATAGGAAATAGGGTCTGACGGCGTCAAGACCAAATTGGTGACGCCATCATCTCGCCGCCAAAATACTTTTCGGACTGCCTTGATCTACTTCTGACGTCGTCATGTGTTGTGTGTTTCCAGGCCGTCACGTCTTTTACTCTTGACGCCCTTCCTTGTGACGCCGTCAATTCTATACTGGGTCGTCATGAAAAATACTTGTGACGCCGTCAAAAAGTTACTCTTGACGCCGTCACCTACTGTTGCCAGCTTGGAAAATTGAGACTTTGCCATTTTCTTCACTTTTATGCTCCAAAAACGTCCAAAATGCCTTCTTTTCCAGATTTCACTCCCAAAGTACCTAAAATCACAAAAGGAACGATTTAGGGCAATATTTGATCAAATAAATTCAATTCCGGGCTTAAATGACCCCCTAAAAGTGGTTCATTTTTCGCCTCATCAATTTACTGTTTATTTTTTTTAAAAACTGCTTATATGGAATTCGTACCTGCTTGTTACTTTTAAATCTTGCCATTTACCATTTTACTTCAAAGTCCCAGCTTAAATTTCTCTTTTTCATTTAGTAGAAAAAGGCAGACACCTCTCACAAGGGTGTTTGGCACAAGTTTGGTTTTAATAAAAAGTTTCCACTCTGGTCTATTCTCCATATTTAATCAGATTTATTATTGTGATGTTAGTAGGTTTAGACCGTAATTTACCATTTTCAAGTAACTTTAAGGTGTTGTGAGTAGTTTTCTAGTAACTGGATTTCAAAATTGTTTCTAATATATACCTAGGTTAGATTCTAAATTAGGTGTAGTTAGTAGTTGTTGCCTTAAATTAGTCCTCAATTAGTTAGTATAGAACCTGGTAATTATAGTTTATAGTTTAAGTCATTTTTGACCCAATTGTACCCAACTGCTCTCGCAGCCCACCTGTTCCATGCCACTCCTTTTGATCTCAGAATTAGGAACGCTAGAGTAGAATTTAGGACTTAATTCTAGGATTGCTTATAGTGCCTAGTTTAGATTTCATGAATTTCAACTTGTCTTGCCCCTGGCACCTTATTTTGTAGCTTATTATTAGGATGCAAAAAGCCTCATCCAGGCCTGAAATTTCAGTTGTCCCAACAGCCCCAAACAGTCCCTTAACAGCCTTTTTGATCTTTAAATTAGATTAGATAGAGTAGTATTTAGTGTTTGCTTTTGGTTATATAAGCAATTTGTAGTTTAGATTTTACAATTTTTAGCTTATATGAAGATTAAGAGCTTATTATTGTAGCTTAGTTAGGGCGGCAAAAATCACCTTGCAGGCCTGCTTTCCCATCAGACCCGTTCACCAAACATCCCATTTTAACTTAATAGTGTAGGATTTAGGTGGTGAAATTGATTAGGATGGTTTCCTGTGGTATGTGTTTCACCCTTTTTAACTTATTTTAGTTATTAGTGCTCGTTTGAGCAGCTTACTTAAGCCTGCATACCTCTGCATCAGCTCTTGCCCATTTGCACCCCTTTCAGCTGCTACATCAGTAGTAGCAGCCAAGCTTGTTGATTATGATTCTTGCTTGTTGTGTCTTGTTGTTATAATTGTTGTTGTTTTAAGCTTATTAGCGTTGTGCGTGTTTGTGTGGGCTGATGTAAATCTTGACCAGGGTCATTTGTTTATTGTCTTAACTAATAGGTTCATGAAACTCACTTGTAACATCAAACACTCAACTGTGAGAGTTGTAAGCTTGTATAAGCTTCTCAAAAGCTTTGCAACAAAAAGCCCTTTACAAAATTTATTCATGTTTGTTGTTAAAGTCATTTTGCAAAAAGAAAAGTGAAAAAAAAAATGGTTTGCAAAAGAAAGGGGTGTGGTCAGGGCTTGAACCCCTGACCTCCTCCTTCCACACAGCCTCAACACAACACGTTTTAACCACTTGCCCTTGGGTCTTGTTTCATTAAGTATTTGCAACATTTATTATGTAACCTTGTTTTCTTCTACTTTGCTTATTCTAGTTCAGTTCTGTTTTGCTTCTTTCCAGCTTATTTCAATTGCTTATTTCCTATTTTTATTTTTCTTAGGTTAGTTTTAAGTTTATTTTATTACCAAAAAATTTTCAGAATTATTTAATTAGTTTTAGTATTTATTTTCATTTAATTTAGTTAAAATAGTAATTAATTCATAATAAATAGGATTTTTATTGAAAAAAAATAATTTTCTTTTTTCTAAAATTTTCTTTTGTTATTAGAATCGTAGGAAAATTATTTTCATACCCATAGGACTAGCGTAGTTTAAAATTCACGTTTTATTTTGCGCATTTACGTTTTATTAAAAAGTAACTTTTACATTTTTAAATCTAGCTTACGTTTAAGGTTCCCTAATTTCCTATTATGTTTCCCGTAGTATCTTAGGTAGTTTTTAAATTTTAATTTTTATTCCTTGTTTATATTTCTCACTTAGGTTACGTTTGTTTTACTTTCGTTCGTTAATTCTTAATTCTCGTTAATTTAACGTACCATAACACCAAACAATCTTTCACAACCACACATACAAGACTTTAATCTCGATCTTTTCACGAAGCTTTCCATTCACACCTTGTTGGGACACGACCCGGGAAATTACTTCCCGGTCTCACAAATAAATATCAATTTTACGAGTTTACAAGGTAATCTTTTTCCTAAAAGGTTTACTCATACTTCTCCACGTCTTGTTGTCTCACGATAACATTGACATCACGTTTGTTGATATTTTGATAAATTGTTTTGCACAAAAACACAACGAATCATGCACCTATACCACATTTAAGGAAATTGGTTTTTGGCGTAGCAGAATCCTTCTCACTATGATCATCACTCAACTTCCTATGTTTATGCATCATTTGAGCAGTTTGAATGGTTTGGCCTTGCGTGTATAACTTGTCTTCGAGCTTATTCTTTAATGTTTTAAGGCAAGAAAAATCATTTAAGTGTTTTGTTTCTTTTTCTTTGAAATCTTGTTTTAGCGTTTTTTCCCTTTCTTGAATTTCTTGTGCTCGTTTAACAGACTGATCAAGTTGTTTTTGTAAAGAATATAACTCCCTTTTTAATGTTTCTTCCTTTTTGTTACGTTCTGATACATATGCACGCATCTGCCAATCCATTTTCTGCTCTCGTTCGGTTAGCTCAAACTTTGCACGTTGTTCATATATGGTCACCTGATCTTTAAGGGTATTAAGTCTAGTGATCAATGAGTCATCAGGGATAAAGGCAGTGTTCTCATGCAACACATAATCATCATTTAGAACAGAAGATGCACTACTTTGTACAACAGACGCAACGTTGTGTTTCGCATATTGATCATATGGGATAACATTACTATTTACCATATCAGAAGTATATGATTCAACAGCGTTTGTTTGTTGTACTTCATTATAAATCTTTTGTTCATGCAACACAATATCATTATTTATAACAGAAGATGCACAACAAGGTTCAACAGACACTTCATTGTGTTTAACATGTTGTTCACATAGGTCAACATTGCTATTTCCCATGTCCACAACATCTGAATCGACATCGTTTGTCGGTTGAACTTTGTTAGGAATCTTTTGTTCATCAACCATGTCATACAGTTCGAGTACCTTAGCACATGACACCTGTTCATTTACCGGTCTGATATATGCTTCCACATCATATGTAACAAGAGTCATTGAACTGTTGGTGGTGTCAAGCTTATCCTTCTCAGATACTCTATCTTTGGTGACCACTGACCCAGCAACCGATGTTATACCCGAATCCACAATACCATCACTTGATTGCACCTCAAATGCCTTCACCTTGTCTTCACACTTAGGTTCGTGCTTTGCTCTTTCCTCAATGTACTCCTTAACATTACCCATGAGTTGGAGTAGTGTGACTCTGAACACGTCAACTTCGATTCCCGTAAAATTATCAAAGCACTTTATCGTCATTTGAATCTCATGATCATACTCTATAGTGAACCGCGAATCAATGAACACTTGGAGATGGTTATTGATCACACAGAATGTAGCCATAGATCTATCTTCAGAAGAATCATCTTTGTCAAGTTGTTGTTGAAGTTGATCTAGGTATAGACTCATTTTGACTGTGAAGGTCTCAGCATCTTGACCAAAGAGTGTTGCGAATGCACGATTGTATCCTCCCAAGTATCCAGGTTGTGCAAAGAGTACCTTGAGATGTGAATGAAGTAATCGAAAACATTCTATGCAGCTTTCCTTTGCATTAACGGGCAATTTTTGTGGCTGATGAAGTTCACTATCAGATCTCACAGAGTCAGAAGTGGCGGACATGATGTAACAAAACTATGAAATGAACGAGCACGGGATTTTACAACTCCTGTGATTTAAACCGAGAAATCGAATCTTTCGCGGGATTTTCTAAGAGTCAACAAAAGAAACCGTGAAATGATGACTGTTGGATCGGCACAATGATAAGAGATTTTGTTCTAAACTTGATGATCATTTGATGGACTTGGTGATATGTTGTTAAGTTGTGATTCGGTTCGATTGATGCAAATTGTTACGGTGAAATTATGGTCTGAAAACTTAAAACCTCAAAAACTTCAATCCGGAGGTGATTTGGGCCTCGAACAATTCGTTTCACAACTTCATTGTGAAACCTCACAATATTCAGCCTGTTCCGGTCATTTTAACAGGTATTTCGCTGAAAACGGAGTTACGGTTCAAAAGTTATGGCCGTTTGAAGTTTTGACGTAAAAAGTCAACTTTGGTCAACTCGCTGATAGAGCAACTCTCTAGAATGACAACACGTTGAAAACCAAGTCGCTAGAATGGCAACTCTCTGAATGAGCAACTCTCTAGAATTGTAACTCGCTGAAAACCAACTCTCTAGAAAGGCAACTCTCTAGAATGGCAACTCGCTGAAAACCAACTCTCTAGAATGGAAACTCTCTGAAAAGGTCAACTCGCTAGACCAACTCTCTAGCATGGAAACTCTCTAGAATGGCAACTCTCTGAAAAGGTCAACTCGCTAGACCAACTCGCTACATCAATAGGACAAATCAGTCGCTTTCTAGCGATTTGTCCTTTTATCCCAAAATAGAAAACTACCAACTCGCTAGTCAGACAGTCACCAACTCGCTACCAAATCAGTCAAACTGCAACTTTGAACTATGCTCCGAATGTCAACTCGCTAGCAAGAACAACAACTTGAAGTGCATCAAACAACCACGAATCTGATGAAATAACTTAACCAAGAGATAAACAAGGTACCTACAACACTTATAAGCATGAAAGTACAAGAAAAACACAACAAAAAAATAAATAACGAGATCAAACTAGGAGAAAAACCACTAAAACTATTCGAACCATACAAAAACCACAAAACCAAGCAACAAATCCGAGTATACACAATCCCTAGGATGAAACCATGGCTCTCTTATACCAATTGTAGAATACTCATAATCATAAACATGTATGGTTAGGTGTTTGATTGGATTAGAAGAAGAGTTTTAGAGAGAGAAAGTGGGAGCCTTTTCTAGTGAGAGAAACTAGTGAAGTATTAGATTATCATGAAAGGTCCAACCCTCTCCCTTGGGTGGGAGAGGGTATATATAGTTACACATAATATTGCCCCATGAAATGGGCTGTGGAGAGAGCTGACAGTGGGTAAAGACCCGACCCACTCCACGAATACTAATTACATATTAACCTACTATTATACTATTGGGATAGATACTAAGAGCTACTTAATGCTAAACAATGCTCGAGGTGACCGAGTCTTTCACGTGAATATTCATATTCCTAACAAGAGTGAAGCCATGTAGATGAGTTAGATCCACCATTGTTCCTAGAACCTCTGTGTACAAATGGTCTATTAAATTTCCAAGAACAATCTGCTGAGGCTTAACAGCAGAATCCCAATATGCCCCTCTTATAAACATTGGGTAATAATAACCAGGCCAATAACCATTTTGAAAGTAATTATTGTTATATCTAAAAAACGGTCTAGCTACATGTCTGTTCCTACCAGCAAGAAAAGACCTACCAGCAGAAACAGACCCACCAGCAGGAACTGACCTATCAGCAGAAACTGAGTTGGTTCTGCTAGTGGTGTGGGTTTCCTGTGGAACATATGAGGGTTTGACATGAACATTGTTCCACTTTGGTCTAGGTCTATTATGGTCAGCAGAAACACCCATCCTTCTTTCATAAAAATCACAATCCTTAATAAAATGCAATTTACTCCCACAAACAAAACATTTCTTCTTTCTAGAAGATTTATTCAAACCAAAAGATGTCTTATCAACCACATAATTATTCAAACAAACACTAGAAATAGAATTGTTTTGTAATGACTGAAAGGAATTGTTTTTCAAAGAAGTAAATGATAAGTATTCAAGAGAAGTTGTCTTTGAAGTAAGATCATCAGCAGCAACTCTAGAGTCAGCAGACTTGAAAGAAGACTTTGGTGAGAACTTGGGTGAATCTGACTTGACCTTGGAATCACAACTGGCATAACTAGAGGTAGTGGTCTCTGAGGTCTTGTCACTGAAAGAACAAGAGATACATTCATTAGAATCATTGCTAGAGACATTGCTAGAGTCAGGGGAGTCAATAGACCTATTGCCAGTTTGCATTTGTGATTCAACTAAGTCCAAATGGTGTGAGGTGGGCTTAAAAGTTCCTGAGATAGTGGGAGAGACAGTATGCATCTCTCCCTCTTTTACAAACTTTACAGGGGTTTGAGGTTGCAAGGGTGGTTCAGGGTCTAAAACACTATAGTCATCAGGGTCATAGACCTCATCAGGCCCTACATATTTACCATACCCTAGTGCTCTTCTAGACTTAATGGACTGACAACCATAAATTATTCTATCTAGGTGTTTAGCTCCCTGTTGCCACTTCTTACATCCTGCAACTTCATTGTCAAACTTATTCAACTCTTGTCATTCTAATTCAACTTTAGCCTTTTCTTTTTCAGAAAATTTTAACTCATTACTAGTCATCTCTAAATCTCTTTTTAACACTCTAATTTTCTCATCATAAGCCAATTGATTTTGTTGAAACCAAACCTTTTGTTGCTCTAATGTTTTAACAGCTTCTTTATAAGCTTGAGCCTGAATAAAACAGTCTTTATATTTTGGTTCCAAATCATCATAAGCTTCTTTAAGTGCATTATATTTTCTATCACAACAAAAAACACATTCAGATACCTGAGGAGAGATGCCCATGAAGGCAAATTCTTCATCACAACTAGCCAGGCAAGAAAATTGCTGAGAAGTACTGCTTGCAGCATCTTCAGTATCATGCTCCTTCCAATCAATGCAAGCATCCACAGCTGTTATCAAGGCCTTTGAACTGCTAGGTTCCACTTCCTTCTTGTATGCTGAATACCTTGTGTTGTCTTCAGTCTTCTTTGCATTACACTCTCTTGAAAAATGGCCTATCTCACCACATGAATAGCACTTGACTTTTCTCCTGTCAAATCTAGGAGGATCTCTACCTCTAAAGTCGAGCTTTCTCCCAGCTTTCTTCTCAAACCTTCTGACCTTGACAGTAAGCATAGCCATTTGCCACTTCAAATCCATCTCTTCCAAATCTAGCATGTCAATCTGCTCAAAATCTTCATAAGCCAGTTGATGCTTTTGTTCATAATCAGCAACAAACGAATGAAGTATATCTTCTACCACACTACCAGACTGTGGATGATTCTTTGGACCAGTAGATGTGTAAGATAATGTTGTGGAGGAAGAACTTGGACTAGTAGCATGTGTCATCCT
The DNA here is from genome assembly GCA_030686995.1 of Artemisia argyi. NCBI lineage: Eukaryota > Viridiplantae > Streptophyta > Magnoliopsida > Asterales > Asteraceae > Artemisia > Artemisia argyi. The sequence continues at coordinate 85,094,338 of CM060701.1, read as the reverse complement.
GTTTGAAGTAGTGCTTACAAAGGCTGAGTGTGCTGGAGTTGTTGTATAAGTCGAGTGCCCCTTGATATCAAGCTCCAGGCTTCTGAGCTTGTTATACAAATCATCAAAAGAGAGATAGTCCAGGCCACCTTTGGTTTTTAGTGAAATACTGACCTGAGACCAAGAAGGTGGTAAAGCCCTTAGAAACTTGGAATTTCATTCCTCATTGTCTTGCTTGGCTTGAAGCTGATGCAGCTGACTCAAAATCTTCTGGAATTTATCATAGCCCTTGTGTATGCCTTCCTCCTCTGATATCTTGAACTCCTGAAACTCCTGCTTAAGCATAGACTTTCTCATTCTCTTAGATTCCTCATTGCCCCCGAACCTTGCTTTAATGGCCATCCAGATGTCTTTGGGATCATCAAGAAAGTGAAAGTCTCCCATATGATCATCTGGGATGGCTTGAAGCAAGATGGTTCTAGCTTTGTTTTCTCTTTGTACAGTAATGATTTCTTCAGCAGTAGAAGGAGGATAGATGGTAATATTACCATCAGAGTCTTTTCCTATCTTCTTTGGACTGTTTCCTTTCAAGATCACATTCCAAAGATTGAAGTCAATACTAGCAATCCAATTCTGCATCTGCATCGCCCATATCTCACACTCATCTTTCTTGAGATATGGGAACTTTGCATTACTGTTGGAAAAAGCAACCTGCTGAAGTTGTTGTGTGAGGATGTTGTTGTTGTTCTGAGTTACCTCTGAAGAGTCTGTATCTCCCATGGTTTTTTTTTTTTTTTTTTTTTTTTTTTTTTTTTTTTTTTTTGAATGAAAAGGTGTTGAAGTTAAGTTTGATTACAGAGATTCTCCTGTGGCTCTGATACCACTTGTAGGATCTACTCCTTGATAGATCTTGAGCCTATGGATTGATAGCTTGCTAATGTAATCAATAGCAGAACTATATGGAAAATCTTTGTATGCTTGTATCAATGCGGAATATAAATACAAACACAATATACTAAAACACTTGATCCTCTATGGATCGTTTTATTAATCACTAAGATTGTTTTTTAAACTCGTACATAATACATTGACCATGGGTTCCTTTTATACTACAAGAAACCCTAACCTCTCTTTCAAGAAACGAATAATCATTAAACTATAAAAGATATTCTACATATCTTTTCCTAAAATAAACAAACTCTATCCTACGGATTAACTATATCCGCAGAAACTCTATCATCAGCAGAATCCGTATATGCTTCAGTAGAATCCTATCAGCAGAATCTATATGCTGACTTCAATAATTCCTAACACATATTATGTTGAATGTCCACCAATTAAGGGGGAGAGAAATTCATTCGGATATGCAGGTGGACAACATTGTGATGTTGTCAAATTTTCAATATTTTCTCTAAGTATAGTGAAAATCATTAGCCCCCATTCAAACTCTATCGGTACGTGTGTTTCTACTTTCATTTTTGTCATTTCCCAATCATTTTTAATTGCCTACATATGTTTAGGAAAAATTACAGAATTTGAAATTTGTTCGGGCTTTCGAAAATACATTATGTTAAGGATTTGAGACTGACGGATCTGGCGGAACCAATTTGAGGGTTCCGCCAGTGTAATTCTTTGGTTCCACCAAAAATGGCCCAGCGGATCCGGCGAAACCCAAATGAGGGTTCTGTGTGTGTTATCATTTGGTTCCGCCAGTCTCCCAGGTCATTTTCTGCATTTTTCAAATTTTAGACTCCTTTCCAACACTAAATCATCATTTTTAGGTAGAAACATATTTCTTATCATTCATTAAGCACATTAGGACCATTTTAGCCTACTAGGACCAATAGGAAGTCATTTCTCGCCAAAAATTCAAACCTCACAACTTCACTGTCTAGAACACCATCATAGGATCTCATCCTTTTCCTCCGTCAGTGCAAACGATATATTAATAAAAACTGTCAGTCTCAACACATTGGTATAACCAACACTCTCCCATCATATGATGTTATTCTCATCCTCATATAGGTATCTAGTATTTCAAATTGTTGCTCATGGAATTTCTATTCCTAAGTGATCATTGTCTTCACTTCCTCTTAAATCTATTCGAGCATACATTATCGCATGATACATCATCTTTGGTAGATGATAATGTCATAATCTTAATCATCTTTAATACTCTTATAGCATTTGTTATACATACGAGTTTCCAAATTCATTGCATTCATTATAACCACCACCTTTTCTTTCACTAATCATCAACCCTATGGATTAGTGAAAAACCTACTAGTAAACCAACACCAACATTAGCACCACCGACTTTAAGCATTTCAACTTCACTTTATGTCTTCCTTCTAGGCATTTTTTTAACATATTATATTCCTGTGATTGTAATTCTTTGTAGAAGATTACACATTATGACATGGTTTGCTAATTGATCATAGTTCTCTGTCTAGAATTGCTTGTGATCACATCATTAATTTATTGCATTATCTATATACATCTTATTCTTCTTTGAGATGACATATATTGCACTAATCTTTTCATTGTAGGTTCATCATATACACTTATTTGTTTATAGCATACTCATTTAAGGATGATGTTTGCATCGAATATTTTCCTTCTTTTATTGTAGGTGCTTATTGACGTAGGAGGAATATCTATCAAGCATCCATATTGTATCATCTATACACATTGGTCGTATATGACATATTTATCTTAAGACATAGCTTCTAGTATACTAATTTTTGTTTTGTAGGTTTATCTTAACGTCCTAGAGCAAGGGAGCTTTCGTCAAGCATTTATAGAATGCATCATATACACGCATTGTTATATATCATATACTCATTCTAGGACAAATATTGTCTTACACTAACCTTTATTTTGTAGGATTCTTCATCCTTGCATCATATACGTTGGTACCCTAGCCACGGGGAGTATTGATCAAAGGGGATCTAATCATGCACTAACCTTTGCTTTTCTAGCTTTCTTATTTCTTGTATTATATACATTAGTAACCTAGCAACGGGGATTATTGATCAAGGGGGAGCTACAGTCATGAGGGCATATGCATGCATTCATCTTTATTCTCATTCTTCGACACACTTTTATGTTTCGACATAAAGGAGGAGATAAGTCAACATAGTCCAACATAGCTTACCCACATGTATCATTGGCTATATGTATTTCATTCATCATACATTTTTCATATATATATATTTTTTTTTGCACAACACTAACCTTGATGTAGGTTAAGGATCTAAATGTGATCCATGGATCCACTAACAACCTAAGGGACGCAACAACCATGGGTAATTGTAGTAGGAAACTTAACTTCACCAGGGATGATGCAAGTTTGCCATTTCAAGGAGAATTGAAGTTAACTCCAAGGACACACCCTTTTTGTTTCGACAAACAGAGGAGAAGGGTGTAAACTGAGAAAGTAATAGGGGAGAAAAGTTGAGAAGAGTGTAAACGAAGAAGGTAATATTAAAGGTAGTACGGACACAAGTAACTTTTTTACATTTTACTATCTATCACATTTACATATTTTGTCATCATCAAAAAGGAGGAGATTGTTAGTGCAAATATTGTGATATTTAATCTATACAGTCTTGTTTCTTTTGATTGCTGACAAACGTATAATTTGATACTTAACGTAAAATGTACAAGTTACTCGTAACCATATTTTGTCTCAACATACATTCAATACCTCAACGTCTCGAGTCCTCGTATGCTTCAACACAGGTTCGTACATGTTTGTTATGTGGAATTATGATCAAACCCTTAACAAACCATTTAGAATGTTTAAAATATGGCTAGATCATTAAGTATTTTAAAAGGCTAACCATTCTACATAGAACCTCATTTCACGTTCTGCATATATACAAGTACTTTTACTTGTACATCATGTTTTCTAAGATTAATAGGATAAGTACACTTTAGGTGTCAAACTAACATGATACATATTGGTAAACATATATTAGTTAAGCTAGCATATACATAGGACATACATATATACATTTACATGTTTACATTTTTATTTCTTAAAATAGAAATGTACTATGACATCATGGCATGCATCACTTTGATATCTTTGTAAGATTGTGTAGATCTTTGAAAAATATCACATATATTTTGTTAAGATCATCACTCAAAGAATCCTTGGAAAGATATGGAAATATTTTGGTTAGATTTGATTTAGTTTTTTGAAGATTTTCTGTCAGACCTGGAGGAACCCTTAGGGACAACGGACAGAACCCTCAAAAGGGTTCCGCCGTATCCGTGGGTTGCTTCCTATAAATAGTAGCCTATTGTTAACCCATTGACTCTCTCTCTCTCTCTCTCTCTCTCTCTCTCTCTCTCTCTCTCTCTCTCTCTCTCTCTCTCTCTCTCTCTCTTGAACCCAAAAAGAACACACATTCCCTCTACCCTTTGCATACATTTTAGATCAGTAGTAAACCATGTAGAAACACATATTAATCATCCATTTCATAATGATCATATTGTTACTAACTCTCATTATGTTCTAAGCATACACTTGTAATGATCCTGTGAAGCAAGCTCAAAGATCATGTGTCACAAGCAGAGCATACTTCCTGATCCACCAAGAAGGTTAGAAGATCTTGAAGTCATCATTCAATAAAGCATACCAACATATCAAGATTCAAGGGCATTTGACATCCTCAATGATCGAAGACTTCTTATTCAAGAAGTTTATGTAGATTCCTCATGCATATATGAAGATCCATCACAACAAGTTTAGGGAGCTTATGATCTTCATCCATTGAAGACTTTCGATCAATGGAAGTTCATATAGATTAGGGAATTATATCCATTGGACATTTATGTCATGGATCATTGTAAACATCATTGCATAACAATCTATTCATCAAACTAGAATAGATGGTTTATGTATTTGTGCCATAAAACACAAGGTTTCTATGTTGGGCCACAAAACATAGCGGGAGCGGTTATACCCTTGTAAAAGAACTCGACATCTAGCTTAGTGTCGAAAATATTGTATAGGCGACGTGAGGATGGTTCTACCTCGAACTAGAACCCGGTATTTAGCTTTGTACCGGAAAAAGTGTAAGCGACGATTGTAAGGTTTCTCCGCCGAGAAGGGAGCTTGTTGATCTAGTGAAGTAACTCTCGAGTTGGGTACTCGGGGAGTGGAGTAGGGCGGAGAGGAGATCCATGACCAAACCACTATAAATCATCGTGTTCGGTTTGCGATTTCTTTTACTTATTGCTTTACTTTAATGTTTGCATTATGTGATTGCTTGTGTTGTGACTTGTTGATTATACTTGTGTGATAACATGTTTTAAGTTTATACTAGTCACAAGCTACACGTAACATCTTTCATATTAGAACAAACTAAAATTGTATATTTGATACAACAAGTTTAAAGTTTTAAACGGTAACGTATTCAAACCCCCCCCCCCCCCCTTACGTTTTCACAGCATCTTATTTATCAAATATGTTGCAACATGTATACAATCACCTCAAAAACTAATGGGAAAACTAGCATGAACTCTTATTGCTCTAGCAGTCTCAAGTAAGTGTCCATGTTTCGTTTCTATAACTACATTTTTCTATGGATTATTAATAACATCAAATAAGTACTATAATTACTTATCATTTATCACAAGAATTTTGCTCATTTATTATATGTTTCTATTTGAGTTGATACTTAATTGTTTACTTTTGTCATTTTCAGTATTTATGGAGCAATTTATGAAAAGACACGAAAAACAACAAGATTTGGAGCTTAAATGATGGATCTTTATGCATCCTGCAAAGGGCATACGGCGTATCCACTTTCAGAGATACGTTGTATCAACACACGAAAGATTCACTAAGTATTGGTGAAATTGAAGTCATACGGCATATGAAACTCTAGCCATACGCAATATCTGAAGATCTTATCCCCAGTCCAAAATATCATGATTCAAGAGGAATACGGCGTATAACTATTCAACAATATACTGTATTTAAAGATACGCCCGTATATGCTGGGAATATTCTTTCTTATTCAACACTCAAGATATCTGGAAAACGCCGTATTGGGGTGTATTGGTGCGTGAGACAGAATACTATAAATATCAAGCCCTAATACGAGTTTTAGATACAAGATGATGGAGTCAGTAAGTGATGACAATAACTCACTAACTCCCATTGATCTCCTCAACTACAAAGACATTCGGAACTTATATACTTACTAAAAGTATTTAAGTTTCTGAAACAAATAGACGAGAACTTTGTTGAATTGATAAGTGAAAGCTACTTATCAAATAAAGTCAACAAAGTACCAGAGTTGGCACAAAAAGAGAAAATAGTTGTCAATATTTTACCCAAAAGTAAAGTTGGACGTCTTCCAAAAATAAAATACATTCCTAGTTAGATCTTTGACACGTCGCTATTACCCTACGAGTATCCACCTCTAGTTTGCATATATGTAGGAATGTTGTAAAGGAAATGTTCACTTCATACAATGAATGTGTTAAATATTTACGGGAGCATTTACTCCACCTATAACTAAGTCCCTCAACATCTTCAGAGGTTAGCATAGTTCTTACTTAAATACATAATTTTTGTTTGCGTTTGTGAAAGTGAGAAGATCACTAAACTTTATCATTCAACTTTAATTGTTATTCCGTAAATTATTATAGCAAATTTAATTCATTTAAATAAGAATTTAAATGTTGAAAAACTTTGTTGTGTTTATTGTTTAAATTGATTGCGTATTATTGCTTTAAATCTTTCAAACCTATATACGATTAACTTGGAAAGTGAATAAATTTAGTTTACTTAAGTTAAATTTTTAACTATTTACTTTAAAGGACAACAATAACTACAAAACAAAACATCAGATTGTCCATTCTACAACATAGTTCTAAATGCTCAACTCATGGGTGCATTCATGCTTTATTATTCACCAAAACTGAACAATATATCATTTGCAAATCCCAGAATGTACGTGATGATTTGAACATGGATCATCGTTATATCACAAGCATTTCACGATATATATATGCAGCATTACTTGTTTACATTGTAGCTAATAACTCAAACATAAGCAAGATACACAATCTAAAATAACACATGTACCCTATGTTTGGATCATACTATAGTCTATCAGTCTATCCAAATATATTGCCCCTTCACAATAATTAACAACAGTGTGCAAATAATTTATAATCAACTGAAAGATCAATAAACTAATGACTGCTCTTGCACGGTGTATTTAAGTCAATTATATTGACTTATTGCATTTTCAGCTACAATTAATTTTGTACTATATATATCTACACATATCATTGCACCATGTAAACTAGAACTAGTATGTCATCTATAGTTTCTTTTCTCAATTTTTAAAACAAGTGCATGCAGCCACGTGGGTTTGGGGAAGAATCGCCTATGTATTACCAGATATACCCTTACATCGTTTCTAATCTGAATTACTAACTAGTACGCACAAAATAAATTCACTGCTCTACTCTGGTTCCATTCTCAGACATACCGAAGTGGCGGCGCAAAGCAAGACTGGAAGTAAAAATAATAATAATATTGTGAGAGGTATGCAGTATTGCAGCTAAGTTAGACAACTAGTGCAGTTGGCCATTCGGGTTAAGCCAAATTGGTACATAAAATAGCTTACTACAAACAGTTCAAATGGATGTAAGGTTTCCTAAGGTGGTTTTGTTCAAAAAACTAGATTATTACTTAAAAAACTTCAATCACCATCTAGTAAGATTCAATATTTCAGACACAATGTGTTTCATATTAACTCACCTTGTTTTTACCGTAAAAGAAGGTAACCAATTTGACACCATCATCTAGTGAGATTCAATATTTCAGACACAATGTGTTTCATATTAACTCACCTTGTTTTTCCCGTAAAAGAAGGTAACCAATTTGACACAAACCCGTTTTGACCCGTTACCCAACCCACCTAAACCATCCATGTTGCCACCTCTATAACTTTTTCCACTATCACCCCAAAAAAAACCAAACTATACATAGTTGAATGGATCTTACGCGCAGTTGTTAAAACGACTCCAAGTGGGCCTTTGTGAGTTCTTTAAGCTGGGAGGAAGAGTCATATAGTTTTTCCAATCCTGAAGCATGATTCTAAGATCATGAACTTTGTTTCCCAGGCCAACACAGCAATTGGCATGCATTGTGCAAACTTTGTTCAAGTCTTTACTTGGTTCACAAAACCCACCAAAATAAGCAGTACTCAAAAACCTAATCTGCAAGTTAATGTCTGCAAGAAACGAATCAAATTTAATATTGTTAAGGACATCCTGATCGTGTAATCCTGGATACAGTTCCCTCGATGAGTACCAGTACTTGTAAAACTCGATTGACCGAACATTTGTCCTTACAAAGCTAAAACCTCCATTGGGACGATTGGATTCTACATCAGTAGAGTTTCCAGAATAATGGTCACATGCAATTTGAAAATCTGTGTTTGGGTAGAAATGGGGAAAGGGATCCCTGAACCACATGACATCAGCATCCTGTAAAACCAAAATCAACATCAATTATTCTTGAATACAGAAGATCTCAAGAGCTACTGTCTTTTATGTTTCAGCAGAATGGCCAATTTGTTTACTCTATATATTAGCATGTTTTCAAGAATATAAAGGAGAAAAAACAAAATATAAGTGATATTAATATATTATACAGGTCATCACATTGAACCTTACAAGTTTGGGTGGAATTTTCTACTGTGTGCCGTTGTTTAGCAACATGTTGGTTACTGAGTCCTATGTCAAATTCCTCACATCTTCTTTCCCAAACTTCAATCCTTCAAACCATAAAACTATTCATTACGACTGAAATGACATGAATTCTCCCTGATTTATCCAAGAATGCTGAGCTTGCTCAATTATATAATCCCACTTGACTAAGACTATTAGTTGTATAGGGTATCTAGTATCATCTTGTTTTATATTAGCAGCATAGCCAGTATATGTGGACTATATATTTAAACGTTACATATATAAAATAATATCATTTTCTAAACCTTTTTACAACTATAACATAAATTAGGAAGGAACATAAATGTTGATAAAGTTGGCATATCTAAAACAAGACAGCTGATGGTAAAAATAATACTGCATTAAAGCACTTAGTTGTTTGGAGTTCTGGAAACAGATTCAACATTCAAATTTAATTAGACAACTAGGCACTAGCATAGCACATATATTTAAAGATGGCGATTTCGACCCATTTGCTTATGAATGGGTACATTCAGATTCTATTTTATTGCAACAAGTCAAACAGGTAAAATTGAAAGAAAAAAAAAATGCTACAACAGGATCCAAATTTGCACAAACTGTATATTAATGCATTATACCTCCTACATTAAAAGGATGTGGTTTTCCCTGTTCATGTTACCCGGGGAGGGCGAGCCTTTTTGACTCAGATGTATGCTGCCTCACCGGGTTAATCCCGGGACCGTTTCCGGCCCTTCCCTGGCCACCCCCAAATGTACACACCTAGTGAGGTTTGAACCCTTGATCTCTCCTACATTGTTTTGTTCAAATATTAACAAGCTATTGACATTATATATTATTTTACGCAATTTCAATTTTGACACACTAAGCCTCAATAATCTTTTTTTAATGTTTTAGACAATAAGTGTTGTAAGTCAACGGATACCAAAATTACCCTTTTTCACCTGTTACACAACCCACGGCCCACCCATTTTGCCACCACTACTTTCAAGGAGCAACAACTCATACCCTGGACTTGCCACTTTGATATTTGAATTCCTAAATTCCCTTTTTATTTGATACCATGAAAACCATTTTATTTAGCAATCTTGACAACACTAGACAAGTTGGAGAACATTTACTTCTACTTGGCAAGCATAAGTGCAAGTTCTCTGAGATTTTAGACTAGCATGTTACTATTGCACATGTGTCTGCTTTTACTTTTTAGGAGAGCGAGAGAGAAAAAGAGTACCGTGAAAAGGAAGTTGTATCCCAGTTCAAGGACAGACCGCAGAAAGTCTATTCTTAGCCACATCATCTTTAAGTAATCAGGGGTCATAAAATAAGCCTCCTGTGAGAGATCAGCACCTTCGGTAATGAGTGCAAAGCAATGAGTGTGCGCACGCTTACAACTCATAAATGCCTTGTGATCCAGAGCAATAATCACCAGATGATTTAGAAGTTTGCTGGTTTGGTAACCGATTCTAAAGCTTTCCAAAAAGAGATCCAGAATTGAATTTTCTGGATCTGCCCAAGCTTCATTCAAAGTTGTCAAAATAATTGTATTGTCTGGCATTGAAGCCTCCTTTAAGACTGTTTCCAGATTAGTATCAGCGCTGTCCTACAATAACAACACATGATCAATACAAAAGTTTGAACGCCGAACCTAACTTTACATAAAACAGCCAGCAAATGTAAAACATCATAAGATATCAAAAGTTGGTGAAAATGGTGTTGATTCTTTTCTTCCTACCACATATAGGTCATAAACTGAATGGGTTGTAAAGGTAAGTTTGATAGCAGCAATACAATTTTCAATTGCAAAAAGAAGAAAATTTTGAAAATTAGTTAGGAAAATTCTTACATAACACTAAGTATGAAAAAAGCAAACAAACACCTATTTAGCAAGGCTACACTGGTTACCTTATGGTGTTCATTCATTAGGCAAGTGAAAACTCACTTTGCATACGTTCACTTATATTAGCTGACTAATCCCGGGCAGCAGTCTCCCACACTTTCTACTATAGCTCAGGTCAGCACAGTAATTAAAACTTTTCACCGAGAATAAAAATTCCCGTCATCTTGAAAGTCAAAAGGCTGCTAGCAGTACATAGGATTTTCAGAAGCTGGGGTCACTTAGGAGTGAAATGTTCTTAAGATACATTCATCATTATTGTGCTAAAACACATTTCCTAACAAATATTAGAAAAATACGACTGCTAAACATTTATAATGACTATTGATTACCATTTTTGTTACTGATGCACCAGAAGCGGTGAGCGTAAATTAGCAGATAGATACATTCAAATGCTAGAAGCAGTTAACATTTAAATGAATGATAAGAAAGAAAAAAAGCCTAACCATGAGTAGTGAATCATGAGTGGGGGGAAGAAAGTATTGAATTGGGTTGGGATTATTATCAAAGGCTTTATCGAAAATGAAAAATGAAAAGCCGAAAAGAAGAAACAAAATTGCGGTGGTACGAATACCACGCATTTCTTCAGCCGATAGAGATGTTCTTCTTCTTCTGAGGCGGAATATTCGACGTGAACAAGCTTTCATCATTCTTGTTAATTGGAGGACTTCATCATCTTTTTTCTTTTTTAAAAATTTCTTGGTGTAACTGTTTCTTTCTTGTTCAACCACTTTAACTGAATCAGGAGGAGATAGAGAGGTTGTTAGAGGCTCTTTGGGATTTGCTTTTTTTCTTTTCCTTCTTATGCTATTACTACTACTTAAAAATAAGGGTCATAATACAATACAGAAAATGATTGAGAAACCTAAAATTTGTGCCTAATGGTGGACTCTATTGTTATAACCATGAATTATTTACATGTAATTTTAGGCTTAAAATTAGGTCTCCCAATCACTACTCATAGAATATTAACAAGTTTTTTCAGGTTTGTCCATTTTAAACCGAAAGGGAGTGGCAAATGAGCGTCATTCCACTTTTTTTCTCATCGAACTTCCACTCGCTTCTTCTTATCTTTCACCTGTGGTTACACGAATCTCTCACCTTCATTAAAATACTCACTTTCACCAATTCGGCCAATATGATGCGCAAATAGTGGTGCTTGCGCAACATTTATTTTTCAACGGACAAGAATGATACACGTTTAACATTTTACACAAAAAATTAATTTTTGTGCGCAAAGAGTGGTGCTTGCACACCAAACTATAAATGCACATTAATATTTTTGACTATAGGCCCCAACCACTCATATCTGACTATAACCACAACCGCCGATTTTCAATACTCATTAATGTGTTTTTATAACCCATCCATGGATATATCTTCATCCTCATTTGCAAAATCATCTTCATCTTCCTTAAACAAGGTTTACAAAAATCATAGTTGCATTTCCAAAATAACTTGCAATTTAATCTTCAATCCTTTAACAAAAATCATAGTTGCAATTCAAAAATAATTTACTAACAAAAAATATCTCAAAAAAAGACTCAAGAAAGGCCCCCAATAATTAACTTCGAAAATTAACTGTCATTTTCATGTGTGGCGCGCGAGTTTTGATGCATGGGGCTGAGTTTGATGCGTTAGTTGACTGTCGTTTGGTCCTCGGTTATTTATTGTCATTTGGTCATGGTAATCCCGGAAACTCGTAGATTTTGAAAAAACATAGAATTTTGATAAGTAGATTGATTTTGTTGATATTCAGTATCCTAATGAGATTTTGTTGATATTGAGTATATGCATTATTTTCATGATTTGTATTTGGAGGATACGAAGAATTATTGAAAATATGTTAAGCATTAATATTTTGAAGATATTCAAAATTTGTAGTACCTATGATGCTTGACGATTCTGATTAACCAACAATTCCGTATGATCTTGACTTTCCATAGTACTAGTAATACAATTGATTAGAATCCTTAACTCATCATCGTCGGTGATTTTGTAAACCTTGTTATTCGGCGGATAATGATATGGTAAGCATATCCCCCCCCCCCCCCCCCCCCCCCACCCTCGTAACATCTAAGTTGAATTTTTAACCCACATAATCCCTTAAAGTATCATAACTAATCATTTTTTGTAAGAAAACGTTTCTATTTTCGTCATCTTTAAAAAGACATAACAAAGTTCCCCCTTGAATAACTCATTGAATTTAGTATGTGTTACAGATTTTGATGAGTAACTAATTATGTTTCTTAATTTATGGGAAAAAAATCTATTCGTATAAGAAAAATCTAGTATTAGGATAAGAAAATCTCAACGAAATCTTCAATGGATGAGAAAAACACATCTTTGGGGTATTTGGAAATATAAATGCATTGTTTTTTGTTGTTTATTATGCATATAAGGTATTTGGTGCGCAAAATCTAACACTTGCACACCAAATATGACATGTCCATCCCTCATTGGTTTAGAAATTAATTATGATGCTCTAAAATCACCCAACAACTCTCATTTAATATTTGGTGAGCAATATATCCATTTTGCGCACCAAATATAACATGTCCAATTATCATTAGTTTTTAAATTATTAATGGTGCTTTAGGATGATCAATTTTCTTTCTTTGAATTTTGGTGTGCATGCACATCAAAATGGCAAAAATCTAAAATACAGGCACAATACAACCTTTTTACTTATCCAAATCTCACATATTATTTCTTACTAGCAGGTACCCGCGCAATGCGGCGGTGGGTACCTGGTGACTAATTTTGTGGCGAGTAAATATTTTTTATTTATACCGCGTGTTGCAGCGGGGTTGATTTTTAGCCAACGTATTTTTTTCATTTTTTTTATTGTAGCCTTTTTGTTTCGTAATTTTTATAATATTTGTATTAATTTAAACCATAAGCCACTCGTAAAGCAAAAGTAACATATTTATGTTTTAGGCTGCTGCTGGATCTCGAATAATGTGTAATTATATTGTACTTTGTGGTTAAAAAATTGTATTTTTTTTTTTTATGAAAGGGTGTTTTTAATAGTGTATTAATTGTATTAGGTGAGTATTATTTTTTTAATTTTATGTGTGCTTTGAATCCTTGTATATAATGCTTATAAGGTAGTATTATTCACTTAAGGGGTATTTTAATGATTACTATTTAATAGCATTAAAGTTGTTTGATAGAAAATGGTCTGAAAATGACTCCAAGCTTATTTTTGTTGTACCATATGCTTGTTTTGTTGTAATTCTCAACATTTGGTGCATTAAAGTGTTGTAAACCATGCTTTATTTCTTGTAAGTCTGAAAATTTTGGAGAGAGATTCATTTGTGCATTATATGTAGTATAGATATAGATTATTTTAATCACCGTAACTTAATATTATTTTAATATTCAATGACATCATGAGCATCATTGCTTGCTTTTATATAATCTTTCACCTCTTCAAAGTTAAATATTTTTAAGAATCTAATAATTGTTGGGACTAAGAGAGAACAATTTTGTTACTACAATGTAAGAACTTATGTATGGGAACTACACATAAATCTTATTTTGCCAAAACAAAAAGCTTTTAGCCTCAAATTGGTAAAACATGCATTTTTTCTTTATTTGTTGTAAGAAAGTAATACCATGTGTATATATATACTGAGAGAGAGTTAGAATTGCCTTTAACAAACAAAATAAATAATTAAAAAAAAAAATGAGGAATATCAAAATGCTTAGGAACTTCGGGAGTAAGCTGAATGACCCAATGTCAGAATATCAAAATGCTTAGGAACTTCGGGAGTAAACTGAAATGCTGAATGACCCAATGTCACTAAAAATCTCAGGAATAAAAGAACAGGCAACTATGTTTCATGTTTGAAACCATGGGAAAAGATTACATACCAACATTGATCAATAATTACGAGATCAATTAAATTTCACCTCAGTGAGTTCTGTGAATGATGCACGTAATTTAGTCAAGTTTTTACATGCTCAGTTTGATATCGAGAAAAGCTGAACCCAAGTGTAAAACTACACCACACTATAGTGGGATTATCTCATCCCAACAACAAAGATGATAGTATTTCTCCCATAGTCTTGTTATCTGATGATTCACCTTCGTTTTCAACTTCGACACCAGACTCAAGCATAGCAGCATCAAGTACCAATTTCCTTTTTGCTATCTCGTACACATTCTCATCAACTGTATCCTTTGTTACCAACCTTCAAAAATTCCATGACAAAAGATCTTTAGGAAATAACAACTTGCTTGTTGACAGCGAATTGGATAACTGATCATAATGTGTTACATTTGGTACGTGTAGAGTCGAAGCTAAATACTTTGTCCAGAATATTTAAATTACTTGGGTATCGAATTTGATAAAACAAAAACCTATATATTTACAATATTGGTCATAATTTCAAGAAAAGCGGTTTAGAAAGTGGTATAGATTAAAAAAACCATCTGATCCATTTTCTTTTTGACTAAATGTTGTGATTTTACCCAAATATACCCTAACTGACCTGTCCATAGTCAAATGGGTAAAAAAACTGAACCTCATTAACAGCTTAGGAAAAGAGCTAGAGATGCACCTGTAAATAGTGACAGGTTTAGTTTGGCCGATGCGATGACAACGATCTTCGGCTTGGCGGTCGATCTGGGGGTTGAAATCCATGTCATGTATGATGACCGTATCAGCTCCAGTCAAATTCAGTCCCTGGCCTCCGGCCCTTGTCGACAGCAAGCATGCATTTATGGAAGTATCGTTATTAAATGTGTCCACAATTGTTTGCCTTTCTGTTACCTGAGTACTGGCAGTAAAGTAAACATATTATCAGCAGAAAGGAATTATTAGTACATCAGTAATCTGATTCACAAGTAAGTGGGTCCAAATTGACACATCTGATAAGAAAGTTTATAAGTGGCATGAATACGATGTACCATGCCATGAGCAATGGAAATTGCAAGACCAAATGGACTGCCAAATCTTTTCGAAAGTGCAACAACTGACAGACACATATATCCTTAAATAATCACGTTATAAGAGAATCATATGAATGGAATCAATATCATCAGTCTCAGAGAAGAAGAGGTTGCTAATTGCAAAACCAAGTAGAGCTAAAATTTACTAATACATCTTTCTATGTGTTTGGACTTTGGACAACAAAAGCTTCAAAAATAGCTATTTGCTGAATAGACAAAAGTAAGACCACCTCTTGGCATCTTGTAGCAATACAATACAAATCATAAAGGTGGAAAATGACAGCTTAGGTGCCTTAGGGAGTGTTTGGCTTAGCTTATTTGTCGGGCTTAAAAACCCCTCGTTCTTTCATAAAAAATTCTGCTTTCTCCTGGAGACTCAGGTTCAAATATCCATGGAAGCTTATGTGAATTTGAAAATTTTTGTAAGCCCATCTTTTTAGGGTTATGAGCTTATCAAGTTGACCATATGGCTTATTTAAAATCATAAGCAGCAAACAGTGAGCTTATAAGCTTTTCCAGATTTACATAAGCTCATAAGCCCGGCAAATAAGCCAGCAGACTTAACAGATTCTGCCAACGCTTTTTATCAATTTTTGACCGTCATTCAGATTATTAGTGTGCAAAATGAACACCCTTTCGACAGTTTTGAGCAAATTTAACACATTTTGGTATCTTGAACCTGTTTGGCCAATTTCTTTTATGGTAAAAACCCTTTAGTTTAGCTCATTTGATCCCTCAAAGATACAACATAGCCCAAATTGGCCCATTTATATGTAAACGGGTCACATTTGTCACCTCCGGAATATAGACTCAAAATACTTGATCAAACCTAAGTTGTACCTGCCATCAAGACGTCTGTATGTAACCCCGATTACATCTAAAGCCCACTCTAAGATGTCGAGCATAGAAGTCCATTGGCTAAAAATAAGAACCCTATGGCCACCATGTACAAGTGCAGGAAGGAGTCCAGCCAAAACCTGTCAGATAGGTCTATAAACTCAACTGAAATCAAAGAGGCAAAAATAGTAAATTTGCACAGCATAATTCATTACATACCCGGCACTTTGCAGAAATCATAACATGGTCCTCTGATAAAATTTCGGAAGTATTATTACCATAATAAAGTAAAAGCTGTAACAAAAAAAAATATGAAAGATAAATTAGTACTAACATGTGAAAATAGCGTCTACTAGAAATAATGTTAGGGGTATTTTGATATTGGAAATCATGTGATATTCAGTAATTAGTTTCAGATGATCCATTGTAACAAAACAGTTTCTAAAAGATGGTCTTTAGATGTGCTTTTTGCTTGACATCGTAATGTTAAGCAATAATATGTTCAAGTAATATATAAGACCACCAAAAAAGACATTTTTATAAGGAAAAAAACATCATGAGATTTTTTGTGAAATGGGAGTACGTCTGTCAGTTCCAGTGTGTTGAAAGACCAGGTAAATAGATAAAAATAGTTTATCCTTAGATAATTAAATTTGTCACAGTTGGGATGAGAGAGTTAATATCCAAACATAGTTATTTGACCCCTAAGTGATCAGATAATTAGAAGCAAAACACTGTAGAAGCACTCCCTTAGTTTAAATAGTTTAGTAGAAGCATTTGCTGTGATGCATACCTACTGCTATATCCATCCATAACCAAATGAAAGATAAAAAGCAAATCTTTTTGAAAAATATTTGGTATTAAAGTAAAAAACAAATCTACTCTCAAAGAGAACTAAAGGGGAATCATACAATTACCCCTAAAAAACTTGCCACACTCAGGAAAGATAGTAAGCAAATCATTAAAAAATAAAATAAAATAAAATAAAATAATGAAAAATGATTTGATAACCTAAAACCTACACCTAAAATTAGACCTAAAGATGTGATTGGTGCATTTCAAAAATTGATTGGTGGGAAATGATGAAAGAGAAAAAGTGTATAACACTTGTCAAAAGATGAATGGAGTAGGTCTATTGTTAGGTCTCATTCTTAGGCCTATATATCACTACTCATACTAAAATAATAACAATAACAATAACAATAACAATAACAATAACTATAACAATAACAATAACAATAATAATAACAATAATAATAAATAAATAAATTCACGTTCTTTTGAATCAACTTCTAACAAATGTCACATGGTTCATCAGGAGCTTCATGTTGCAAGATTGAACAAAACTTATATGTTCACTTAGGAAAAGCTACATCACAACTCTTACAGTGTTACTTCTATAGTAAAGAACCAATGCAGATTGTGAGAGTACTACATTCCAAAGACGGCACTTTACAGGGAAATGTGCTCACACCATGTAAAAACCTAAATGCCACTATTGAAAGGCCAAATTGTTTCAATATGAAGCAATGAGGACACAAGAAATAAGGAGGAAACATATAAGCAATACAGATAACGAAGTACCCTGTGTATAGAGAAGTCATTGTAACTCTTAAGCTCCTCGATTACTCTGTCGACTGTACATTCATCACCAAATACACCTTTGGGATGCAACATTTTAGCAAACCTCACAACATCTTTATCTGTGTATATGCGTCTCACCAGTAACGGATGATTTGCAATCTGGATGTGAAAAATTAATGGAGGTAAAGAAAAATACTTATTTTTTACTGCAACTCTGCAAGTAGATGAACATAATTAGAGAAATAAAATCCTCAGTAATACCTTTCTAAACTGAACAAAATAGTTTGAAATCTGACGCTTTGGAAGAGATGTATTGTTGACATGTCCAGACTTGAGCATACGAGCATTTGCAAATGCACGATACTCCTCAATGGATCCTTGATAAGCTTCTCTTTGTTCTGTTTCCATGTGAACATATTCCACCTGCACAAACACTATATTAGTTATGATCACAACAAAAACTAACAAAAAAAATGCATCAAATAAAAACTGATTTGACCCATTTGGCTCTAATCTCTATTAGATGAAAACACAAACTACAAATCGACGCATTTATAGCTGTTCTGAAAAGAAGATAAACATTGCTCCATAGATGGATTAAATTGCCATATCTACTGAAAGAGCTATAGCGTTGCAGATAAGGTAAACAGCTTGCTAGAAAACTATTTCTCTATGTGATAATTTAAAATTAACTTCTGGTAAATAGAGAACAGCATGCTTAAATCTTCTTAGATGGTGAACAATTTGCTTATTCTTTCATGTTTTCAGGAGTTCCCAAATATAACTTATATTCTTTAAGCATATGCAAACAGCAAAAACATACCTTTTGAACCTTTGGAACTAATTGCTGCATTACATCTGATTTTAAGCGCCTCAGAATAAATGGTCCCAAAATTGACTTCATTCGAGCAATCAATTCGGTGTCTTCTGCATTTAACAACTTTTTCAAGTCAACGTCTTCTGTTTCAAATAAATCGGGCATCATAAATTCCAACAATGACCATAGCTCCTGCAACAAAACAGAATGTCAACACATCTAAATATATTGGCAAACTAGTATCAAATAAAGCGTCAAGATATTACACTTATGTTCAGTTATATGTCATGTGGTAAGTGATATTCCTTATTACCGTCAATGAGAATATAACCCTGGACATATAAATGGGTGCATGTGCATATACATGCAGGACATAGTACAACACTATTCCCTTTAGCAAATAACACTCCTCAAATTAAAGCATAAAAATTTCATAAATGCTTATTTCATGTTTCGCAATCTGCATGAGATATATTTGCATTAATTGTAGAAGCCCCTCTCTCTCATCTATTGACATCATTGCTCAAGATAATTGACTAAATGAATCACAGCAATAACATAGCACAGCTAAAATGGTGTTTGTTGCCTTTAGAACTTATGTTAAATGAACTCAGCATGATTTCTGGTAGTTGAGAAAGATGTTAGAAGATACATACATGTAGATCATTCTGCAAAGGAGTTCCTGTAAGCATTAAACGCTGGTTGGCATTTCTCGCAACAGACATCAGGTTTTTCCATCTGTAACTGTTCTTATCCTTTAGAGCATGAGCCTCATCCATCAGAACACAACTCCATTTCCAACGTTTCAGGAGTTTACGATCATCTTTCTGTTGTGCGCTGTAAAGATTATCTTAGAGGAACGAACAGAAATCTAAACTGGAGGTGGCAAGATGGCTAGGTAATGTTGATTGACCGGTCAAACATGTAATTTGGCAGAAGTCAGATTAACCGGATATGCTTTCTGTCCAAAACCTCTAGCCTCTAGGTATGTTTTAATTGGTGCTTTGAGAGTGTAAATTATGTGGTATTGGATACTCACAATCAGATCACTTGTAATAAGTAAAAAAGGATGCATAAGTGTGTTCCTTTTTAGCCATTTTAGTTTACCCAATTGACCATTTAGAGGTTTTTCCATAACCATAACTGGACTATTCTTAAGTGGAAAAGTCTACCTTGCCACCTCTAGTCTTACTCTCAATTAACAAATTTAAGTGACAAACGAAAACTAATTGAGTTGCTAACCTGTGTCGTTCAAACAGCGAGTAACATACAAGAATAACGTTAAATGGGGGTGGCATTCTACTCTTAGACAAAGTGTTCAACATTTTAGAATGTGTTGCTCTTGCAGCTCCATGATACTGGAGAACTGTAAACGATGGACACCACTTTTTTAGTTCTCGTTCCCAGTTTTCCAAAACAGAAGCAGGACAAACTATCAAATGAGGTCCAGGATCATCTTCCAAGTGGTTCAGCAGTGTAAGGTATGTTATTGCCTAAACAGCGATGAACATGAAAAGAAGTGTGAAGAGATTAGCATGGATTTCTGCCAAGCATAAAATTATCTCAAAAACAAAATACCTGGATAGTTTTACCAAGACCCATCTCATCTGCCAATATTGCTGCACAACAAAATCTAGAATAAGAGGGTGTTTGGATTGGCATTTTAAAAATCATTGTCACAATGTGAAGTCAATGATGGACAAATTTACTCTACTTGATCATCTAATTATTTAGGGCTCAATTCTTAAATAATCAGTCTATAGAAACCAATTACAGAGGTCGTGACAATCAGTTTTAATATTTTAATAAACCAACTATGCTTCTAAATATCTGATGTTTTAGCTGCAGCAAAGCTGATTATGTAAGGGTATAATATATTCTCTGTTTACCCTTTCTTTTGACCTCATTTGAGGTACTTCTACTTCTATTTCACAAACATCTATAAGAAAATGTATTGGTTATTTTATCTGTTAATTTCTTAAATAACCAAAATTTGACACACTTAAATACCTAGCTAATGATAAGAAGCTCAAACTGCATAAGACCAGACACACATCCAAACTGTATCTTTTACAGCCCATTCTATCACAACCAATTACCTGATGCTGAATAATGGATCAAATAATCCCTTTAAAAATGCACATCTAACACCCGCTAAAGAGGTTATTGAGCATTCTTGACAAAATAATTAGTTTGGAAATAAAAATTTACAGTTGAAAAGTTTTATACATAAAATATCATGACACATTGCATAACTATGTCATATATGTTGTGATAACAAAAAAAAAATCCGTATAACTGCTCATATCACATGAAAAGTACCTATTCCAGAAAAATAGCATGACATTAAAAGAGTATTTGTAAATATAATTGACGAGACAAAGCATAGCTACATCTTAAACAGAAGACTTCCTACCTTGGCATGTCCTATAACATGTATTGTATCCTTACTTTGGTATGATATCTTTATAAATTTACTGCTATGCAATTGGTTAAGATTGATTCTTTTATAGCTTTGCTTGATTTATATTGAACTAGGAGGGTATTCTATATGTTTGTTGATTAGTAAACTTGTCCTGGACAAAGTAAATACTACCTTTCTAAAAACAATACAGAAAAGCAAAAACATCCCTATGTAGCCTATGTAAATTGAGAAAAGAAAAAAAAAGGTGGTATGTAGTGGATGAGATGAATACCAATATCCTGCTACAATTTAACCAGGTCTTGAATATTTGAATATAAAATGAAAAGATCAATGCGTAACATAATAGATACCAACTATTAACTTTAAAGCTCCAAAATCATGACTATGCAGCCAAAAAACCATTTTGCCTAACATATAATAATTGCCGCCTGCTTATACTAATCGAAACCAATCATGTATGTGCAACATATAAGACACAGAACACGCAATAGATAATTATACCTCCTGCAACTTTCTTGCGATACAAAAGCATGAGAAAATTGACACCAACAAGCTGGTATGGTTTGAGCATCGGCTTAAAACCCGAATTCGCCACTTGACATGCTTCACATATATCATCCTATTCAACAACATTCATTCAATTATTAAACATATACATAAACGCTTAACTCAAACATATAAAAAAAACGTAACTAAAAAACTAACTTGAGTAACAATTCTAACAGAAGAACCATCAACTTCAGCGAAACGATCACACGAGTCACTCGCCACATTGGACCCATACAAATCCTTCCGTAACTCAGCCGATATCTTCGAACACTTCTCCAAAGCTTTCCCAACCACATCCTCCTCATCCTTTTCCTCTCCACCAAACCCTAACTCATAATCATCATTCTCATACTCATCCAAATCAATGGCGTCATCCTCAACCTCATCTTCCTCATCATCAATGACAAATCTCCGGCCACGGCTAGCGGCAGAAGTGGAAGGCGCCTCTGCGAAATCATCGTCTTCGAGATTTTCGGGTGCGATTTCGACGCAATCGGATGAGGAGGAGGAGGGTTTGGTGAATGCGAATGATTCGATTGAAGGTAGGGTTTTGGAATTGGGATTGGAATTAAGTATTCGAGATGAATTGAAATCGTGGTTGGACCATTCGTCGTCTGATATTTCGATTGATTCAAACCCTCGTTTCATTTCAAACTTACTTATTTTGAATGGAAGAAAAATGGCGTTGGATTTTTTGTCTGGCTTGTGTAGTTTCCCACTTCTTCTTAAGTGGAAGCGGTAGACTTTTATATACAACACCTTTGACCTAAATGTTTATTCAAAATTTAAATAAATTATACAAAAATAATCTTAGGAAAATAAATATACTCTCTCAGTCTTTAGATTTCCTTTTCGGGATGTAAATATAAAGTTGGTTCTTTTATGGGTAAAGTCTATAAAATAGCAAATGTATTTTCTCAAATTTACAGAGTTAGGTAACGACCTTTTTTTATTATTAATATAGTCATTGAAACCGGCTAAGTTTTAACGATATAGTAAATATTACCTGTTGATTTTCCAAGTAGATAAATATATTTTTTTAAATTTCCACATGTAAAACTATTAAATGGATTGAATTTCTGGTTGAGTACCTCCACCACAATCTTACCACACCTGAAATCCCCACCACTGAATCGCTCCACTACAGGAACACCAAACCACACCACCAACGAAACCCCACCATCATCGTAACTCCTCAACCACCGAAACCCCACCACCACAGAGCCAACACTAGGTGATTTCTCTCTTCTTGTTGGTCCACCGCCGCCTACTACCTCATCACACCTCGCGACCGAAATAACGCATACCACAACAAAAGCCCCATATGTGATTATGATTTTCATTTGTAGATCTAGATTTTTTTTATTTTTATCTTTTTTTTTCTTTTCTGTAAATCAAGTATCTTTACTCGTTTTTTCCAACTTCTTTTGGATTATAATGGCTGTTAGTGGTGGGGCAAGTGGTTGTAGACAACATCAGCCAGCGGTGGTTCAAGGTTGTTTATGCTTGCCGGAATCTGCTGCTTATGGCCGGAATTTGTTGTTCTTAATGCTTGCCGGAATCTGCTGGTCGTGGTCGGAATCTGCTGGTGGTTCAAGATTGTTGTTATGGTGTTGTTTGTTGTTTAATGGCTGGTATGTTGTTGTTTGTTTTGATGAGGCTTTTATTGGTTTTGAAATAAAATGGGTAAAAAAGTGGATACAAGATAAAGTGAGTTTAGTTGATATATAACTATTCGGATGATGATTGATACAAAAAAATCGATACAAGATAAAGTCAGTTTAGTCTGTTTGCTTGTGTTTTGATGCCGCCGGACTCTGCTAGTGGCGCCGGAGAAAGACAAAGAGAAGGGGATGAGGTTTAGCATGTGTGTTTAGATATAAGTTTATAAAAAATGATGTGTACTGTATGTAAATATATCCACATAAGCATAAATATGCCACATAAGCTAACACCTAAGCATAAAAAAAAATAAAAATAAAATGCCAAATAAGCTTGGTTACCGGTTTACCAGGTACCTGTGAACATATTTACTATATCGTAAAAAATTAGCAAGTTTTAATGTCTAAATTGGTAATAAAAAAAGTTCATTACATAACTCTGTAACATTGAGAAAGTACGTTGCTATTTTATGGACTTTACCCTTCTTTTATAAGTCTAAAACGTTATTTGATGAAGACAAGTGTTCTTTTTTATTGGGTTTATGCCGGAGTATTAATGAATATATGGAGTATTAATAAACTTTTGATATTTGATGAACATTTTATATCAATAAAGTTGTGGACAAAGTATTACCTTATTATACATTGCCATGCATACGATGTCGTTTAAAGAGCAAAATTTTGAAACGACATCTTTTTGTTGCATGGCATGTCGTTTTGTGGTTTTGATCATGTCGTTTGGTAATTAGGCTAAGTGGTTGGTTTTAGTGATGTTGTTCTTGGCACGGTTTTTTTTCTCTCTTATTAATAGTGTGAAAAACTAGAAGGGGGTTGAATAGTTTACCGGTTTTTAAGTTAATTATCTTGTGAAACTTTACGTTTAATCAAAGATCTAAACTACAAGACAATATATAATATGCAAGAGTAACGAAAGAAACAATCAAACTACAACACGATAGTTTATCGTGGTTTGGCTACAAGGACTCTTTTTTCTTGCCCTACTCCACGCCTCGGGTATCCAACTCGAGAGTTTCTTTCACTAGTCAACAAGCTCCTTTCACCGGCGGAGAAAACCTTACACGTCGCTTACACAAGATTACCGACACAAAGCTAGATGTCGAGTTCTTTTACAAGGGTACAACCACTCCCGTCACACTATGTATTTTAAGGCCTAAAATACTAACCAATCACTACTGAATATACACAATCAAATGAAGTATAGACTACACGAAGTCTACACAATGCTAAGCTAACAAGTCTTACAACGTTGTGTTGAATACTTGTAACTTTGATATGAACTTGTGAATTTCTTTGCTACAAGAGAACTTCACACAAATGAAATGTTAATGAGTTAGATGAATGATATGAATATGTATGTGCAAAGTATATATGAGAAGTGATGAAAGATTTCTTGCAAGTGGCTTGGTATTTATAGCCAAACAAACCAGACCACTGGCGGATCCGGTGGAACCCAAACAAGGGTTCCGCCAGTGTTTGACAGTCAAAGCCTTCAAGAAATCTTTCCATATCTAGCAATGTCAAATCAAGCTTCTTCAAGTCAACACACAATAGATAGAGTAAGAGACCATCCATAATGTGTAAGAACAATGTGTAACAAGTCTTGTGGAAAGTCAAACACTCAATCTTTCCATAAATGCACATGTTACATTTTCTATATTTAGAAATATGAAAATGTTATGTTAAATATGAAATGTAAATGTAGCAAGTAAAGTCTAGTTATGCAAGACTAAAACTAAAATCACGTTTTACTAAAAACTAAAGTTTACACTTTGTCGTTCACAAAACTTAGCAAAGATCGTAAAATATAAATAACGTTTTTAGATGATATTTGTATTAACAATCTCCCCCTTTTTGTTGATGACAAAACATAAACTTTATTTTTAAGTAAATCACTAATTATAGTGTTAAGTCTTTAAAAGTTTGTATTTAAACTTGTTTTACTTATTTGATGAAAACCATTTAAGAATATAAGTTTAAATATATTTTCTCCCCTTTTGCGAAGCGGAAAAAAAATGCAAGTGCTCCCCCTTGGACAATACTCCCCCTAAATGGAGTGCCAAGGTAGGAAACATGGATTTTGAACCTACACCAAAAGTGTTAGTTGGTGATAATTACACACGACAAATCGTGTAGTCACAACATAATATGAGAATAGAAGCAATCACAATCACAACTCATATAAGGTCAACCAACAATGAAATCATGATAGTAGAAAAGATTTCATTTCAAGTAAAATTTGACTTTTTAAAAGTCAAAGACAAGAAATGAAAAATATCTTCCTAGTTTTAGAAATTAAAAAAAAAAAAAAAAAAAAAAAAAAAAAAAAAAAAAAAAAAAGGAAAAGTAACAAAGAAATAAAATCCTACTTCTATAAGTGGATGTCTCCCAACATTTTCCTAAATGGGGCAAAGCCTCCATAGTACGCTCTAAGAGTCGTTTGGGTGTGAGAGAGCATCCAAACATTCAAGAATGTGTTGTAGAGTAAATCGGGTTTCATTTGGACTTGGTGGAGCATGATTTTTATGCTCTAACTTATTTTAGCCGCCCGCTCACAATGTGAGCAACCATGGCGGAGATTGGGTAGGATTTGATCATGGGATGATGGTTGAGGTGGTGGAATGGTGGCTGTGTCTTTGGAGGAGGAAGGGTTTACAACGGATGCAAGCAAGGTGGTTTGAAACTCCATGGCTTGATGGAGATGATTATCCACCTTACTTTTGAAAGCATAGAGGTTATAAAGGGGGTCGTTGATTTCCTCGTGGGAGTTTGGAGGTTTGTTCCATAACGACGTCTCAATTTCCTCATATGAGGGAAAGAGGGACTCAAAGTTATGGGAATGGGATTGTGGTTGTGATACTTGAGGTTGTGGTGGTTGGTGTTGTTCTAGGTGAGGTTCTTCATAGAGGGGTCCATGGATGTCTTTGTAGATGGGGTGAAACAACAAGGGTTTAGGTTGTGAAGGTTGTTCTTGTGGTGGTGGTTCTTGTTCAAACGGGACATTGGGCTCAAAGAATGCCTGTGTTTGTTCATGTGCCATTCGTTCGATAAAAGCAAACGAAGGCAAGGGTGGTAGATTTTGTGAGCTATGTGGAATATCCTCAAGATTGTCTAGGAAAGGATGTGGTGATGTGTCACACCCCCAAAATCGGGTCCAGCGGAAGCATACGTGTAGCTGGGGTGTAACTCAATTGGTATTACAACACAAGTTCAAAAATGGTTTTCACTTTAATCATTTAGAATAAAATCGTTTAATCAAAAATGTTGAATTTACATCGTTAAAAGTAGTGCGGAAGTAGGCCCTTAAAAGTAGTTTAAAACGGTCCCCATATAAATAATCAGAGTCTTCTATGACCATGCCATGCCCTGCC
>CM060701.1:85049995-85064995 GCA_030686995.1 Artemisia argyi | reverse complement strand
GGGTAAATTAATATTATAATTTTTATATCATTATTATGAGTATAAAAATGTGTTAGGACCATAGTTGGGATTGTCGGATCAATTATTCAAAATAATAGCTCATAAGATAACGTTTATTAGGTAGATAACCGTACGTATACAGAAATGACGCAACTCACGCATAAATGACAAATTTTATCTGGAGGTGAATAGTGTTTTTATGAATAGTAAAATTTTAAAACGCTTCTTAGAATATCAAACTGACCTCAAAAATGATGAATAGTAAAATGATGAATAGTGATCGATGAATAGTAACCGATGAATAGTAAATGTGAAAGTTCGGGAAAAGACCAGAATTTACGAGTTGTGACATGATGTTGGTAGAGTTCCAAAGAGTTCCATTGGTTCAAGTTTTGGTGATTTAGGTGGTAATGGAGACTTGGATGGTTGAGTTGGAGCCGGTGGTGGACTTGGATCAATGGGTGTCTTTGTTGGTGGTGGAGTGGTGATAACTTGATTGAATTTTGGTGATGGTGTAGGAGTTGCAAGATTAAGAAAGTTTTCGTCTTTGATAGGTAAGGAAATGATGAGTGGTGATTCATCCGAAGATGAGGAGCTAAGGTTGATGGTGGTGTTGCAACAAAATGGTTTTACACTTATTCGTGCGGTTCTCCTAATGGGTCGGGATGGTGGAGACGTGATTGTTGACTTTGTCATTGTCAAAATGGTGGTGTAGAAGATTAGATGCAGAGATTAAGATGGTGATGGTGTGATTTGGAAGTGTTCTAAGATGGTCAAATTTATAGAGTTGAAGAATTGTGGAAAGGAGTGTTTGGATTTGATGTTCTACCATACAAAAGTTGAGGTTTCTAATGATTTGGAAGAGTTATGAAGGTTGTCAAATCATTGGAAGTCAATCCAATGAAAATGGTGGAGTAAGAAGACAAAGATTTGCACTAAATGCTTAGTGGTCTTGTCATAGTGTTTTGGATCAGATGTCCCACGGATACCAAGGAACCTTTAAGAGGGTTCCTTACCTTATGGCCAAATGTTCCTTGGGTTGGTTATGATTAAATTTGATTTTTGGCGGGAAAGGGGTTTCTAGTGGTTCTAGAGGCTGAGATTGATCCTAATGTACTTATCAAGTAATGAGAAAGGATTTCCTAACTAAAAATTCTGATTAGGAGTTGTGGGAAATATGGAATTTCGAAAAGTTAAGAAAATTTGCAGGTTGTCTAGCGGAACCCTGCGACATCATTGGCGGAACCCTGTGTTGGGTTCCATCAGATCCGTTGGGCCAAATCTGGGTAACCCAGAAATTTTCACTGGCGGAACCCTGTTTTAGGTTCCGCCAGACCCCAAAAACTGGACAGAACGCGTTTTTCGTCATCGAGACGATTTCCAATTTTTCCAAAAATTCCTAAAACATAAACTTAAATTTAAATCTGATTAGGAAATGCAAAAATTAGATGTAGAAACACTCTTACCGTTGGACTTTGACCGGGGGCTAGCGAATTTCACAATACTTAGTGAAATTTTTCATAGATATGAAAATTTGACAACATGCCAAATGTTGTCATCCTGCATAATCGTTAGCACAAACATGTTATAGACATAACCAAATATCCCTACAAATACATCAATCCATGAAACAAAGTATTAAACATCCAACTTGTTCAAATGACACGCAGTGCCAAACACTACGTCACACACGCTCTCATTGGCGATCGACCTTCTTCTTGAGCTTTCCAAGGAACCTCCCGAGACATTTGAACATCCCCTTATTTTGCTTGAATTCCTCTGACTCATTCAGAATATTTGGAAGTTGTGAAAGGTATTCAAGAGGTGGGAGCCTAGAGTTGGGTAACATATCATCTTCACTCATTGAAGATGACGATGAGGAAGTAGGAGGATGAGGACGTTTCCCTTGGGTTTTGTAGACTCTCTTATCACTTAGTGGGACAAATGTGTGTGGGATGAGAGAGTAGTCTAGGCGAAGACCTCTATGAGTTGGAGGAATAGGAGCAAGGTGCCTATAGAGATGGGTCAAGAGTATTCCATATGGCATAGCCGTTGTGCCTTGCACGAGAATGTCGGCCATTCTTTTGGCCATGTAGTAGGCCAAGTTGAAGGGTTCCCTAACGGACAAAGAGTAGAGCATGTAGCAAAGGCAAACATTGATATGATCTCGGTTTCCTATGGTGCTAATGACATTGGCTCTAAGGAGTTCTTCCCATTTCTTGAATTGAGGCTTGAGCTCATTGAGTTCCATACCATAAGGATCCTTGTTGACCTCATTTCCGGAATGAGTTCTCCTAGTGTCGGAGGTCCTAATGAAAAGGTGATCACAAAGTACATCCTTGGATACAAGAGGAGTATCATATGGATGAATGCGGTCATAGAGGGTGTCAAGAGTTGAGAGGGTATGTTTGTCGGTGTAGATGCAAGTACCACGGTTTGGAACACCTAGGATTTGAGCAAATTCATTGAGAGTGAAGGAGTATTGGTGACTACTAACCATGAAGTTGATAGACATGCGGCCATAGTCATCAGTGGAAAGAGTGACGGATGCATAGAATTCTAGAATGGACCTAGGACAAATAGGCTCGTCGATTTCCAAGAGACAATCAAAGTTGATGGCGGCAAGTTCCGTATGGAGGTTTGTACCGGCTAGGAAGGATGGGTCAATGGTTCTACCCTCATGAACATAACGTTTTTCTAAGGCTTTGAAAATGTTGATTTGAGTTTCGGTAAGACCTTGGGTTTTGTGGTGTTTGGGTAGGTACTTAACGGTGTCCTTGTGGTCGTAATGAGTCACAGGAGGAATGATGATTCCTAGAAAAATAAAATTTCACATTTTAGTCTAAGTTAGCAACTATTGTAATGTGGATGTTCTAGTGTGTGCCTATATGAAAACAATGTGGAGGTGCAGTTATCTTAACTCATTTTGATGCTTAAGACGTTTTATAAGGCAAGTTTTGTTATAAAACAAAAGATAACCCAAATGCTCCTAATTCAATGTAGCTTTGTTTGAATGTACCCGAAAATGCATATTGGTTATGTATTCCCTTTAGCATTCAAGAGACATTATGCAAGTGATGTTTAAAACATAACGTTTTTATTTTGTATTCACAATGTGAGACGAAAAAATATTTGTCCTATTTGTGAGAAATTTTTGCAAGCATTTGACATGGGGTGTTTTAGCAAACATGTTAATGACTTGTAAAGATGCAATTCTTAACTATGGGAAACATGATTAGTTTTATTTAACATCTAATTTTCTACATGAATTTCTTAAGCTAATGCATAACCCCAAGTTTTTGTTTTTGTGCAAAAATAGAATTTCTAGACACAGATCAGAAGTGATATAGTCTTTTTGATAGTATAGAATTGTTTTCCGAAGAAATGCTTAGGAAAGTATTTCCCCGGGTCGTGTTCCAACGAAGGTGTAAATGGAATTTCGAATTCCCGATTCGTGAAACGTGTCGTGAAAGTGGTAAAAATTGATTTTAATGAGATTATACTAATGAAATAGCAAATGAAGCACAATTAATCAATTAAGCACGTATTTCAAATAGGGCAATTAGAAACGTAACGTAAAATCGAAAACGTAAGCTAAAACGTAAATAAAACGTAAACGTACAAAATAAAACGCGACTTTTAAGCTACACTACTCCTACGGACTTTGAAATAATTTTGAAAAGTTAAAAATGATAAAAGAAAATTTTGAGAAAAAGAAAAATATATTTTTTTTTCACTTTTTGTTTATTTTTTATGAATTAAAAACTAATTTTACTAATTACAAATTAAAAGAAAATGTAAATAAAGTGAAAAAAATAAAAATTAAATTTTGAAAATTATAAAATAACTAAAAAGTAATTTTAAAACTAAAAACTATTTTTTTTTGGCTTTTTGTGTAATTTTTGAGAATTAAAAACTATTAAATCTAATTAAAAATTCAAAATAAATTCAAATTAAATGGGAAAAATGCAAAATAAATTTCTAAAAATCCAAAATACATGAAAATAAATTTTAAAAATATTTTTGGATTTTTCTTGGCTACTTCTGATTTTTTTTGACTTTTTGGTAATCAAAATGTATTTAAAAATGAAAATAAAATAAGAAAGATAGTAAATGAATTCAGAAAAATTTAAAAAAATTACAGAAAATCTAAAATATTAAAATAAGCTTGGGAAAAAATTTGAAAATAAAATAAGCTAGAAAAATGTTGATAAGCTGAAAACTGCTTTTTGTGAAGTGCTTATTTATAAGCACTTTGACCAAATCTGACCAAACATTCACCAATTGACTTTTTGACTCTATGATGCTTAAATAAGCAATAATAGACCAATAAGCACACAGGAACACAGGAATGGGCACTAACAGATGGTAATAAGCACTTATTGATAAGCAAATAGTAACTATAAAGCACCAAAAGCTCAAGACATGTTCAATCAACCTAACTAAGCATGAATCAACCTAAAAGAAAACAGTTAAGCACTCAGTAAAGCCAATTAAGCACATGAGCAGTACACTAATTGAGAAAGAAGCACAAGCTTAAACACCCTACTTGCAGCTTAATTTTAAGCACCTCAATAAGCTAACTAGAACAAGATAAATGTCTCTATGGGAAGCCTATACTATGAACCACAGGAAAACACAAAAAAAATAATAATTTGAAAGTGCAATTACCCACCTAAAAATCCCCTGGATCAGGTCCTAATTGAGCAGCTTAAAACCATAGGTTTGACTTTCCAAGTGCATTTATACTTTGACCAATCCCAACTTTTATGGCTCAAATTTTATTCTAAGTGTTTATTGAACTGGTTAAAGTACTACAAACATAAACTCAATCACATAATGCACTGACTAGTAAAATGTTATGAGCAGTTAACAACTTAAGGCAAGAGAAATTGATATTGGATGCAATTTTGACTTTGTGCAAATAACCTACTAAATTGATGCTAGAACTAATTTACTACACCTAATGCAACTTTTTATGCAAAGATTTGAGTGAAAACACCACAGGAACAATCAGAACCTAAGAAATCCAAACACCCCTGCTTGCAACAGTTAACACTAAAAATCTAAACCTTAGGTTTTGAATTACCAATCTACTGATCCAACTGCACTACTTAGCTAATATGAGGACTAAATAAGCATTAAATAACCACACAGACCTACCAGAGCATGGAAATGCAGGATAGACTAAGTATAAGCAGTAGATATTTAGGACTAAGCTAGAACATATAAGTACACTAAATAAGCATACACTAAATTACTTAAAATAAACCAAGATAAGCAAACTTAAGCTATGGATTAGTAAATAAGAGAAAAATGCAAAACATAAAAAGAAACTCACTTGCTTAATCCCAGCTGAACAGGGAATTCATTTGACAATAGCCTATCTTTGATATAGGCTCAAGCATACCACAACAATCATCAGTTTAACACCAGAAACCCAGGAATCATTACCATAATCAAACCATTGATTTTCATTGACTGAATACTTGAACTGAATTTGAAACAGAATCTAAACCATAAAACTTACTTCAAGCTATCTGAATGAACTCAATAAAATAGTACCCACAAGTTTAAACACAAACAGAATAAATTTACTGAAAATTAAATTGCAAAGGAATAAAATGAAAATTTAGAATTATATTAAATCTGAAAGTTGAGTACAAATTTTGAAAGCAGAAATACAAATATTAAAGCTACTTCTAAATTAATCCTACTCCTAATCCTACAATCTAACCTAAAAGCTAACACCCTCAAATGAGTGAGGAGGGGGGTATATATATAGCCTGATGATAGTAGAAGCCAGGTCACTGATCCGTGTGATTCTGTGTTTCTTTGAGTGCACTACAATCCGTTGATCATCCCTTGCTCACCACTCTAATAATCACATCCATAGGATTAAATTTCGTGACATGATGTGATCCTGCGTGTGATTGATCATTGGTCCACGTGTTATAACATTCCCTGACACCAGCTGTTATCTTCTAGAAGACCCAATCATTGGGTAATAATTAATTACGAGGGGTAATTGAGAGATGAGGAGTTAGGGGTTTATATCCACAGTAATTTTCTGGGTTGGGGGTTGAATTTGGGGGGCGGGGTTTGATTTGGTGTTATTTTATTAACTTGGACGTTGACCGTTTGACCGGTGTGGGTTTGGATCGGGTATGATAAGTTTGACCGGGTAATATGGTGGATTGAGTAAAAAGGTTAAGGGTGGTGGGCTTTTAATTCTTTTGGGCTTTTGAATGGGACTGG
Source organism: Artemisia argyi (assembly GCA_030686995.1). Lineage (NCBI taxonomy): Eukaryota > Viridiplantae > Streptophyta > Magnoliopsida > Asterales > Asteraceae > Artemisia > Artemisia argyi. The sequence continues at coordinate 85,058,737 of CM060701.1, read as the reverse complement.
GTTTAGGTTTATTAGTATAGGATTGGATTTGGTTTTAGTAACTAGGTAAAGGATACAAGGACCACTTATGTAATTTTACAGATAGCAGGGACCAAATCTGTAATTCTTCAAAACTTTTTCCAAGGGCATTTGTTGAAAATCTTTGAATTATGGAGGACCAAATTTGACTTTAAACTTCAAAACTTTCTTCGAGGGACCAATTTTGTCAGTTTCTGAAAGATGAGGGACCAAGGTTGTAAATTTCTTCAAACCTTCACCAAGGACTATTCTTGATAATTTATGAAACTCCAAGGTTGATTTTGTCTTTTTGAGCTTTAACTTTGACCATTAGACTTCCCCGGCTTCGGCTTTTGACACTTTCCATTCTCGTGCTCGTTTTTGTCGGTTTTGGCATCGTTTTTGTTCATTTTTCTCATATCCGTACCTGCACATACACAAATACAAAAACATACATTCTCTTGGCATATTTGGTTAGTATTTGGTATTTTTGGTCTCAATTAAGGCCTAAAAAGGATGTGTGATTAAGCACTCATCAAGAAGTATGATTATGTTTAGAATACTTACAATGATGATTAGAGAGCAATGTGTATGAAGGAAGACTCAAAATTTCGTTGGTGTGGATAAGTGATGAAGTGAATAGTATCAGCTTGGGAGTTGTGGTATGAGATAATGGGTGTTTGGTATGAGATGATGCCAATTGTGGAAAACTAGAAGGGGGGTTGAATAGTTTACCGGTTTTTAAGTTAATTATCTTGTGAAACTTTATGTTTAATCAAAGATCTAAACTATAAGACAATATATAATATGCAAGAGTAATGAAAGAAACAATCAAAGCACAACACGATAGTTTATCGTGGTTCGGCTACAAGGACTCTTTTTCCTTGCCCTACTCCATGCCTCGAGTATCAAACTCGATAGTTTCTTTCACTAGTCAACAAGCTCCTTTCACCGGCGGAGAAAACCTTACACGTCGCTTACACAAGATTACCGACACAAAGCTAGATGTCAAGTTCTTTTACAAGGGTACAACCACTCCCGTCACACTATGTATTTTAAGGCCTAAAATACTAACCGATCACTACTGAATATACACAATCCAATGAAGTATAGACTACACGAAGTCTACACAATGCTAAGCTAACAAGTTTTGCAACGTTGTGTTGAATACTTGTAACTTTGATATGAACTTGTGAACTTCTTTGCTACAAGAGAACTTCACACAAATGAAATGTTAATGATTTAGATGAATGCTATGAATATGTATGTGCAAATATATATGAGAAGTGATGAAAGATTTCTTGTAAGTGGCTTGGTATTTATAGCCAAACAAATCAGACCACTGGCGGATCCGGCGGAACCCAAACAAGGGTTCCGCCCTTGTAACCCCAGGGTTCCGCCAGTGTTTGACAGTCAAAGCCTTCAAGAAATCTTTCCATATCTAGCAATGTCAAATCAAGCTTCTTCAAGTCAAGACACAATAGGTAGAGTAAAAGACCATCCATAATGTGTAAGAACAATGTGTAACAAGTCTTATGGAAAGTCAAACACTCAATCTTTCCATAAATACACATGTTACATTTTCTATATTTAGAAATATGAAAATGTTATGTTAAATGTGAAATGTAAATGTAGCAAGTAAAGTCTAGTTATGCAAGACTAAAACTAAAATCATGTTTTACTAAAAATTAAAGTTTACACTTTGTCGTTAACAAAACTTAGCAAATATCGTAAAATATAAATAACGTTTTTAGGCGATATTTGTATTAACAAATAGTAATGTTGCAAAAATTGGTCAAATCAGCCTTGTAATCGGTGATTAAAAGGTGCACGGCCTTTCACCTTGTTGATTTTTACAAGGTAATCGGCGATTACAAGGTAATCGACCTTGTAATTGATTATTAATCGCTACAAGGCCTTTAACCGCCTCGCTGCCGACTCACGATTTTTGCAACATTGATTAATAGTGTATCCATGTCTTCTTTCTAACACTAACCTTCATGCACAATAATCTATAACTTCATATCTTACTAGAACTTTGTGTAGTGAGTTGGGACCAACATTACGTGGGAAAATTTTGTGACAACTTGGAGGTCCGATTTACAGGTTAGTACATCATTCTTATAATGGATTATAAGTCGTTTCTAACTGATTTACCGGATGAAGTTTGGCTCTTATTGTCCTTGCTTACCATTCAAACATTGTTCTTTGTTTTAAGATGTTTATAGAAAATGATAACTTTTGGTTGTTCGGGAAACCTTGTGTTTGTATGAAGTTATAGGATTGTTGTTGCATGGCTACGAGCGTATGTATATTGATTGCTACACCTGAGGATGATCAATTGGTTTGGGGGAAAAAAACCAAGGTTGTGCTTGGTTTGCACAAGGAGTTCGTGAGGCGTTAGGAGTTGTCCATCATACTTATCATTTGTTTAGGATATGTGTTGGTGTCGTGTTAGGATAAGTATACGTGGTTATACGTCTTTGTTTAGGAATGTCTTTCAATGAATATTTAAACTCATCATTTTTAATGATATCAGTACGTTTACAACAAATTAATTCTCTGAATCTTCTCTTCTCTTTCTATTGGAGCTCGCACACGCTATAGTGGTTGGTGTTAGCCAAAGTATATAATATATAATAGCAAGAAAAACCCGACCAATTAGTCAATTCGCTCTCTAACCAAGAGTGAAAATCCCAAGAGGTCAAAGAAAGTCAAATCAAATATATTTCCGGAAGTATCAGATATTCCCAGGTCATTTGTATCCCAATGAAATGTGAATGGAACTTCGGATTCGGTTCGTGATCGGGTGATTGAATAAGAAAGATATTTTGATTTTATGACTAAAAATAGAAAACATAAACTAAAAGCAAATAATAAGCACATAAATCAAGAAAACAATTCACAAATAAGCAATAACACAAATTAAACTAAAAACGGGCACTTAACAGGAACTTAACGGGCCTTAAAACCTAAATTATCAAATTTTAAACCTAGAAATGCAAATTTAATTTCTAAAAGTCCTAAATGACTAAAAATAATTTTTGAAAAAAGAATTGTATTTTTTTATTTTTTATTTATTTATTATGAATTAAAAGCACTTTTAATCTAAAAATATTATTAAAAACACTAAACTATTTGAGAAAAATCTGAATTTTTTTTAGAAAAGTAGTTTAAACTAATTAGAATCTAGGAAAAACAAATTAGTAGTAACAGTTTATTAAAATAAGCTGGAATTAAGCTAATAAGGGCTGATAAGCAAAATAGGAAAAATGGCTTAAGTGAATTTTAAATGCAAACCTAGTTGAAAATGACCCAATGGCACGTTTGGTTGTGGGGTGTGTGTGGGTTGAGGCCTTGTATAAGGGAGGTCACAGGTTCGATCCCTGTGATCTCCTTTTTGAAAATTATTTTTTTATTTTTGCAATTTCCTTTTAAAACTTTAAAACAACTAAAAAATAAGCACTTTTTATGAAAACAATATTTTTTAAAACTTATAAAATAAGCTGGAAAAAGCTAAAAAGTTAAGCAGTTAAACTAAAAACAATGAGACCTATCTGATTAAGTGCTAAAGCTGCTATAAGCTATAAGCTAAAACCTAATATGCTACTAAAAACCTAATGGCTAATCTTAAAAAGCAAATCTAACTTAAGTTAAGCAAAGATCAAGAATCAAAAAGCTTAAAAACTGAAATAGCAAAAAGCAAAAGTTGAGAACCAAACAGCCTAAAAAGGCAACTTTAAACTATTAAATAAGCTAGTGAATCAATAATTACTACTTGATAACTAAAACAGATGAAACTAATAAGTTAATGAACTCACAAAACAAATTTCAGACATTTTTTTTACCATATTTGATGCTTAAAAATAAGGTGAGAAGAAGGTCATTTGAGACTCAATCTTAAAGACCTAAACCCCTACTTTTGTCACTAAAAATAAGCTAAAAAAAGTTAATAAAATAAGCTTGAAACTACAAAATAGCATAAAATACCAACCAAAGAACACTTAAAACAATTTATAAACAGTTTGGGTTAAAAATAAGCTTAGAAAAACCTATTTTGAGCACTCAGTATAGAATTCCTATGCCGAGTGTTTTTTTTCTTTATTTTTTTCCTTTTTTTTTATTATTTTTTTTTTTGTGCAAAAACTGAAAATGCAACTTTTTAAGCCTAAACTAAGCTAAAATAAGCTAGTACCAAATATTAAAAACCTTAAAATAAGTGAAAACCAACCACGATTCAACACGTAGAAACAATTTTTGGGAACTTTTAACTTAAAAATAAGTTGAAATTAAGCTTAGAAAAGCCTATGCTGACTGATTTGATAGAAACTGAAAATGACACTAAATAAGACTTAAAGCTTAAGACACTTAACCAAGACTTGAAATATGCAACTTAGACTGACTTTAACTCAAAACTAACAACTAAAAAGGATTTTTGCTAAATTATTCAAAATAACTGATATAAAAGAGTTTAAGACTATGAAATTTAGAAAAGTTGACAAAAAAACTATTACACCTAATAAAACTACTCTAATATGATTTAAAACTACTAATAAAGCTAAATTAAAGCTAAATAAAGATGGACTAATTACCAAAACAAATGAAAACAGCTTTAAACCATTTCTAAATTCCAAATCCAAACACTCCTTTAAATTTTGAAAGTGACTCTAAACATGGATTAATGCTATAAAACTTTTGTAATTTTGAAACAAACTAATTATTATGACTACTAAATGACTTTAAAACATTTAAGACCAGAGAATAAGCACAGCTTATTGGATTTTGCGACAGATTTTAGAAGACTTAAAACTAAAATAAAAGCTATAAAGTACTAGATCTAAACAGAGAGAATTGATTCGTGGTGAAACGTGTATCAAAATAAATACAAAGTAGACGTGAGTGGAATTCACTAATTAACCTTTAGGAAAAGGTTAACTTGCAAAAACTCGTGAATACAATATATATATGTGATACCGGGTAATTGATTACCCGGGTCGCTAGGGCGAAGTTCGTTGGATCGCCCTATACTGTTTCGACTCCTCTTAAAGTTTGCTTATCGTTTAAAAGTTTTCCAAAATGCAAGTGATACAAAAGCAAGTCTTGATCTTTGGTTTGGGAACTTATTAATCTTCACACCCCCAGTTAGTAGGTGTTCTGCCTTGGTTTTCGGCGGTTGTTTTTTATGTTTATTTTATTTAACAGGAAAAACGGAAAATGTTTTTGTATTTTTTATATGATAGATATATATACAAAAGAAAAGGAAAATATTTTTGTGTTTTATAAGTTTTTGAAAATGATAACTTCTTGACGAAGGTTCTACAAGTCACTAATCGCTAAAATCGTATCGATATTGTCGTAACACAACCTCCCCGGCAGCGGCGCCAAATTTTGATTCGTGGTGAAACGTGTATCAAAATAAATACAAAGTAGACGTGAGTGGAATTCACTAATTAACCTTTAGGAAAAGGTTAACTTGCAAAAACTCGTGAATACAATATATATTTGACCAAGAGGCACGATCGGTAGATGACACGCTTTTCCATACACGAGCTTATAAGGGGTACACCCGATGGGTGTTTTATAAGCCGTACGAAAAGCCCATAGAGCGTCGTCTAATTTATCTGACCAAGAGGCATGATTTTCTCCTACAGTCCTTTCAAGAATTCTTTTTAAACCTCGGTTTGAAACCTCCACTTGCCCACTTGTGTGTGGGTGATACGCGGTAGTAAGACGGTGAGTAATACCGTACTTAAGCATGACCTTTGCAAATTGGTCGTTGCAAAAGTGAGTACCGCGATCACTAATGATAGCACGGGGAGTTCCAAAACGAGAGAAGAGAGATTTAAGAAAATTGACAACAACTCAAGCATCGTTGGTGGGGAGCGCTTTCGCCTCAACCCATTTTGATAAGTAGTCGATAGCCACGAGTATGTATTTGTTCCCTCGTGAAAACGGGAATGGGCCCATGAAATCTATGCCCCACACGTCAAAGATTTCGCAAACTTGAATGATATTTTGTGGCATTTCATCACATTGCGAAATTTTTCCTTGGCGTTGACATGTGTCACAAGATTTGACCAAGTCATGGGCATCTTTGTAGATGGTAGGCCAATAAAATCCAGAATCAAACACCTTCTTGGCGGTGTAATTCGGGCCATGATGTCCCCCGGTGGGTCCATTGTGACAAGCCTTGAGAATGTCATTGGCTTCTTGCCCGTACACACACCTTCAGATGACTTGATCCGCTCAAATCTTAAACAAATAGGGGTCATCCCAACAGTAATGTTTTACATCTTTGAAAAACTTGTTTTTTTGTTGGGATGACATCCCTTTCACCAGAAATTTCCCCGCATGGTAGTTTGCAAAATCGGCAAACCATGGGGTACTCGAATCACCACGAAAAGATACCACGTTAAGTGTCTCGAGAGGAAACGTTTCATTAATTTCCTGTTTCTCGAGAACACTTTAATGAGGGTTCTCTAATCGGGAAAAGTGATCAGCAGCAAGGTTCTCAGATCCCTTTTTATCACGTATGATGATATCAAATTCTTATAGGAGGAGAACCCATCGAAGCAATCTCGGCTTAGCATCTTGCTTAGCAAATAGGTATTTCAAAGCCGAGTGATCCGTATACACTATGCTTTTCGACAAGATCAAGTATGGCCTAAATTTCTCAAAAGCATACACCATGGCTAACAATTCTTTTTCCGTCGTGGTGTAATGAGCTTGAGCCTCGGTTAAAGTCTTGCTTGCATAGTGTATAGGCTGAAAATACTTGGGTTTGCGTTGCCCCAAAACTGCACCTAGGCAAATCGCTTGCGTCGCACATAAGCTCAAATGGAAGGTCCCAGTCGGGGGCAACTATTATAGGTGCTTCAGAGAGCTTTCTCTTGAGTGTTTGAAAAGCTTCAATCCACTCTTCGGAAAAGACAAATGGAGTTTCTTTTTCAAGAAGTTGGGTCATAGGCCGGGCTATTTTTGAAAAATCTTAGATAAATCTATGATCAAATCCGGCATGACCCATAAAACTCCGAACACCTTTAACAGTTGTGGGAGGAGGTAGTTTAGCAATGACGTCGATTTTAGCTTTGTCAACCTCAATCCCGCTCTTAGAAATCTTATGGCCAAGGACAATGCCTTCCTTGACCATGAAATGACTTTTCTCCTAATTTAGACAAAATTTGTATCTTCACATCTTTGAAGCATTTTGTCTAAATTGGTGAGACACGATTCAAATGAATTCCCGCCGAAAAATCGTCCATGAAGACCTCCATTGTTTTCTCGATCATGACGTGAAAAATGGCCATCATGCATCTTTAAAACGTGCACGGAGCATTGCACAAGCCAAAAGGCATGCGTCGATAGGCAAATGTTCCGTATAGGCACGTGAAAGTTGTTTTCTCTTGATCTTGCGGATCAATGGAAATTTGGAAGTAACCCGAAAAACCGTCAAGGAAACAATAGTATTCGTTTCCTGCCAATATTTCAAGCATTTGGTCCATGAAAGGTAGAGGAAAATGGTCTTTACGGGTGGCGTCATTTAACTTTCGATAGTCAATGCAAATACGTCATCCCGTTACCAATCGAGTAGGAATCAACTCATTATCATCATTTTTAACAACCGTAATACCACCCTTCTTGGGCACACAATGAATGGGGCTCACCCAAGGACTATCCGAAATAGGGTAAATCAAACCGGCATTAAGAAGTTTTATGACTTCTTGTTTGATAACCTCGTGGATTTTTGGATTTACCCTTCTTTGTTGTTGAACCGCCGGTTTAAAGTCATCCTCCATCAAAATCTTGTGCATACAAAATTCCGGGTTAATACCCTTGATGTCGGAAAGTTTCCAAGCAATGGCTCGCTTGTGTGACTTTAAAACTTTGATGAGAGTGGCTTTGTCATCCTCATTCAAGTCTTTAGCAATAATGACGGGTAACTTATCGTCACCCTCCAAAAATGCGTTCTCTAGGTGAGGCGGTAAGTCCTTAAGTTCGACCTCAGGAAAATCATCAGTTTTTTCAACATTTTTGACTTCCTCGTTATGAAGTTCTTTTGGAGGAAGAAATGATGGATCATCATTAAGCAACTTCTCAAGGAAAATTATGTCTTCCTCGGGATTGATAGAATCATGATCAACACGAGAATCACATGATAAACAAGCCTCGATCTCTTCCAAAATGAAGTCACCTCCCTCAAATGGAGTGAGAGAGGGGGAAGAGACATCGATGGTAGAATCAATTGATCCTTGCACATTTAACACTTCTTCAAAGTATTCATCGCATGCAACATCGATGACATCAATTTGGTTAATTGCTTCTCGTTCAAGGTCGAGAAGATCTTTTGAAGTGTTTTCAATGTTAATGACCAATTTTTCGTCGCCAACTCTTAGAGTCATTTCACATGTGAAGACGCCGATTAATGCACGAGCCGTTTTCAAGAATGGTCTTCCCAAAATGAGGGGAACACGAGGATCGGCATCAAAATCAACGACTACGAAGTCGGCAGGAAAATGGAACTTGCCAACCTTCACAAAGACATCTTCAACAATACCCTTCAGAACTGTAACCGTTCGGGTTGCTAATTCTAGAGTCATTCGTGTTGGTGTAAGCTCGGGAAGTGAAAGCTTTTGCCAAATAGAGAAAGGCATGAGATTTATGCTAGTGCCAAGATCGGCCAAGGCGAAGCACTATTCTAACTTTTGGAAATCACATGGAATGAGAAATTTCCTGGGGTCTCCTAAT
>CM060701.1:84949995-85044995 GCA_030686995.1 Artemisia argyi | reverse complement strand
ATTATTAAAAGGTAATCCTAATCAATTTGTGGTCTTTTAATTTATAACAAAAGATTAAAAAGGTTTTGCCTGATATTTGTTCTAAGCGGGATACTTGCTACTGATGATTATGTTTGGGATTGCTTATTTATGCTTATAAACGAAAACACATAATCAGCTCACCTGTTTATATGTAGGTACCGATTCAGGCTGTTAAAGACCACCTGATAAAGGAAGGTATCAAAGTCAGGATGTAGCCTCCCAACCAGCATTAAGATAAGGCAAAGTGTCAATTCAGTCCCTTTTAAAACAAGTACGATAATTGTGTTTGTATCCTGTGTCAAAATATTCAAGTTATATTCCTTGTGGAAAAGAAACCTGCAATTGGTAATTTGTATCAAGTTACTGGGAAAACAATTTTGAAAAGAGTTGATTTTGGTACTAAATGTAATTTCTTGTGGGTAGATGTGACTAAACTCTGAATGACATGAACTCTTTCATGCAATAAAGGTCTTCAATAAAATTTCTGAATGACGTGTGTTAACAGTTGATAAAGTTTCTCTGCATGGACTGATCAAGTCCTTCTTTTCTGCATAGATCGATTGACTCTGATTCTATTGCATTTATCAGTTATTAAAATTAACAAACAGTGAATAATGGTGACAACGTCAGTCTTTTCTTTTCTTTATCATATATGTCTGTTGAACTCAGTTGCTACAAAGCGTGTCTACAAGCCAAGAGGAAAAACAAGAGCTAGAAATGTAAATCCGTCGGAGGTACATACTATTGATTTTCAAAACGATGGTTCTTTAAACCATCTTCCAGAAATTCAAAATTATACTGGGTTGTCAAACTGTAAAATAATGGAGTAACTCTTTATTATCATTATATGCACCAATTTTACAATATATGTTGCAATAAATATCTAAATTTTTGTCTATTCAACAGAATACATTGATTTTGGATCTTTACTGAATGTATTTTTATAAAAAAAACATGAATCAACTATGCAGGTGTGGATTGCAACCCTTATGCCTGGTGGTGGAGGTATACGAGTCCACACAAGTGCAAACAACTATGAGTTAGATGGTATAGCCCGCTTTATTGTTTGCTACAAGTCGAACCAGGTACCAGTGCAAATTATGATTTAGTTTATGACCGTGTTCAGCTCACGAAGTGTGAATAATATGCCCCCATTTTATAGTTAAGTTCGGTAAAAGTTTTTAGTTTTATTAGGAAAATCTACGCTGTAGCTGAAGAAACCTGAAATTTGTGGATCGAAAAACTGAAAAATATTGAGTGAGAAACAATCTGATCCAACCCCTTTTGATCCGAATCTATTCACTAAAGCCATATTGCTACGAAGAGAAACAGAAGTTAAAAATCGCCACTAGATGCATAAGTTGGTGCCTCTTTTCAAGCTGGAGTTCATATCGTGTTTACTTGAAAAGAAGATATCTTTATGCGCTAACGTTTACAATGATTTTTTTACCAAAAATGACAGCATGGAAGGGCTGAGACCAAACGCTAGGGGACCTGGCCTCGTCACTTTTGGGGTATGCATGTAGTCTTTATATTGCAAGATTCAAAACTTTTGTCTAACGAGTGTTTCCAAAATTACTTAATCGTTGTTATACTTCTACACTGTGGATTCTATTGTCCAAGGAACAACAACAACTTTTTCAATAATGTGATTTATAACATTTTATACAGCTTTTTCAATTCACTTTGACCTACCCCCTACGCAACAGCTTTTTCACCTCATGTGATTTAGACTTGTATGACTTCTGGTTGATTTGCAGCCTGCTTGAACAATCTATATATTTTAGATCAACATATTTGCTAGAACATAACCAAATCGGCCTATTTTGTGCCTTAATTGGTCGAAATTACCAATTTTGGGTCTCTTTACTAATATTTTTATAACTATGCAGCTTAGATTTCTGTAAAAAGAACAAACTTTAGCTAATTATAAGAGCACACGAGTGTGTAATGGATGGGTTTGAAAGATTTACTCAGGGACAATTGATAACCCTTTTCTCTGCAACGAACTATTGTGGTAACCACTGGTAAGATTATAGCTTTTTAACTCGATTCAGTCTGTTTTGTGTATGGTCGTAGTACAATGGCCTAATGATGGTCAAAACTGTAATCAGGTACGGAAACAATGTTGGTGCTATCTTAATGATTGGTAAAGGATTAATGATCGTTCCTAAACTTATTCATCCAATTCCGCCTCCACTTCAATCACCAGAAACATCTCCGGAACGTCTCCAAGATGACACGTGGATGCAGGTAAACCTTTTTGTATTTTGTTAACATATGAGTGTATGCCTCCCTCTTCGAGTCAGATCCTAAAGCTGGTAACTACTGCAAATCTGACATGTGGTTCATTTATAGGCTAAACCAATTATGAATGAGTGACTAAAAATTCCTGGCATTTTTCGTTGCAAGATGCAAAGTTACCAGACTGCTTTTTGCATGCATTAGCAACTTTTATTGGCAAAAGCTCCAAGCAGAAGCGGCAAATGGGTGGTTCGGATCACCTTTGCCAATTTTCCTTGCCTCGGTTTTCACAAGTTTTTAAATGCTAAGTATGATTAAAGGAAATAACTTTCTATTAATTACAGAAAATACGTTTTGAAACAAGACATCTTAGGAGATCGTATGCATCTGTTTTTCTAAACGGGGTTATGTTTTACCAAAGTGACCTGTTCAACCGGTTTCTTTATTTACCATTTGTTAAATTGATTGATCCGTTTATTGAAAATCAAATGAAATGTGTTTCCTGTCGTTGCAGGAGCTTAATATTCAAAGACCGCCTACTACCACAAGGGGCCTTCCACAAGATCATGACAGGAGCTCACTTGCATATATCTGATCAGCATTTGGCATTTTTGCATTAGACGTATGCTCCCATGACCGAGCCCTGAAAGTTCCATAAAAAGGTGTTATGTTTATCCTTAGAAGAAGTAGAAGTTAAGTGAGCACACAGTTGATATGCTTTCACAGAAAGAATAATGATAATATCGGTATGTTTATATATCCATATAAGAGTTAACGCTTCAGTCAATTACTGGTCAAGGTATTTACTATTGATTGTTTTAAGTTTATAATGGAGGAACTAAATTAGATCCAGGATTATCTTAGTTTCTCTGCAGCACCACCAGTCACACATGTTTCTTTTATTTTAAAAGGTTAGACAAACTCAGAGTGTTAGTAAATGTGGTGGAACATTATTCATATATCCAACCTGCAATGTTAAATAGTATTAAGATGGATATCTATGATATTTTACGATGACTAATTTAATGCATATGTCACTCAACGCGATCTCAAGCGTTTGCAAATTTGTTCCAATAGTGCACCAAACACAACTTACTTCAGGCGGTTGGGGTGGTACGAACTTTGTACTAATTTTTAATTGCTGCTATCAGATATATACTCCCTTTTTCCAGCTTTTTATAACAGCCAACTATAGTTATTAGCATTTAAAGATATTTGTTTATTGCCTTTTACGTCTTTAAAGAATGTGGGTAGACTGGGTTCCAACTATATATTTAAACAAAACTTCGAAGCATTACGGGTTCGTTTTTCCCATTTACATGGAATAAAAACGTGAAAATAATGCACCATTAGATATGTTTCTATTTTTTGGAATAAAGACCTTGAAGCACAATGTGTTCATGTTTGCAATAGTGCACTGAATACAAAAGAACTAATATAAAAGGAGTAAGAATAGGTCTGCACACGTGATGTGCATCTAAATGCAGCATGTAAATTACTATTAAAGAATGAGAGATTCAAATAGTAGAAAGCTTTAGCGAACATCAACTCGACTTGATCGAAATAGTTATGGCCATTCCATTGAATCTTCTCCCAATATTTTATGATTTTACCACTCACATGTTATATTCCTTAATGTACTTACATTTTATTTTTTTTATTACTTTAGCTATTAGCAGTAAAATGGTAATCAAAAGATTACATTATATAATAACGGGGTGTTTAGGATTGCTTATCTAAGTCTCTGCTCATTAGTTTTAAAGCCTGTAAAGCATGTGTGAGTATTCTTTTAGTGTGTGAATAAAACTGCTAATATGGATGTAAAGGTGTTTGGGATTGCTTATAAAGGTTTTTATTATTGCATTGTTATAAAGTCTCTAAAGCATATAAGCACTATTTAAGTTTTTGGATGAAACTGTCTATATGGGTGTTAGGGGTGTTTGGGATTGATTATAAATATTATTATGAGAATACATTTCATGATTATTATTTTCTTATATATTACTTTTTTTAACAAACTTAACGGATGTTAGTGTATGTAAAAGATATGTATCTTAAAAAATGGAGAAGTCAAAAAAAATATGTCTTTTGAATAAAAATATTAACACCATCAAGAATTGTTCAATATTTCCCATTAACTAATACGATCAAAATAATAATTTAGCTCCCGTCCTTAAAAATTAAATTTCGTTAAGTAACACTAAAAAAAGAAAAATGATAAGTCATGCCCGCCCATCGGGCGGGCTTCGAAATCTAGTATATATATATATATATATATATATATATATATACATATACATATATATATATATACATATATATATATATATATATACATATATATATATATATATATATATATATATATATATATATATATATATATATATATATATATATATATACATATATATATACATATACATATATATATATACATATATATATATATATATATATATATATATATATATATATATATATATATATATATATATATGCGATACCGGGTAAGTGATTACCCGGGTCGTATGCCAACGAGGTGTGAATGGGCGATATCGTGTGAGATTTGGAGATTAAAATGCTTGTAAGAATGATTGAGAGTTATTTGGTGTCACGGTACGTTAAAGTTACGAGAATTAATAATTAACGAACGAAAATTGAAATAACGCAACCTAAATGGGAAAATGAACAATGGAATGCTAAGGAAATCTTAAGGGCCCGTTTGGTTTGCATACCAGAATCACTATGAGTATGGGTTTGGATATGAGGTAGAATTAGAATCGGTATCAAGTTGGAAATCATTCCGTGCAACCATGTTTGGTTTGATGTTTGAATCCTTGGTATAAAAGTCAAAAGCATATGGCCATTCATCAAGGTCAAAAACGACAGACACCAAGCCTTTAACCACATAAAGAAAACACACTACAACAAAATTGTGAGAGAATTGTTTTAAGATTAACGGATCTTTAAGAATCTTCTTTATATCTTGAAACAAAATTTGCTAATGATTGTGAAAAAAACAAATCAACCAAAAAATATAACTTCACCCTTCATTGGATAAAAAGAAATTACTTGATTAACTCCGGTGAACCAGGTCCGGAGATAATGGCGATGCGGTTTGGTGACCGGTGAACCAGTTCTGGCGACAGCAGTGACACGGTTTGGTGACTGGTTAAACATCTCCGACAACGATTGCACTGTAAGCTCAACAGCTTATGATTTGATGACGATGACAAGATTGTAATCTTTACTTGTTTAGATGAAGGGATGATAAAGTATAGATCTTTACTTGATTCGTCTAATGTAGGGAAAAAATGAAAAAGTATGAAAAGAGAAAAAGAAAATCAAGTGAATATAATTTTGAGAGGGGAGAGAGATAAATTTGTAACAGGAAATGAGGGAGATAAATTGTGATACCAACCTATCTAGCCTGGTATGAGTTCTATGGGCTTTCTGACAAACTTTTAATTCCAATACCATAATTCGCATAAACCAAACAATTGTTTTTAAAAATAATTCCATTCTTTTATTCCATTACCCCAAAACAAACGGGCCCTAAAACTACCTAAAAACTATGGGAAACATGATAGGGGATTCAGGAAATTCTAAAACGCAAGTTAAACTAGAAACGCAAAAGTTAATTTAATAAAAACGCGAGTGCGCAAAATAAAAAGTGAATGTAATGCTACGCTAATCCTACGGGCATGAAATTAATTTTCTTACGATTCTAATGACAAAAGAAAATTTTTGGAAGAAGAAAAATATTTTTTTGGACTTTCATATTTTTTATTACGAATTAATTCCTAAATAAACTAAATAAAAAGATAAAAAAAAATACTAAAATTAAATTTAAAATTCTGAAAAATTTTTGGAAAGTAAATGACAATAGTACTAACCTAGGAAAAAGAAGAAGATGGAATAAGCAGTTGGAAATAAGCAGAAATTAAGCAGAATAATAAGCAAAGCAAAATAAGCTAAATGAATTAATAAAACTATAAATACTAAACTAAACAAAGCATTACAAGAAACACTCCCAAGCACATATGGTAAGGGGGATTTGTATGTGTGTCTGTGTTGATTGGTGAGACCCAGGTTTGAATCCCCTTATACCCAACTTTTGCAATTATTTTTTTCTTTTCAATATTTCTTTTTGCAACTTATCTAACCAACAAAAACAACCAACTTTTGTGAAAAAGATTTTATTGAAGAGCTGTTTATAAGCTTGTACAAAAGTTTAAAACCAGCAGTGGTGATGTTTTGATATTTTATAAGCCAAATTGAGTAGCAGCTATCACCAATTGAACACAAGGGAAAAAGCCAAATTATACAACAACCAAAACAACTACTAACAAACTAGTATCAACAAGAAACAAGCTTACGATCAAAATAGAAACACAAAATCAACAAACTCAGCTTCTACTGATGCAGCAGCAAGATTAGGGTGCTAACGGGGAAACAGTGGGCTAAAGGGGCTAACTGTTGGTGGCCTAAAAGCATCGAGAAAAAATTACTAAAAATAATCTAAAAATTTAGTCAAACAAACTAACTAGCAAAGATTACTCACACCAAATTTGAGGTAAAAATAACTTAGAACATAGGAATTAAAATTAAAAACCAAAATGGGTTTGGATTAAATTCTTAACTGTAACAGTTGGTTTAAAAGAGGTTGAAAATGAGTTTTTTGACTAATGAAAGCTTAGAAACAGATAATGCACTGCTATACTATCCTAATTTGAACCTATTTTGGCAAACTTAACAACAACACTAAGCCTAATCCATAATCTACTCCTAAATCATAGTAGAAAAAGATCAAAAAAGGGCTGCTAAACCAAGGGTTTGGACAGGTAATGGAGGTGCAGGCCAAAGGGCTCAATTACAGGCCATCTTAAAGCGACACCAAATGAGCTCATATAGCTTATACTAGGGGGTGGAATAATCTGGGCATCTAAGGTGAGTCCTAGGAAACACTATGGGTACAGAGAATGACATTTTAAACAAGCTAACAAGTACAAAAAGAAATAAGCAGATGGGAGAAAGTGATCAGGCCAAACAGACATACACCTATTTTTGCGCACCACAGATAAGCCATCAAACTAGCAGTAAGTCTATATTAATCAATGAGCTCTTGGATGCAAGCACATAACCAAATTTCCTACTTCCAAAAAGATTAAGCTTATGTAAAGCTAATGAGACACCTGGAATAGATATGTGATCAAGTTATCATCAGCTATGCAGGAAACAATGGCCAAATGGGTAATTTTGGAGGCCTGCACAAGCTGTAAAAAAATCATAAAAATAAAACAAAAATAGTGACACAGAGATGAGCTGGGAGATGAGTTGTAAACCAAGTTTCAAAGCCTGAATCCCAAGGGTGAATAAATTAAAAATAGACTTTGAAGTTGTGTTGGGACATTATGGTGAATGTATGCAGTAACTGAAATGGGTAAAATGGAAGGTTTTGACCTGTAATAATTCAAAGAACATGGAACTTAATCTAACACTAACTTATAAAGAACTGAAATGATGCAAAAACTTCTACTTAAAAGATCTAGGACAGATCTTACCCTAGAAACTAAGTAAAATCAGTTATGACAAAGTTTTTTTTAGAGATAAGTTTAAAATCTTTGAAACTTAAAGGAGATTCAAAGTTTTGATTGAAAACTTCTAAAAGCAGGTGACTAAAGCTATTCTAACCCATGAAAATGAACAAAACAGTTTCCAATGATCAAAGAATTTTGATGTGCAAAACACTACTTAAGGGTGGACTGATTGAACTTTTAAGCTAGGACACTACAAAAAAAAGAGCTTTTTGGGACGAACCGTTTTGGAACAGTAAAAAAAGAGAGTCGAATGCGCGTATTTGGCACTGTCTGGATAACTGTACCAAAAAAATAGGTATTTGGAACAGCTATTAGAAATCCGTTCCAAATACTTATGCATTTAGGACATTGTCTAATAATGGTGCCAAATGCATGTGTATTTGGAACGGTTTCGATTACCGGTGCCAAATACTTAGTATTTGGGACAGTCGGTACCACCAGTGCCAAATACGTATATGTATTTGGAACGGTTTCTAGTTATTGTGCCAAATACTTATGTATTGAGAACGACTTTTTCAAAGTGTGGAAAATATCCGTTTGGAACCATTTTTTATAAACTGTTTCGAATGCAAGTGTATTTTGAACATCTTTTAAAACCCGGTCCAAATGCCCATTTCGGCTCACATGTGTTGACAATATTTTTCTTTTTATTGAAATTTATAATCGATTTTATTCACTTTAATATTCAATTGCCATTCATATCATATTTTGTTATTTAATAACTATCATCGTACGTTTTTTAATAAATAAGAATTATTCCTTTCAAGATCGAGTTCAAAATCACTACTATATGAAAGCCCATAAACACCCCTCAATAGTGTCAGGCTCTACAAAAACCAGTTCATATAGGACAAAACTAGTGATCGTGGGAAGTAATAACTGGTCCTTATAACAACAAAACGTGCAGTAACTTTGTCCCTATAAACCGGTTTCTTGAAAAAGATAAGTCTTTATGTTTTCCATATATAGACACCGGTTTTTTTTTTTGTGTAAAACTGATTTTACCACCCTCTTTTTATTACGGTTGATAAAGACTTCATTCTCTTTTGCGTCTAAATTTTGGAAGAAATTAAAAGTTATTCTCAAGTAGGGATGAGCAAAAGAACCAAAGAAATGAACCGGACCGGGAACCGGACCGAAACCATGAAGAATCGAACCGGAATCAGAACCGGAATCAGAACCAACAGTTCCAGTTCCGGTTCTTGATTTTGAGATTTTTCGGTTCTTGGATCGATTTGGTTCGGTTCCACCGGTTCTCGGTCCAGGAACCAAAGACCCAATAATTAAAAAATATGTATTTTTTTTTCACTTCTTATCAAAATAACAAATCCTACGTAGCATTAAAAAAAACTCTACTAGCCTACTTTTAGAAAGAAAAAAAAAAGCCAAACACTATAAACCCTAATATCTAATTCATTAAAATATCCACAAATCAATAATTAATCTAAACCTAATAATATTCCAAGATGATTAAACATTCAAAACTCATATATAAAAAACTATCATCATTATCAAAACAATGGAAGTAAGTTTTAAGTTATTTTATGTTTTTCCCGGATTGTTATGCATTATTGTTTTGTTAGAAATATGAGCAACTGAAACTATAGAATGATTGTTTATTTGAGTTTATAGTTAAGTTGTTAATTGTTATTCATTTAAATGTAAATGGTTGCAAGTTCTTAAAAAGTTTAATTTTTTTGTGTTTTTTATTAGCTTAATTCATTGATGCATAAGGTTATTTCTTTTTCTTCAAAAAAGCGGTTCCTATCCGGGTAGACCCAAAAGAACCGGAACCAAAAACTATATTCGGTTCGGTTCTCGGTTCCCACTTTTCAGAAAAATCGGTTCTCGGATTCACCAGTTCTAGCCCCATGCTCATCCCTATTATGAAGGATAAAAAAATAAAACCGAGTACACATGCTACTTAGAAAGCTAAAGACTCATATTTTGTTATTTAAGAGATGAGTAAAATAGAGCATTTCCTTTGGTCTAATTTCAATTGCTCAAGATACCCCCTTTTTTTTTTTCTTTTTTTTTTTTTTTTTTTTTTTTTTTTTACTATTTTTTGATCTTTTATTATTTAAGAGATGAGAAAAATGCTTATTAGAAATATAATGGGTTTTTGTTAAAATGGTGGTGAGCAGTAATAGTGACTAGTAGTTGTGAGCTACTTAGCTGCAAGGATAGCTGTGAGCAGTAACCGTTAGCTATAATTGTCCTCTTCTTTTTCCTTTTTATTTTTTTTAATTTTTTTATTTTTTAATTTCAAATAAAAATGTTTGGTAACATATTTAACTAGAATTATAAATGAGTAAAATGATATATATACATATTTAAATAGAACATGGTTATACGTGTAAAATGGACGGGTGTTACTTACGTACAAGACAACAATATGGTTATATTCAACCTTAATTTGTGGCCAAATAAGTACAATATATGCATCTACTGATGCATCCATAGCAAGATAACACGAAAACACAAACTAAACTGTAACAGCTTACCGCTCCTTTGCCATAGTTTCTTAAACAAGTATTGGAGAATTAGCCTTCCTAAAAAATAGACACAGCTCACCGCCCCATTGCCAAACGATCACAAAAAATCAAAATGCTCACCGCTCCTTTGCCAAATGACTAGTAAAAATCAAAATACTCATTGCTCACCGTCTCAAAAGCTCCACACCGCTCCTTGCCAAACATGGTCAATATATTACTTTAATCTTTTCATTATTTGCATACAGTTTTGAATTTCAACTAAATATTTTGTAACCATATAAAATAAGGCGCCCAAATTGGGCCCAAATTTAAAATTTTAAATCCCTATCATTTGGCAGTCATTAATCGCTGGTAACCTAATCTAAAAAAAACTGCCGCACATATTTATTAAAATTACCCAATTCATTTGAATCCCTAGTCCACCTAAACATACAATGTGATTTAAAATTTTAATTATCATCCATCTGTTGGCAATCCTATGTTGTTTTGATGGAGTGTCGAATTCAAACCCCGATGTAAGTTGGTTTCGTACCTTTTTATAACAATATTATGTGATTTTTTTTCACTAGAGTTATATTAAGCGTCTTTGTTATAATTATGATTTTCGATACAGTATTTGGAAAAGTGTGAGTAGTGTATATTGAATCTTAAATATTGGCCTTAACTTGTGTTCAGAGTGTTATAATATCCTATAAATTGGTGACATGTTCATACACACAAATGTTTTGATATGCTAATCATTTGTAACTAGTATGGATTCTTGTTCAATGTGCTTTGGGTACTGCTAGCTTAAATTCCTAATCAGATTATATAGATTTTGTGATGTTATATCAGATTACAATATATGCAATTATGTGTGTATGTTGTAGCCGATAATCAAACTATTATTGTTATTTTAATAATCTAATTAGATGTTTATTTATATGTGTGGCTTCAGCTTGAAGATACCCTTCAGTTTGTGTATGTCTTTCATACTAAAGCTAGCCATGTTTGAAATGTCTACCAATTTTACAGCCTAAGTGGAGTACATTGTACTTTTGAAGGTATCTTTATTGTTGCCGGCTACCGTTTGAACTTTTGATAAATGTTAATATTGCTTTTTGTGTAACTCCTTTCTATTGCTATTTTCTATATCGACTTTTTTTTCTCGTTTTATATATATTTCTAATGTTGGAATATTATATTATGCAGGGTTTATGAAGACGGCGTGATCCAATGAGCTTTTCTCGTTTCCGTTAGTAATAAATCGTCTTAGTTATTTATATTGAGTTCTAGTTATGATTTTTATATTTCAAAAACCATGGTTTACAAGAATGTTGAACGTATTGTTTTTCACTATAATTGTATTCAAGTGACAATGTTGACTTGAGTTTATTGATGATTAATAAAACTTGCGTTCAATTTATTTTTGGCTTTGATTGAATTATATTTGCGAAAAATTAAGATGGTTGGTTGCTACGATGACTAACTAATTGTCAAATGCAAAACCGTGCCAAATGACTTCCGTAACTAACATAAAAACATGCCAAATGTTTTCTAGCAAGGCAGATAAAAATGTTCCAAATACGTTTGGCACAACAACGCAAACCGTGCCAAATACGTTTGCCACGGTAGATAAACTGTCAAAATTAATTTTGGCACGGTAAATAAAAACCGTACCAAATAAGCATTCGGCACCGGAAATAAATTGGTACCAAATATGCGTCTTGGTACGGTAAATAAAAATTGTACCAAATAAACGTTCGGCACGAGAAATAAATTGGTACCAAATATGCATTTGGCATGGGATATAAAAGTGTGGCGAATGCCCATTTGGGACGCAAGATTAATAACCGTGCCAAATACCTCATTCATGGCGCCCCAAAGTTAAACCGTCCCAAAAACCGTGCCAAATACTATTTAGCACGGTTTCAACCCGACCCAAATGTATTTGGCACCTTCATATTTAGGACGGAGCCAAAAGTGTGCCAAAGTCGTGCCAAATAGTATTTGGCACGACTTTTTTGGCACAGTTTTCCACCCTCCCAAATACCACTTTTTCTTGTAGTGAAGCAGTTTAAGCTAATGAGTTAAAAGACAAACATGTGATAAGCTAAAATTAAGAATGAATAAGCAACAATAGAGTATGAATCAGCAGTAAATAAGCAGTTGGAAAAGCTATTGCTATATAAAAAACTTAAACTTCCATTGATTTTGAAAAAAATACAAAAGACTTAAAATAAACTTAAGAACTGAATTTTAAAACTAAAAACCTACTTGACTGCCCATAAGGGCTACAATCATCATCTATTTATACTACAAGTTCTAGGGTTTGGCTTGTGCTTTTCTTCAGTG
Organism: Artemisia argyi; assembly: GCA_030686995.1. Classification (NCBI taxonomy): domain Eukaryota; kingdom Viridiplantae; phylum Streptophyta; class Magnoliopsida; order Asterales; family Asteraceae; genus Artemisia; species Artemisia argyi. The sequence continues at coordinate 85,032,298 of CM060701.1, read as the reverse complement.
TGAAAACAGCTTGTGTTTCTTTGCTTCATTCTCTGCCATTGGATTCTCTTGGCCTCCAGGTCCTTCAATCTTGGCCATTAGATTAAAAATAGGGGTTGTGGATTGATGAGGTGGAGGTGGTAGGTATGGGATTGCGAGGGGTGAAGGAGGATAATGGGATGGAGCTTTTGAGGTATTGGGGAGAGGGGCGGAGTATGGTAGGAGGTGGAGTGGAGGAGAGGGGTTGTATGGTGGTTAATAGCAGGGAAGGGGGAAGAGTATAGCAGTGGTGGTGGTTTGTCCTCTGGGTAAAACAGGGGGGGAGAAGAAAGGTTGTGTTTGTTTGACCTTGACCCTGCACGTTTTGTTATTAAACGCAAAAGGGGGTTTTGGTGTGGGCTTGGGGTTGTTAAGGGCCCAAGGAGTGGTGATGGGTGGACTGGATTGGATAGTTTATGTAAAGGGGTGGGTTTAAGATTTGGTGATATGAAAGGATCCGTTTGGTTTTTAAGCTTAAACAAGCACAAGGGTCAAAAATGTAATATTCTGAAATTGGAGGAACAAAGCTGTCAAGTATCTAAATTCTTTCCAAGGTCCATAATTGCCATTCCTTAATTTCCCAAGGACTTCAGATGATTGTTTTCTTCAAAATAACATATTAGAGGACCATTTTTGCCAACATTGAAACTTGAGGGATCATAATCGCCAATCTTTGAAAATTGCAATCCAAGGACTCAAAGTGTCATCTTATGAAAATTGGTGGACTTTTGTTGACTTATCTTCATAATATCTCTCCAGGGACCATTTCTGACGTTTTCTGAAAGTACAGGGACCAATCTTGCCAAATGTGAAATTCCAGGGACTAAACTTGTACACTTTTGAAAACTTTTCACCCAAAGATATTTTTTGATAACTTTTGACTTTTAAAGGACTTGGGTTGACTTTTTTTCAAAACAAATGCTCAAGGACTGATTTTGTCAAATTTTGAAAGTTGGGGGACTGAAACTGCCAATTATGCAAACTTTGTTCGGTTTTCTTCTGTTTTCAATCATTTTGTATCTGAAACATATAAAACATGATCTTTGGGATATTTTCTGTATTTTGATGTATTTCTGGGTGTTTTTAAATGTTTTTGCAGTTCAGATTGACAAAAAATGATAAGTATTTACATACTTATCAAGAATCACAAATAAGCATAAACAAGTAAATAAGACGGATAAATGTAGATCTAATAAGCAATAAGCAATACTAATAAGCTAATAGGCATTTTAAAGCTAAAGATGAAGATTTAAATACTTACAACAGCCTTAGCTCAACAAAGGCTGATAAAGCTCGATGAGCTACTCTATAAGATGCTTATAATAAGTTAGAATAAGCCCTATGGATCCTTTCAAGTCTGATCCATCTTCCAATTTGGCTTATTCTTTCAATTTTCAAACAAAACTGCTTTTATATCAATCAACAAGCTAAACAAACTCAAACAAGCTATTGAGAAGCTTATTTGAGCTTTAAACAGTATTGAAGGAACTTTGAGCTTATATTGATAGCTTATTAACCAAATTCAAACAACATTTTAAAAGCTTTAAAAATAAATTGAACACAATTTAAGATAAAATGAACATTTATTAATACTTAAAGGTGATTACAATAATTGGAAATAAACTTGACAGAAATTTTAAAGACAATAAGCTAAAATTATACAATAAGCTTCTAAACTACACTAGGAAATTGCATGCCTTCATGTGTGTGAGGAGGCTCTATTTATAGGGGTCTGAGGAAGGATCTAGAGCCTTGGAGGTGTGCTTCTTCTGCTTTGATCTTGACCCTCCAATTGATTCTCACTCAGAAGCTACGATCATAGCCGAGATTAGACTTCTTCAATCATTACCAATCATTGGTACATGCCAAGGTGTCAGGTGCAAAAATGTCAGGGATGACACCACTAGGCTTCTAGAAGAGGTTAATTATCATTAAAGGGGGGTAATTGAGGAGGGGGAGTTGTTTGGTAAAAATGAAGAAGGAGGATTGATGAGTGGCCTTTTACTCATCATTTTAGGCCTGAAAAACCCACCAAAAACACCCAAAACGAGCATATAATATTACAAATATCCATGGAATGTGTTTTTTTTTTTGTGTTTCAGGTACAAATGGATTGAAAACAAGGCAAAAGAGAGCAAAACGGAGCATGGATGGGATTACGGAGCTAAATGGAGCATTACCGGATCGACTCGACACATTTTTGAAGAAAAATGAAGAAAAAGACAAAAAGTCAAAGATCGAAGTCAATCCTGGGAATGTGACATGGGGGAAGCATGAAAAACCTAACCAAAACCTCAATTACCCATTTACCCTTGACTTAAACCCAAAATGACCAAATTGCCCCTTAACCAAACCACAATTCTCAACATACACTTATTACCCTTTGTACCCGAAACTTAAATGCAAAATCGTTTTCAAAAACAAAACTCAAAACCTTTTCCCAAAACCATTTCAAAAAAAAAAAAAAAAAAAAAAAAAAAACAAATTTTCAAATAAAATCATAAAATATTTTTGACCAAAACTTATTATTATTATTATTATTATTATTATTATTATTATTATTATTATTATTATTATTATTATTATTATTATTATTATTATTATTATTAGTATTATTAATATTCTTATTATTATTATTATTATTATTATTATTATTATTATTATTATTATTATTATTATTATTATTATTATTATTATTATTATTATTATTAAAAACTACAAAAATATTTTTGTTTTACAAATTCAGTTTTATTTATTTTTACTAAATCTCATTACTTAATAATAATGATACGCGGGATTGCGCCCTCGCAACAGGTTTTACCTCTCAATGGATCTTGAGAAGCTTGCAATCCCCGCCAGGCAGTGTACCTGATCGTTGTAGTATAGTATAGTGACAAGTACCAGGGAATTGATCGTTCAACTCAGGAATAGTGTCGCTAAAATTAGAAAGCCTACTAAACTAGGTCTAGAGGTGAGGGATGATTCTTTTTGTATTTTTTATATTTTATGAAAGCAAGTAAAATCTCGGATTTTTGAAGGAATGGGCGGAATTAGTTGCTAGTCAACTAACCCAAATAACTAAAGATGCAATTAAAATAAAATAAAAAGAAATAAAATTAAACTAATGTGGTGGAAACAATAATGAGAAAAAATGTGTTTACTTAGACTTCATTACTCCCTAGATATCTTTTACCAGTTGATTAGCTTGTTACAATTGCATGGATGGCGGGTTATATTCCTTAATACTCGTCGTAGGGCCGTGTACAATATTCCCTAACTCTATAAGCTCCTACTTCACTCCTATGTCGAGCCGACTAAAAGCTCCTAACATGGGATCATTAGAATTCACTTATACATTAAATACAACCAAAAATCGTAGTACACCTTCGATCATATTTCTTAAGACGTTCAAGCAAGTTACGAATGGAAGTCTGCCAGTTTTCTTAAGCCTAACATCAAATACAATCATCCACAACAATTATAAACAAACCATCAACCAATAATTAACATCTAGGTTTCACTACATCTAAGCAAACACAATAAAAACCTAGCCTAGCATGTTAAAAGAAAGACAAGCATAAGATAGAATCAAACAACACATAGACATATTGAAAGATTATTGGAAGACTTATCTTATTCAAACATGGATGAAAGAATGGTTAGAAACCCCTACAATATGATGAAAATTCGACCTAGGGTTTGTGGTAAAGTTCCTCCTAATGTTCCACTATTTTATAATGAAAAATTGGAAAAAAATATTTATAGAGAATACATCCTGACGGCGTCACGTTGTAGGGTCTGGCGCCGTCAACTCGCCGCCAAGTTAAGAGTCGTATTGCCTAGATCCATTCTTGACGCCTTCATGTGTAAATATACTCTGGGCCGTCACATGTGTTTTGACCCTGACGGCCTTGGTGACGCCGTCAGGCCAAATACACTAAAAATGTTCTGGGCCGTCATGTGTATTTTCCACTTCCACCTCTTTTGCCACCCTTGATGTCGTCATGTGTTAGATCTTGACGTCGTCAGGTACTGTTCCCAGCAAGGATTTTGAGACTTTGCCGTTTTCTTCACTTTTATGCTCCAAAAACGTCGAAAATGCTTCCTTTTCCAGATTTCTTCTCAAAAGTACCTAAAATGACAAAAGGAACAATTTAGGGCAGTAATTGATCAAATAATCACGAATTCGGGCTTAAATGACCCCTTAAAAGCGGTACACTTTTCGCCTTATCAAATAATAACTAAAATTAAAATCTAAACTTAATCCTAATACTAAGCTAAAACTGGATCCATGAACACCCTTAGTCCAACACAACTTCTAGCCACCTATTCCCACACATCACCAACCCACTTAAAAACGCAAACAACCCAACTCAAACTTAACCTGTAACCCGACCCAGTTACACACACTAACCTGTAGAAACGTAGGGGGTGAATACATTACTCTTTAAAATCTAAAATGTTTCGTATCAAATTCCCGATCAAGTGTGACTAAATATGAATAGTGGTTATGTCACTCATAACAATCATATATGTCACTCAATTACAAGTATACAAGAAATCACATAAACATAAGCATAACACGAGATTTAAAAGTATTTAGCTACTGTTGATTGTACTAGGGACGGTCCCTAAAATACACCGACGGTCCCTTAGATGTTGGGGACCGTCCCTGTATAAAGCACCGCCGCGAGTGGGCATGTCTTTGAGCAGATGTGTGATTACTTATGTATATGCATTTTTTAGTCGTTTTAGTTTATATCTCAAGCATAATCACAATCTAAGCAACTAGCTACACAAACATAACCTTAAGTGCAAGAAGATAAATGCAAGAAAAGAAAGTAAAAAGAGAAGAGAAGACACAAACGAGACACGGTGATTTATAGTGGTTTGGCACGAAGCACCTCTTCGTCCTACTTCACTCCCCGAGTACCACACTCGAGAGTTACTTCACTAGTCAACATGCTCCATTATGGCGAAACAAACCGTACACAAGCTTACACCAAGTTTAACGACACAAAGCGAAATGTCGAGTCCTAATCCTAGCTAGAACCAATCTACACCAAGACCCACGTAGCCGTATGAACAAGCACTCTTGTCCCACTTGGATCGACACACGATCCAAGCCTTCACATGAACGAGCACTCCCGTTCACTTGAATCTTCCCCCGATTCAAGCCTTCACACACGGACTTCACTAAGTCCAAATCTTCACACTAGAACTCAACTGAGTCCTAGCCTTCACATGACAATACACGACTATTACAAGACCTAGTCTAGTTACAACACTTTACGGACTTACACGTTGTCCGTTTCAAACCTAACCATGACTCACACACAAGTCGAATCTACTAATATACAAGAATAGAGTTTAGAGGAAGAAGAAAATCATAACACTAGTTACGTTTGTGTGTGGACTCAATAACACTTTGATTCTTGACGAATTCGAGTGTTCTTCTCTTGCACTTTGATATAGAGGATTACGAGATCACTTATAAATACATACCAAAGAGTTATTGTGATCAAAGAAGGAGAAGGAAAGACCAGGAAATTTTTCTGCAAAGAGGATCAGTTTTTCTGTTGAAAATGGTTCAGTATTTATAGCCAGCTCGAGGAGCGGGGGACGGTCCCTTAAACCTTAGATGGTCCCTTATGAATAAGGGACCGTCCCGTATTTAAGGGACCTTCCCGACATATTTTGTCATTTTGTGGTGAAATATTATCTAGTGAAATAGTCATGCCCGGAACCCTCGCGATTGATTGGGAGAAAGAGCGAAAGCGAGAAAGATGGATTGTTATCCATCGAAAATCGATAGGAATTTCACGGGGATTGCCTTCTCTTCTAATATATATGTTTTTATTTCATTATTAACATCCAATCACATGCTAATAAGAAAAACGAGCGATTGCTAGTCAGCTTTCATTTTCTTCAAAAAAAAAATGGTAGGGACTGAGGCTTTGAAGGCTTTACAACTTTCTTCAATTAGGGAATAGCGCAGATGGATCAATCACGTGGTTCTGCAGCGTCCACCAACTCGCTGTCCGCTCCCCTTCACTTTCTTTGCTGGACGGGAAGATGCGAATCGTGAAGGCCTTCCCACTACGAGTAGTTCAAACCTCGCCAGAGAGGAATTGAAAACCGGAAAAAAGCCCTTCGCAATAGAAGGTGAAAGCGGGAAAAAGACAACGAAAGCCTTTTTTCTTTCTTTTTCAGCCAACTTGAAAGGTGCTCTCAGTGTACCGCCATACGCACCCAGACATTAGACCAAGGAGGAACCGGGGATCAAAGTTCCATTGATTCATCTATCTCAAATAGGGAAAAAACGGAATCAAGAAGGGGTCAGATGAGCTCGAAAGGGGTAGCCGGTCGTCGGTTAGGAGCTCTGGCCGGCAACGAAACTAAAGCTTCACACTGGCCCACTCGTCCGTCGGCTAAGTTCCAACTCTATGTTGATAAGAAAAAAGAAAATCCCTGACTCCTCCTAAACCAACCAGTCAACCGGGTGCAGTTGATAGGCCCACCTAGGAGGGAGTGCAAGTATTAAATCCGTGGAAGTACAGGGAAATCCCCGGGTCGTTAAGTCCCAACGAGATTGAAATTGTATTTGTAAACGTTTTTGGGAATGAATGGTACTAGGGACAGTAACCAAAGATGAAGTGGGTTTGATTTACACTACTGATATTATTTGGATAACAATATATAACAAGCACAATAAATAGATATGTATACACGTAAGCAAATTGTAAATCAGAAATGCTTACAGACAGAAAAAAAGGTGAGTTTAAAACAATTTAAAACTACAGGGGGTGCAAATGAAAATTTTACAAACTTAATTATAAAAGAAAATGAAATTTAAAAAGAAAATTACTTTTTTGATTATTTTACTATTTAATATTAATTATTTAAATAAAAATTATGTAAATATTTAATTAAAACTAATTAACTTAAAAACTTAATAATACAAATTTAAACTAGAAAATTGCAAAATTAATTTTTAAAATTCTAAAATAACATAAAATAAATTTAAAAGCTAAAAATACCTATTTTTGTCTTTTTGTGGATTTTCTATTAATTAAATACTAATAACATTAATTAAACTATTTAAACTAATTTAAATTACTACTAATACTAAAAATGACTTAGAAAATTATAGAAAAATTTATAAATCTAATTAACCATTACAGGAATCCTAAAAAATTATAAAAAGTTTATAAAAATTATATTTAGACTATCTTACTAATTATTAACTTATTTATTAATTAAAATCTAATTTAACTAAATTAATTAAGAAAATTAGAAAATTAACAGTAGTAATTAAGAGACTATTTTCTAAAAACACTTAATGATTTATAAAACTTAGGAAAAATATAAAAAGGTACTTTTGTTAAATAAAAATATTTAATTACTAATATTACTTAATTATTTAATTAAACTAATTTTAATTCTAATAATCACTAAATTAAAAGAGAAAAATCTAGGAAAATTATTGAAAATACTTTAAGATGAAAGAAAATTAAGAAAAATATAAAAATGATGAAGTGCTTAACAATAAGGCGAAAAGAAAAATTAAAAAGATAAATCCTATTAAATAGAAGCTATCACTATTTTTAAAGTAGGTTTTTGTTGGTTTTTCTTTTTGAGACCTAATTACCTACTGAAAACAAACAATTTTTATGAAGGACTTTGTAGTGTGGCTTATTAATAAGCTGTGTGCACCCCCAAGTGCTTAACAGTGAGTATATTAGCTTATTAGGACTTGTGGATTTTTGAAAAAGCTATCAAATGGACAAATAAGCAAAAACAGATGGTTAACAACTTGAAATAAAGCAATTGGAATCAAGATAAGCACATAAATAAGCTGTTAGAACCAAATAAGCACTTATACAAAACACTAGGCCAAAATAGGTCAAACACAGGGACTTAGGACCTCTGTGGGGTCCACAGAAGTCAAGGGGAGTCCAAACTAAGCTTTAAACCTTGAAGTTGACCTGGTCAACTCTGGAATAAGCCAATAAGCTAGGCTTATGGCTTATTATTGAGCACTGGGTAGGGCTTGGGGTTTGGACTCAAACACTGAGTCACTCAGTGTACACAATGAAATGATCAAACTAAAAGCTACTTGCAGCCCTACCAAATAAGCCAGGGAATAGCAAATAAGCTCAAATCCTTAAAGATGGGCTTATGGGGTTTCCAAAAAGCCAATAATCTAAGGGTGAGGCCCACTAATGAACTAGCTATGGTCTATTGAAGTTGGTGGTTGTATACTGAGTACTCGGTATACAAAGGCAAAATAAGCAATTTTCCAAGACAAAATAAGCTATGCTAATGAGAACTGAGATCCAATTTTATTCATGATCTTAAAAGATAAGCTGAGAGGCTTTCCAAAAAACTAAAAATCAAGAGCTAATGTTTTGGTTTGCACCCTGGAGGGGGGTTTGAAAGTTTGACCAAAATGCACAAAGTGCCCTGGTGCAAAAGGGTGGTTTGCCCTACAGGCTTAAATAAGCCCTTGCACAAGCTTGAATAAAATTCACAAAATTAAGCTGATTATGGGGTTTGAAAGTTAAGCTGACACACTAAGACTTGTGAAAAGCTCAGGGTCCCAATCCAATCACAAAAATCAAAACAATTCTTCCCATTTTTGGTTTTCTGACAACACTATAAATTTTGACTTTTTGATTTTTGCTCTCAGTTGACTAAGATGAACTTGAATCCTGATTTTATGATTGATATTGGTTTAATAAGCTATATAAAAGCTAAATTAAGCTAGACCACTCATTTGTGAATGGAAATGGGGCATAAGCCACTCTTTAACCAACACAGAGGGTTAATTTAGACCTAATTGTGTGAGATTTGACTTTTTAATGAACAATGTTTAGTTTTTATGCTTCTGATGTTCTAATTATATATAAGGAAACATGCATAAACCATAAACAACAACTAGAACACAGGGAACAAGGGTGAAACCCACTGATCCAAACACAACTACTAAAAACAGATTGTGATGAAATATGATCAAAAAGACTCCAAAGCTTAACTTAATGATTAATAATACCCTAATAAGCTACAAGCAAGCAAAATAAGCAATTATATGACACTGTTACACTATAAAAATTGGAATGAGAGATTTTAGGCTTACAAATGCCTTTCAAGCTTGCTTCCAAGGACCAAGAACCACAAAACTTTTACCTAATGAACCTCCACAGGTTCTCTAACCCAGGGCCATCCAAAAGCTACCCTGCTCCAGCTTCTTGCCCATCATGAGTATGATTTTTGATTTTTTTCTTTATTTTTCTTATTTTTTTATATTTTTGGTTTTTGATACTAGATTGTGTTTTAAGGTTTCTAAAAGCTTTATTAAGCTTTCTGGGAACCTAAGTGAGCTTAATAGTCCATATCATTAAACAGAAACAACAATTAAGCTAATGAGAATTTTTGAAATAAAATTGAAAATTGCATAAACCGAGATAGGAACTAGAACTTGATTTTGATTAATGAAACAGTTGAGATTACACTAGAAGACACTAGTACAATGCTTAATAGCTTGAAATTTGACTGGAAATACACGTTACAAACTAAACGACACTAATTAAACTAAAATGAACTACACAGTCTTCATTTCTCTTTCTTCTTCCTTTTATAGAGCTCCATTAGGGTTTGTGATGATCGCTGAGCAAATCCCATCAACAACCTGAGCCAGTGGATGACTGAAACTAATCTGTTGATATAAATAAATGACTAAAAACGTTATTCATATCTTTCGATATCTCTATGTTTTGATAATCACAAAACGAAAATCCATCAAACCAAAGATCATGACGTAAACAAGTATTTAGTAGTAAATAATCACTTTTACCATCTAATCACTTAAGGTATGAATAAACAAAGTGTCTAATGCATTATAAGATCAAAGGGGTATTTAATTTATTATTACAAAGTTTATTTTAATATATAAACTTATTATATATTTTTGAAAAACACTCTTGGTAATAAAGAAAAATGTTTTAATCATACTAAATTTATGAATTCAAATTTTTAACCAAAATCAGTTAGTTTTTCATCAAATAAACTTTCCTCACTAAAAGACAGAATTTCTGGCCATTACAGCTGGGCGGCCCCCTTAATTATAAGGGGAGGTCCCTTTAATTTTAAGGGGACCGGCCATGATTTAAGGGGACCGGCACGCTCCAGTTGTCAGAAATTTTTGCCTATAAATACCACCTTAAATCTGGAATTTTTCCCCACCTTTTTGCACTAAAAACTTTCTGATTCAAACCTCCATTTCCATCTTAAAAATCCTTTGATCATATAATTCATAAGCCTTTGTTTCCAAGTGATCCAAACCCTCATTCACTCAAGTGCAAAGAGAAGAATACTTCTATTTATCAAGACTAGAAGTATTACAACTTAGTATCATCTTGCTATCTAAGTTGTTTGATCATTTCATCTTGTATATCATTCATTCTTTGGTGAATATAGTGTATACATTGGTTAGCTAGATTTAGAGATAAGATCTAGATTTATTGAAGGTGTGAAGTGGTACTAGAGGTGAAGAAGTAGAGGTACATAGGATTAGTGGTAGAAGAAATAAGAAGTGGTAGTATATTGAAGTAAAGATTAGTTGTGAAGACAAAGAAGTTGAAGCCTTGAAGTTGAGAAGACCTTGAAGCCTAGAAGTTGTGAAGAAGTATATATCTTGGAGTAGTGGATAGAACTAAGCAGTGAAGGTGTGAAGAAACAAGTGGCGTGAAGAAGAAGAGCTAGGAAGTAGAAAGGTGTGAAAAAGATTGGTGTGAAGAAGATAGGTGTGAAGTAGATTAGTGTGAAAAAGTTGTGATTGAGTTGTGACGAAGTTGTGGTGTGTACTTTGGTGTGTAAGGTTTTCTCCGCCATAAGGGAGGTTATTGATCTAGTGAAGAAAACTCTCGAGTTCGGTGCTCGGGGAGTGGAGTAGGGCAAGGAAGGTGTCCTTGTAGCCGAACCACTATAAATCCTTTGTCTCTCGGTTTGATTTTTCCATCTCTCACTCTTTGTTTATTTACTTGTTAGCATTTCATACATAGTTTTAATTGCTTATGTTGTGCATATATTGATTTCACATAAAGATCAAAGTAGGATTCATTCACAACATTAATTTTATAAAAACAAACCAAGTACATAAACTCTTATTAAAACACATATACATATATATGCTTATATATGATATATGAAATTGTAAATTCTTTCCCAACATTATATATAAGTAGTGTTTATACAAAAACCGTGAATAAACTAGTATCTATAATTTTGCATCAAAGAGTTTTGAAATCTACGTCTATTCTTTAGAAGCAAACATTTATAAAACGAAAAAGACGTAAAACTATTCAACCCCCCTTCTAGTTTTCCACATAATCTCAGCCGTTTAAATCCTTTTTCGCGCCAAAAATGAATAGAGCAATTTGACTGTTGCGTGTAGTAGGGGGTGGCATTTATTGTGGGATGTCTTGTTAGGTGAAGGTGGTGGAGTGGTGATGATGAATTTTTGCAAGTGGAGGGGGTTTTGCAGGGCGGTATTTGGAGAGGAGGGGTGGTTTTGGTGTGAGGAAGGTGGTGGTGTTGACCGGGTTTGACCCAGGGTCAAATGTTTGACCCTGGTATTTACTAATAAGGGTGGTTTGGGCCTGTAGGAGTGGGCTTGGGAAGGTGTAGGCTGGGTGGTGTTTGTATGTTGGATTGGATTTGGTTTGTTGGTTTAATATTAAGGGTCCGGTTTGGTATAAATGTTATCACAAGGACCACTTTTGTAATTTTAGAAAAGTTTAGGGACTGAAATGGTGATTCCCCAAAAGTGCTCTCAAGGACTAAACCTGCCAAGTATGAATAACCCAAGGACCATTTTTGCATTTTTCCAATTCCAGGGGTATTTTCTGCCAACTGTGAAACTTTAGGGACCAATCATGCAATTTTTTCAAACTTTCCATCCAAGAAACACTTTTGCCATAGAAGATTAGTACAAGGACCAAAATTGATTTTTCTTAAAGTTTTTACATCCTAGGGACCATTTTTGTCAATTTTGCAAAGTTGAGGGACTGAACTTGTAATTATGTGAAACTTTACACCAAAGGACTAAATATGTAATTTGTGATTCAAAAAGGACCTTTGGTGACTTTTTCTTGTTTTTGAATAACCAGGGACTAGTTTTGACAAGTTTTGAAAGTTGAGGGACTGAAACTGCCAATTATGCAAACTTTGTTCAGATTTCATCTGTTTTTGATCATTTTGCATCTGAAACATATAAAACACACTTCTGGGATATTTTCAGTATTTTGATGCATATTTGAGTATTTTTGGATGTTTTGGCAGCTCAGATTAGGTAAAAATTATGAGTATTTACACACTCATCAATCCCCCACACTAAAATATTGCTAGTCCCTAGCAATCTTTTGAGAAAACTTAATGGATTTGAAGTCTCTTTACCAAAATCCATTACTTCTGGAGTAGCCAAATGTTTCAGCTCAAGTAAGAACTATGGTACACTGATACCCATATGATTTTGAGCAAATCATCAGCTGTCAACGGATTTGATTTGTCTTTACCAAAAGCCGTTTGCTTCTGGACTAGCCAACTCTTTGATGGAAATAAAGTCATCATCTTGGTGAGTTGATTACCAATTATGGTTTTTCCACTGCCTTTACCACAAGCCATAACCTTGCGGGCTAGCCAACTCTTCACGATTAAAGATATGGTGAGTTGAATCCCATACAATTTTGGGCAAATTGATAGCCATCAACGGTTTTGAGATATCTTTACCAAGGGCCGTTTGCTCCTGGATTAGCCAGTCCTTTTGTGGCTTAGACAAGGTGGACTGATAACCATAAAAATTTTGAAATAAAGTGATTTTTTTTTTAAAATTTTGGCTAAAAACGGGGGTACTAAAAGATATAATGTGATAAAATTCGCTAGAATTTCCCCCCACACTTAGATTTGAATATTGTCCTCAATATTCAAAGTCCCGGCTATTATCTTGATTCTTTGAAGGGATAATATTACAAGCTAAATGTGGAAATAACATTTTTCACTTTATTTATAGATATATACATACATTTTTTTTAGATATATACATGGTGAACCATAGCAAGGGTAACTTCCCCGACACTTAGGGTGAAAAACCCCTTATACATGCTACTGTTTTTGTTTATCGAGTCGCTAGCTTGACTCGATCCCCGAATTCATTGGTTCGTGGGGAAAGTTTGGAGATCCGGGACAACCATTGGTGGTACGTCCCCTCCAAAGTAGTGTTTTAATTGATGGCCATTCACTTTGAAGTTGGAACCGTTAGGTTGAGATAACTCAACAGTTCCATATGGAAACACTTTTGTTACAGTGAATGGCCCAGACCAGTGAGTTTTAAGCTTTCCTGAGAATATCTTCAATCGTGAATTGAAGAAAAGGACTCTGTCACCGATGTTGAAAACACGGTTCTTAATTTTTGAGTCGTGAATCTTCTTGGTTTTTTCCTTGTAAATCAAAGAATTCTCATAAGCTTGATCACCAAGTTCATTTAATTCGTTCAGTTGAACCTTGCGGTGATCACCCGCTGTCTGAAGGTCGAAATTTGCATGTTTTAAGGCCCAGTAGGCCTTATGTTCTAATTCGATCGGAAGATGACATGCTTTCCCATACACTAGCTTATATGGAGTACACCCGATGGGTGTTTTGTAAGCAGTGCAGAAAGCCCATAGTGCATCATCCAGCTTATCCGACCAAGAGGCACGGTTTTCTCCCACCGTCCTCTCCAGAATTCTCTTAATACCCTGATTCGAGACCTCCACCTGCCCACTTGTTTGTGGGTGGTATGTAGTAGAAAGACGGTGAGTTACACCGTATTTCAGCATTACTCTTGCAAATTGTTCATTGTAGAAGTGTGTGCCACGATCACTGATAATGGCACGAGGAGTCCCGAATCTGGCAAAGAGAGACTTCAAAAATTTAACGACTACTCGGGCATCATTGGTGGGTAAAGCTTTTACTTCAACCCATTTTGACAGATAGTCGACAGCCACGAGTATGTATTTATTCCCTCGTGAAGACGGGAACGGCCCCATAAAATCAATGCCCCACATATCAAATATTTCACAGACTTGGATGGCGTTTTGTGGTATGTCATTCTTTTTGGAAATATTCCCGTGATGCTGGCAAGCCTCACAGGTTTTGATAAGTTCATGGGCGTCTTTGTAGATTGTGGGCCAAAATAATCCTGAATCAAACACCTTTTTGGCAGTGTAGTTTAGGTTATGATGTCCCCCCATGGGTCCATCATGACAAGCTTTAAGAATTTCCATGGCTTCTTGGCCATGGACACACCATCGGATGACTTGATCCGCACAGATTTTGAACAAGTAGGGGTCGTCCCAGAAGTAATGTTTTACATCTTTAAAGAATTTTCTTTTCTGTTGGGACGACATCCCTTTCATAACGAAATTACCCGCATGGTAATTTGCAAAATGGGCAAACCATGGGGTAGTGGTATCATCCGGGGTAGAGATTAGATTGAGAGTCTCCAGAGGAAAGGTTTCATTAATCTCTTTTCTCTCGAGAATATCCTGATGAGGATTCTCTAACCGGGGTAAGTGATCAGCTGCAAGGTTCTCTGCTCCTTTTTTGTCTCGTATGATTATATCGAATTCCTGTAGGAGCAGGACCCAACTGAGCAGTCTTGGCTTTGCGTCCTGTTTAGCAAACAGGTATTTCAAAGCCGAGTGGTCCGTATACACCACGCATTTGGTTAGGATTAAGTAAGGCCTAAATTTCTCAAAGGCATATACCACAGCTAATAATTCTTTTTCTGTGGTGGTATAGTGCGTTTGAGCTTCAGTCATGGTCTTACTTGCGTAATGTATTAGCTGAAAATGTTTTGTTTTAGGTTGCCCCATAACTGCACCGATAGTGAAGTCGCTAGCATCACACATAAGTTTGAAGGGTAAGTCCCAGTCGGGGGCAACAAGGATCGGTGCCTCGGTAAGCCTTTTCTTTAAAGTAGAAAAAGCTTCAACGCACTCGGGGGAAAAGATGAAAGGAGCTTCCTTTTCAAGAAGATGAGTCATGGGCCGGGCTATTTTGAAGAAATCCTGAATGAGTCTCCGATAGAACCCGGCAATGCCAAGGAAACTCCTTATGCCTTTAACAGTGGTGGGATGGGGTAGCTTAGCAATAACATCAATTTTGTCCTTATCGACCTCAATCCCACTTTTTGAAATTTTATGGCCCGAGGACAATGCCCTCCTTGACCATAAAATGGCTCTTCTCCCAGTTTAGACAAAGATTTGTGTCTTGACAACGTTGAAGCATCTTTTCTAAATGGGAGAGGCATGAGTTGAAAGAATTCCCGATGACTGAGAAGTCATCCATGAATACCTCCATGGTTTTCCCGATCATGTCGTGGAAAATAGCCATCATGCACCTCTGGAAAGTGCCCGGAGCGTTGCATAACCTAAAAGGCATGCAACGATAGGCAAATGTCCCGTAAGGGCATGTGAAGGTAGTCTTCTCTTGATCCTGTGGATCAATGGGAATCTGGAAGTAACCCGAGAAGCCGTCGAGGAAGCAATAATACTCATTCTCCGCTAGTCTCTCAAGCATTTGATCCATAAAGGGCAGAGGAAAATGGTCCTTGCGGGTGGCTTCGTTATGTTTTTTGTAATCGATGCATACTCGCCACCCTGTAACCAACCGAGTTGGTATCAACTCGTTATCCTCATTTGTGACAACAGTAATGCCACCGTTTTTGGGAACACAATGTATGGGACTCACCCAAGGACTGTCAGATATCAGGTAAATCAATCCAGTGTCGAGAAGTTTGAGAACTTCTTGCTTGATAACTTCGTGGATTTTTGGATTTCCTGGCTTTGATGCTGCACGACAGGCTTAAAGTCATCCTCCATTAGGATTTTGTGTGTACAAAAATCCGGGTTAATACCCTTTATGTCAGAGAGCTTCCAAGCAATTGCTTGTTTGTGGAACTTTAAAACCTTAAGCAGCGCAGTTTTCTCCTCATCCTTTAAATCTTTCGCAATAATGACTGGTAATTTATCGTTACCTTCCAAGAATGCATATTCTAGATGAGGAGGCAGGTCCTTAAGTTTGATGTCGGGGAAATCATCATTTTTCTCAACATATTTGATTTCCGCGTTATGAAGTTGTTGAGGTAGAACAGGAAGAGGAGAGGGATCTTTGTTTAATAATTTTTCAAGGAGAAAGATATCCCCTCCGGGTCAATCTCTTGGTTATCAATTCCTTCAGGAACCGATTCACTTTTGAGAAAGGCCTCTATTTCCTCAAGGACGAAATCACTTCCTTCAAACGGAGTGAGGGAAGGAGAAGAATTAGCGATTATGGGGTGAGAAGATGGAGTGGGATTGCCACTTGGAGAACTATCAGCGAATCCAAGGATTTCCTGAGCATACTCCTCGGATGCAATGTCAATGACATCAATTCGGTTGACCGATTCAGCATCATAATTTGAGGAGTATCTCGAGGTTTGATCAAGGTTGAACGTTATCGCTTCTATGCCAACTCGTAACGTGATTTCATCATCGAAAACATCGATCAATGCACGACCCGTCCTTAAGAATCCCCTCCCAAGAATGAGAGGAACTCTTGGATCCGCATCGAAATCAACAACGACAAAGTCTGCCAGAAAATGGAACTTTCCCACTCTTACAAATACGTCCTCAACAATACCGAGGGGACGTGAAATTGAACGGTCTACAAGCTCGAGAGTCATGCATGTGGGAGTGAGTTCCTGAAGAGAGAGCTTTTTCCAAACTGAGTGGGGCATTAAGTTGATGCTTGCACCAAGATCGGCCAAGGCAAAGCACTCAACCATCCCCGGGAAAATACTGTTGGAATTATGATATCATGACATTCATATATTATAAACCAAACACATCAAGTGAGCATAGCGGAAGCAATTATAACAAGATCAAATAACATGTAATTAATTAATCAATATTTAAATAGTAAACATACCTTTATGATTCTAGCCCGAACAAGAATCAAATGCAATCTTCCAGAACAAGAACCCTAATTAGGGTTTATGTGGATTACAAGAATTACCCCTTACCTCTTTTGTAATTCAATCCAAGAATCAAACAATAGTGTGTTTGATTCACGTTCTTGTACACACGTACTAATTCAAGAAAAAGTTTATGCAAGTAATTAAACACAAAACTTTGTTTGATTTATAAAAATCGAAACCCTTAGGGGTTTGTTTTGATGGATCGACCAAAGGGACAAAGAGAGGAGAGAAAACACCAAGATGTGTGTGTACAAGTTCTGAGAAACAATGAATCTTGGGTTTGTATTTATACTAATGAATACTTGGAGCTCAAGGCAATAAGGAGGTGGAACCTCCTTATGGCCGATCGGTCATGGATCCCTCAAGGGGTTTCCGGAACCTTCTCTTGTTTCCAATTATTCATAAGTATTACTTTCCTAATCTTCGTTAATAGGTCATTAGTCATTTATCATCAAATACTAATTACTATTACTAGTTTTGTGTTTATTAATAATTACTTATAACATTTATAAATAATTATTTCTTTTTCTCTTCATACGTATTGTGTGCAATCCCGTGATCTCGAGTTCGATCCTAACATACGACTACTAAAATAATGTCCATAATCTAACAGCTCCCACTTGGACATATTTTAATAGTGTAATCACATCGGTTAGCGTCTTGCAACACGCCGATGCCTCTAGTATGATCTCGAGTAAGACTCCTGGAAAAACGTTTTAATGATTTCTCATTATTATCCTTTTGTTTCTAATACCATGTTAATAAGGATATGGATTAAAGTCATTCCTTAATTAACCATTCTATTTCTCGTTGTTTGTGATTGATCAAGATTACCAAATCTTCTGAACATATTCAGGGGAGATCTTGGGTGTGGCCACACATACATATTACCAACCCTACGAGAGGCCCAGCAGTATTAAACTCCAAAAATAAATTTGAAGGAACAAATTCTATCTTGACTACAAGCAAAACCCACAAACTTTGTAACATTTCCGAAAACAACCCTTATGACTACCAGTTACGTATAGCGTTAAGTTGTTCCACAAAAATGTACTACATTCATGACACTTATCTTGCATATCAAGTCTGAGGATAACTTCTCATGATTTACTTAATAAAAAAATCCATAAAGTAACATCATGTAGTTGGGATAAGTCCTATATTCGGTATCATTGAATATCATCTGAAATGGCATGACTGCGCATCAATATACTTTAAGTATATTATACCAACCCTCAGATTTGTCTTGATTTAATAATATTCCCATATTATTAACTGACAACTGACAATTTAGAATAACCTTTATTCATGGATTTAAACATGCAAAAACAGGATTCAATATATTATAAATTAAACATACCATGTATTTAAATTTATTATAATAATTGTTTAACATCCCTTATCCAAATACTAAATAGATCAATGCATGATAACTCTTGTTGATGAATTATGTCTCAAGTAATGACATTCATACTCGTTGACAAGACATAAATCATCCAACTTTGATCTATCGGAATTTTGAGAATACTTATTTTAAGAATTCAGCTAGTGAAGTTCTTGTATGTGCATACTCAACTATTTTGACAATGCCATATAATATCTCATAAAATGTGTGACATCGTTAACCACCAATTTATGATAATCAAACTTCCAAACATTTTAAAGTTTAAAGTATTCTTGTTCTCTTAATGTATAATGCAACTATGCTTTTAGTAAGCATAACTAGTAATAGCCAAGGATGAAATCCTTACCATAACTAGTATTGAGTGTCATTTCAATTTTATTAGCATCATTGTATGCAAACAACAATATGCTATTAAAACTTTCCGTAAACCATAATATCTATTGTGTAATGTTTGATGCCCTTCAAACTTTCAAGTTTGTTGGCTATGACAATTTTCGCAACAATTGAAAAAATTGTTCATCTATAGAATTTGGAAGCTTTTCCAGATTTAGGATGTAATTCTATAATCAAACATATTCTTTTTAGAATATTACACAAGTTATCTAATAACTTTTAATTAGATATTAATATTGCCAAATCATCTTGTAATCAAGTATGATACAACAAAACATGATATACTTGAAAAATCTATGAGTCATACTTAGATTTTATTCATGTCATACATATCTATTTAGACTTTCTAAATAATATATCATGTTATATTAGATTTATTTACCGCACATGTTTCAACAATAAACATTGATTCCAAGGTTGTATGTCTTAGTTTATAAATCATTCAACTAAAGTTTCATTCCAAACTAAGACTTAACTTTTAACTTATATGGAATGTTACCTTTTATATGTTTTACAATATATATGATTTAAGAAATTAGACATAATACTCCCACTAGCTTTTAGGAATACTTAAAAATTATCTTATTTCAATTATAAATCAAAACATAAATTTAATAATTAAACATAAGACTAATCTTCTAGATGCATGCATTTATCCATCCATGGATTATTGCACTTTGTACACTTCCAAAGATTTATTTAAATTCATAAACTCCTTTTAATTACTTATCGTCCTCGCTTAAGTAATCACTCAATAAAGAGTTTTGATATTCTATTGTCAATTTCATAAATATGACAATCATAATCTTTATATATATTTAATGTATTTAAAAAAGAATATTCAATCACAGTTAATTGATTAAGTGTGATTAATAATCTTGTCATAAAATATACATTAAATACGTGCACAATATTGTCCATATGATTTCTATACAAAGATTTAAACCACAAGGTTACCTTATCTTTGAAGAAACTCATCTTCATTTTCTAGTCTAACTATTAAGATAAACCACATTTCTAAAAATGATTATCTTTATGGACAGCATCTTAATCATTCATATCATTAATACTTTACCCAATTGGTAATGTATCATAATGATTATCAGGTTTACAATAATCCTGTAAATCATAGCTCTCAGCATATTAATCAAATATCTGAGATATATTACTATTCTATGAATGATAATTCCATCATCTCGATATTTAACATTTAAATGTCAAACTTTATTATCATGCTGAGATTTAACATTCAAATGTCAAACTTCATCATGATATTTACTAGTGTATTTTAGAAGATTATGTGTCTTGTAAAGATCAAAACTCCCACTTGCTTTTAACAATTTAAAGACTATCTTTAAATTCTTAGCAAATAAAGCAACAATACAATATTCTCTTTTGGGATATTACAAATACTTATTGACAGTTCCTGACTTTACTTTGTTAATAACCTCTTCGTAAGCAGTTAAACAAATTTAGAACTTCAATTTAAGACTTAATGTGATTCATCACATTCCATCATATGATAATGTCTTATTAATCTTCTATGTTGGAGTTTTATTAAATATGCCCAAGTCATACTCAACATTCTAACCTTGAAAACTTTTGGAAGAAAAGAAGTCATAGTTATATTTAATCAAACAATTTAACAAGAGTTTGATTTTCCTAACTGAACATACCATAAACATTTGGTATTTCATTAGTATCAATATTGCAAGACAATCTAACAATATTTAAGATAATCATATTCGTTTTGACTTGTCTATTTACCAACTAATACATTTTAATGGTATAATGATTTTCAAGTCAATTACATGCTTTATAACACAAGTTCTTTTTACAAAGTCACTTCATGTCCATGTCTTTACAAGAAAACATAAACTGTTATAAGTCCACTATACGTTATAAGTTATTTAACAATTTAATAACTTCATGTATATGTCTTAATTAAAAAACACACCAAAATAACGTCTTAGTTTATTATAAGACTTGTAATAATTAAAAGACTTTATGTTTATATCTTTACAATGAAACATAAACATGTTTAATTAAAGTAATTATGAACACCATCTTTTGGTTTCAATAGTAATTTCAAGTTAATTTATTACTTCATAATAATGTAAATAACATTATTTTTTCATTTATTTATGTCATTCAAAGAACACATAAATATTCATATTGAAGTAGCATTAGATTACTTAATTAATTTATGTCATTCCTTGAATTCATAAATATATTAATTAAAGTAGTCTTGATATCATATTGACACATGTTCTAATAGGTATCTAATTTAGAAACTGTAAATTCTCAAAGTTCAATTACATCAGTTGATCTGCTAGTAATGAAATATGAAATTCACCTTGTTGTTGCAATCTAGCTAAGCTCTCACATAACATAAATTGTAACACCAAGTGTTTCTAGAATTATCTTAGTATAATTCATATTAGAACATTATTCTCTTACCTTGTAGTCAAGAGAATCCATTAAATCATATCTTTATGAGTTGTTTCTTGCACACATTAAAGATAACATTTCTCCCACTTGTGCATGGAACAACCTCATATAGTTGATAAACAACACGCCATGCATTTGTTTATGTGATCAATATGATTGTGTCATATATTTTAGCATAAGAAGTAGATGTTGAACAACAATGTCTAGTAAGGAAACGTACAATACTTATCTTTAAAAGTATGAGTGTCTACACTTAAAAAGTAATTATCTTTAGCTACCAAGATGTCAAAGCTTGTAACTCCCACTGAATTAAAGATCATTACAATAATTCCTTATTCAGTAATAAGTACACAATACTCCCACTGAATTTGACAACATTGTAAATGTTTCATATCCAGTGAAAACAAATATTGTGCTTTTAACTTTCCTACACCTTTAAATGTCCATACGTAACAATTACTTATGCACTAAAGAGTGTATTCTACTACGTGAATGATGGACTATCCACCAAATGCTATTAACTTGAAAAATTGGGCATGCAATTTCTTCCTTAACAGGTCTACCATTTTTCAATGTATGTAGTACCTTTAAAATAGTCAAAACAACTAGTTTGTCTTTAAACATTTTGCAGTAATTAGTCTAGCTTCTAATTATAATAACTCATAAAATGTCATACATAATTTTCTGTTAACCAAATATCATATTTGTTACTAAGAACTTGATCACCGAATTAGGATGATAAAATCCCTATGAAAATATTCGCAATTTTCTTAACTATTAAAAATTTGCTATGAGTTATATATTAGAATTTAGACATATCTAATATTCCTATTATCCTTTCTCATTCATGAAAAGGAATAGGATTGTGTCTCACTCTTCCTTCATAGAAAGAAGACTTCTTTTGTCTTTTAAGTAAATATTTCTTAATCAAACATTTGTTTGAAAACAGAACTAGATCAATTTACCAAAGCCCAAAATACGTTTACGGTTTGAACGTTGCATTAATACATTAAAACAAATTACAAAATTCAATTTCAGTATTTTCGATAATTAGATCTTTAAGAAAATAAAATAACCATTGGTAAATATTCATATAAACCATAGTATTTTCTTAAAGCTAGGATCCTAATTGACATAGTACCATTACATCAGTTGATCTGCTAGTAATGATAGTATTCAACAAGGTAATTGTTGAACAATAATTGCCAATATCATATTGCAATTTCTAGATTTATGGGATTTACAATCACAAAACTTTTGTAATGTAAGCATATTTGATCCCCATCTTAATGCCTTGAGTCCAAGATCTCACTTCCTACTCAATTTAAGTCGTCTAACTTAAAAACTGCAAACTCATAAATCCATCACATCAGTTGATCTGCTAGCAATGAACTTATGAAATTTACCTCTCCATTGCAATCTCGCCAAGTTCTCACATGACGTAAATTACAACTTCAAGTGTTCTTAATTAGATGACATTCGACTTAATTTTATAAGGGTATTAATATTTTGATGTGATCAAAATAATGTATGAAGAAGCATGCATACAACTTCATAACATTGGTTTTACAAAACATTTTTATTACCAATTTGCTAAGAGTAAAATAACAAAGTTTTGATTGAGGTATCGGGTTCACCAATTAAAGAATTACCATCAATTATCGTCCACTATATCGTACTTTTGCATAAGCCCGAAAGCTTAGTGTTTCGGATAATCATTGTGGAATTGTGGTTAATTCACCCTTAAAATGACAGTGTACATGTAATGGTTGTTCGGTAAGTCTAATTTACACACAAACGAGCGTTAAGACAAAATGTTGTCTATCTAAGGCCACAATTTAATGCGAAGCCATCCTTATACCCATCATGTAGTGTGTAAACTTCGGTCGGGCCTAGTTAACCATTACGTACAAAAACATCAATCAACCAATTCTTTGAAATTTAAACTCTTAAAAACCAAAACAATTTCGCCATTATTTAGTCCGTATTATTTTTCTACTCAAAATTACCCTTTTCGTTTATAAACATGTCTAACACAATTAATAAACAAAAACAAGTAATGTATAATAAAAAATAAAACAACTAAATAAACAAATATACATAATCATAACAATTAAATATGTATAAAAACATGTAGCCACATGCAAATCTTATTCAATAGTCCTATTAATAATCAAATCTAAGTGTATTACGTATTAATTCAATTAAGGCTTTCTTCTTCTAGGAAAAAGAGCCACATACATCGATAAATCGATTGCGTAAGCCAAAATTAAATAAATACCACATAGCACATAATTGATTACTTAATATTGGAGTCTCCCCCAATTCGACATCTATTAATAAATTTACATGTTTCGATATAACTTAACCATTAATTCATATAAACAATTTAAACCATTTAAATTATCACACAATATAAAAATCCATGCAAATATGCACTTTTTCATGGATTTAGCTTAACAATTAACATATTGCACCAAGATCGTTTACTAAAACGCATAACAATTACATGACATCCTAGGGTTTCTAATCATATTAAAAAATTAAAAACCAAAACCCTAAAAACCCTTAAGGTCAAATCGACCCAAAAAAATTTTTAGGGTTAGGAATCTAACAAATAAACCCTAAAACATGTAACTAAACGAATCAAGATCTAATTTTTATGCGTTTCGATAATTAATTACACATTATAACCTGGCTCTGATACCACTGTTGGAATTATGATATCATGACATTCATATATTATAAACCAAACACATCAAGTGAGCATAACGGAAGCAATTATAACAAGATCAAATAACATGTAATTAATTAATCAATATTTAAATAGTAAACATACCTTTATGATTCTAGCCCGAACAAGAATCAAATGTAATCTTCCGGAACAAGAACCCTAATTAGGTTTTATGTGGATTACAAGAATTACCCCTTACCTCTTTTGTAATTCAATCCAAGAATCAAACAATAGTGTGTTTGATTCACGTTCTTGTACACACGTACTAATTCAAGAAAAAGTTTATGCAAGTAATTAAACACAAAACTTTGTTTGATTTATAAAAATCGAAACCCTTAGGGGTTTGTTTTGATGGATCGACCAAAGGGACAAAGAGAGGAGAGAAAACACCAAGATGTGTGTGTACAAGTTATGAGAAACAATGAATCTTGGGTTTGTATTTATACTAATGAATACTTGGAGCTCAAGGCAATAAGGAGGTGGAACCTCCTTATGGCCGATCGGTCATGGATCCCTCAAGGGGTTTCCAGAACCTTTTCTTGTTTCCAATTATTCATAAGTATTACTTTCCTAATCTTCGTTAATAGGTCATTAGTCATTTATCATCAAATATTAATTACTATTACTAGTTTTGTGTTTATTAATAATTACTTATAACATTTATAAATAATTATTTCTTTTTCTCTTCATACGTATTGTGTGCAATCCCGTGATCTCGAGTTCGATCCTAACATACGACTACTATAGAATATACATAATCATAAGCTCGTATGGTGTTGCATGTATGGATCAACTAGTGTAGTTTTAGAGAGAGAGAGATTAGAGAGAGAAAGAGATGGGAGCCTTGAGAGAAACTAGAAATGTATTAGCTTGTGAATGAAGGTCCAACCCTCTCCCTTGGGTGGGAGAGGGTATTTATACTACAATACTTGGTGCTCCAAGAAACGAGCTGTAGAGTGAGCTGACAGAGGGTAAAGACCCGACCCACTCTACGAATACTATTTACATATATTAACTACTAATAAACTACGTACTAACTATAATAAGGATAATTCTACGAGCTACGTAATGCTTAGAAATACTTGGGGTGACCGAGTCTTTAACTGAATAATCGTATTCCTAACAATCTCCCCCTAAGGGAGGTCACCCCAGAAGGTAAGTGTGGAATTCCTGTATCCATGAAATCTTGTAGCTCGTAGACTTAGATTCTTCAAACATGTCTTTGTACATTCAGCAGTAGACTCTAGATGGCTTGTTCAATGAGTTAGATGATCTTTGGCATTACTTCGAGTTCATCATCCAAATGAGTATCTGCAAGTCATCTTAGAGTAGTAATGTCTCCATGTGATTTGAACATCCTTGAGTTGACATGCTCACACTTTTATGGATCATGATCTTCTGCATCAGAGTTGTGGAAGCATAGATGAGACCTAATCAATGATCATGATTTCTTAGATAGTGATGTTGAAGTGCAAGCATGTGGTGATGGATCAGCATCTTTTCTGCAATCGACAGCAACCGTCAGAATTTCCTGCAAGCAAACAGTTAGCAATAAATCGTCCGGTACTTATAGGTTTGGAATTAGAGATTGTCAACAGCATAGTGTGAAGACTCCTTCTAACCCTTACCAAGACCGTTCCCTATCGGCAAACCCTGAAAGGATTCACACGACCTACCTAAGTAGATCAACGATTGGGTGAGTCGCTGGAGATCACTCCACGACTGTTGACCTTCTGTAACCATCATGACCACTAAGCGTAATCCACAAGGAATTACCTAAGTGACCTGCTTTCAGGGCTGCTTGATGTTAACCCTGGCAGGAATTTCCATTCAATCACTGGGAGTTACAATAGTAACTTCCCTCATAAATGTTCTGGCAGATTGCTAAGATCTGCGTAGGACTCATAAGTTTACCACTGGTGTCCTTAATGTTGAACAACCAGGGTAGAAGTATCACGTGTTCCTATGAGATCTTTTTATGTATCTCGAGGCTCTAGACTCAATAAGTGCATTTGGTCTTCCTATGCGGAGATTAGGGAGAGGTCTCCTGCTTCAATATCAACCATCTCTAAGAGATATGTCGATAGATTACACCGGTTCCCCGTGAGAATGAAACAAGTTCTTTTAAGAGAACTTGAGTGGCTAGAAGGTTTAGTGCAGTGCGTCACTGGGTCCATGACGTCTTGTCTTCAATACCGATGTTGCCTTAGCAACCATCAGTAGATTATGAAATTGAACCCGGTTTCTGCCCTAAGGTTGAATAATTGGAGGGCAATTTCTTTTCACCCTTTTTCATTTCATTTCTTTTTAATTCGTCAACCCCTTCTTTCTCCATTCTCACATTTCTCCTTTTATCATACTCATACCTACGGACTTTCTAATACTATCTATTAGGTATTGTCCATGGATAGATCCCTCCGGCTCTGGCGGATCATAGGACGATTTTCCTAACCCTAGCCACCTTATATCTTCATGACTATCCTATGTTGCCACTTACCAAATCATTGAAAATTCTCTCAACGTGCTCCTGATTAAGAAACACATTTTGTTAACACGTTGAGAGTTTTGCCATTTTCAAATGCTCCCCCTTAACATGTGTACCGATGTTTTGAAGATGAATTTGCACATGTCGGGAAGAGTTGCACTTTAGAATTGATCCACCTTTAGTAAACATGAATAGGCATTCAAGACACGCTTACATCACTAGTTAGACTAGCTTGAAATTATTACCCGGCCTGGTCAAGTCCACAAAGGTTTCTCGAAATGGTACACTCTACTCAGACAAGTCCTCTTCGAGACACGCTTACATCACTGGTTAACCCAGCTTGAAGTTATTACCCGGCCAGGACTAGTCCTTTCGATTGATGACATTTATTGTTTCATCAATTCATGAGTCAAGACTGAGATGCACTCATATGAGATGCAAGGATCCTTTTACACAAATCATTTCGCTCCCCCTCAATATGTGCATTGATATGCAAAAGAGTTTGGCACATAGGAAAGAGCAGATTTTTGTTTTCATGTTCAAAAACATCACTTTTGAATCAGTTTTTCATATTGAAATCATATCTTCTCCCCCGATCAAAAATTTTAAATCAATTTGAGATTTGTGATCCCAAGTGATTTAAATAAGTATAAAGTTTTGGAGAAGGATGTGACATGTTTTAAGAATGACTGATTTTGAGATGACATTTAAGCTCCCCCTTAAACCTTGAGGGGGTATGTTATGTGTTAGAGATGATGAGTTTATAAATGATTTTGAGTTTAGCACGAAACTCATGAAAATTCATATACTAACACATAACAATTGCACTTAATCCACTTGAAGTTATGCACAAAGATCATTGTTTTGATGATGTATAGTTTTTGAAATCAATCTCCCCCTCAATCGATGACACATTTTAAAATTAAACATTTTGCATAAAGTATTAATTTTTATAGCATCGATTGAGTGGTAAATTTTTAAACAACTCTTCAGGTTTGTTTGATCTTCAAGAAAACCATAGTACCACCAAGTTTGGAGCAAATACTTTCCCGAAGAATCTTTGAAGGAAAAGTATTTGAGATGCAAAGAAGACTTCTCTTCTTTTACCAGAAATGATGCACTTAAGCGTACATCAGATCGGAAAGGCAAGAATATAAAGTAATGCATGCCTTTGTAAGGAGCAGTCGTCTTTTTGGCGACGAACTTTCCCCAATACTAAGACCGGGTTGCTATCTGAAGTAATAGCAAACCATGATTTTGAAGTCCGGGTTACAACCTGAAATGACTGTAAGCCATTTTTGAAGAATATTTTGAAAAACGACATGTTTTAGAAAAAACATTATTTTGAAACCGAAAAACTCTTTCTCAAGCATATGTATGTTTCCGTGTCATTATTGAATGACATTTCTAGAAATGTACATAATATTGATTACACAAGAGACATGTCGTGAGAGGAATATTTTTGGATTTTTTTATGATTTTTCTGATTTTTATGGGTTTTATAGGTTTTATATTTTTTCTATTTTCTTTATGGTATAAGATATATACAAGGATATGTGAAGCAAAACCATTTCTCCTCATTTTCTTCCTGAAGACGTTTGAGAGATACTGGCGAAGGACTCTTCATTCCAAATCATGAGAGAATGATTTGAAACCGTTCTCTCAGAAGTGCTTTTGTGAAGGAATCCGCCAGCTGAAATTCTATCCTCACAAAGGAAAAGTACCACTGCCCTTTCTCAACTTGATCCACCACACCTTTGAAGAATCCATTTAGAGCAATAATCATTTCACAGTCTGGAGATAGTACCAATTCCCATACTTCAAGTCGATCGAACATGATAACTTCTTCATGCATCACATTAACCCAACAGTCTTTAGAGATAGCAGTTTTGACATCTTTGGGTTCGACTTTGGAAGGTACGGAATTCCAAAAGCACCACAAGGCAAAGGTGGTAAGTTGTCTTCGTGTGAACACCGATCGAGATAGATTCCCGACAATGTTAGCAATCGAATGATCTTCGGTCCATTTTCTGAGATTTTAATGTGGTTGAGGGTAAGAACCTAAAGAAGTCATGTTTGCATCCCTTGAGGAAGGTGTCTCAGAAGAAGATTCAAGAGCAAATAGGTTCTTGAACAGAGCATACTCAAGAGGAGCAAATGAATTTACAGTGCCTTGATGTACAGAAGGAGATTGAAGATTTAACGATGATGGTGAATAACTAACAGATGGAGCATCTTGATCAAATCAAGTAGACACTGATGGACCATTTGAGTTGTACAGAACCGGAGCAACGGCAGCTGGTGGTGTCAGTGTATCATTAATAGGTGTCTCAAATTATTCATCAATCATCAGTTCAAATAAGATCTTCAAATGCTCACTTCTAGGAGGTACATAAAGTACTGCAGGCATGGAATACTGTACAAGGCCTGAACTGATTGGTTCAGGGGACAAAAGTTGAGACGCGGGTCCTGCACTGATGTGTACAGGAGCCATTTGCTCAGTCAGCTCAAAGAATGTGACATGAATGGTTAACAAGATTTATCGGGTTCGATTGTTGTAGATTCTGTATCCTTTACTATCTGGAGCATAACCAACGAAGAGTCCAATATCAGCTTTAGCTTTTAACTTTCCCAGATCTTGATTGTCATTTGTAGGGTATCATAAAGCACCAAACTCAAATAGAAAAGAGAGATCCGGTTTCTTGCCATGAATCAGCTCATTTGGAGTTGTGTTGTGAAGAGTATGTATCAAGTGTCGGTTTTGGGTGTAACGAGTTGTAGCAATTGCTTCCGCCCATGGAAACATCGGTGTGTTGGAGAATATTAGCATGGTTCGTGCAGCTACTACAAGAGAACAGTTTCGTCTTTCAACAATTCCATTCTACTGAGGAGTACATGGGATACTTTATTGATGGGTGATGCCAATACTTTCGTAAAATTGAACGAGTTGTTTGATGATAAACTCTGTTCCATCGTTTGACCGGATGATTCCGTCGGTTTTGTTGAGTCTTGCTAGTAGCTGTTAGATGAGTTTTATGATAACCTCTAGAGTCACGTCCTTGGTTCTCAAAAACCTTACCCATGTTACCCGAGAATAGTCGACGACTATCACTAGAACATACATCTTCCCAGTTATGCTTTGCATTTACATTGGTTCACATAGATCATGTGAAGGGTGTGAAGAACCTCCATGATGGTATTGACAGTTCTGTATTTGTGAGTATGCTTCCTTTTTTTTCCCGTTGACAAGCCGAATGAAAATGTTCTTTTTCGAACTTTAAACTAGGCAGACCTCATACAAGAACATTGTGAGCAAGATCATTGATGGTACCAAAGTTCAAGTGATTAAACTTTGTTGCCATAGCCACGATTTGTTCTTTGAGGCCTTTGTGAGAAGGCAAATAGGAGAGGACCACTTCATGTCTTTGATGGAAAAAGGTGTATAGATTTGTGCCATGACTGTCTTTAAGAAGATCAATACCATCCAATTCTCAGACGAAGCATGTGTAATTTCTGAAGGCAATCTTCAAGATCGGAATCAAGATATTGACCAACAGAAAACATATTATGCCCAAGTCCTTCCACTTAGTATACCCAGGAAATTAGCTGTCACCAGAAACATAATCTCCATAACTTATAATTATCCCAAAATGATAGTTCCCGAATCTAACTATCCCGATAAACTTATGCATGAAATTCTCGAGCCCTGAGCGATCCCCAATCATAGGTTTAGAGCAGCCTGAGTCCAAATATCAAAGGACGAAATGTACGACCTGCATTTGGAAACAGACGAGAGCAGAAAATTTGGAGCGTCGGATCCCCAATTTGAGTTGGGTTCCAGTTGGTTAGTGCAAACAAGTTCTGGAGCTACTAAGACCTTAGGTACATTCGTTTCATTGGTGGAAATTTCACTAGTAGATGCAATGGGCCTAGTTAAAGACATTGGGTCTCCAAAGGGAAAGTTCTACCAGTTGGCTTCCATTCCTTAATAGGCACTACTTTAGAGTTGGTTATCCTAGTTAAAGGGCACTGTTCTCCTAAAGTGAATTTCCTTCCTGTGGGCTTCCATTGATAACCAACATTGGCAAACAGTTTACCTGTTGCTTTCCAAATTTGCTTATTTTGTTTAGTTCTCCAAACTTTCTTAACTGGGGTTTTGTAAAACGACTTCAGAAATTTCTCAACACATTTATCATGATTACTCAAAATTATGCATTTATTACATGTTTTGCAACATGAATTTGACTCATTTTGCTCAAGTTGGACTTAATGTTCCTCATGTGGTCGTCTACTTTCCTTTTAGGAACACTTTTAGCAGGTGAAGTCCTATAATTCCTTCTATTTCTCCTTGGTTTAGACTTTCTAGCTTTAGTGTTACTATTTACTCCTGTAGACGGACTAATGGGAATTTTAGTCTTTTTCACTTCCGGTTGTTGATCATGTTTTGATGTGTTGGGATCTGAAGTTTCCAAGGGTACCTCAAAGGTAACATGCTTGTTCTTAGTCATAGATGATGATGCAGTAGACCTATCTCGCTTGCTATCAATTTTAGGACATGTACCAATAGCATATTCTAAGAGTTCCTGAGATCTATTAGTGAGAAAGCAGGCACCTACAATAGCATCATCAAGTGGTGTTGCTATCCTATCCTCTTCAATGGTTTCACAAAGCAAGTCAAGGCACTCCTTAAGATGTTTAAGATAGTCTCTATGAACTAACTTATTATTCCTAAGGGGAAGAGGAATATTCACAGCATCAATTGCGTACTTCTTACAAGCAGAAACCTTTTGAACAACATTATCACAAGTGATGATTGGCATTTTCCCTTTCACCTGAGTCTTTAGATTCTCAATCTCATTAAGCAAAGAAGTTATCTTTTCATTGTTTATATCATGTGTGATCTTAATTGAATCATATAACTCTTTGTAATGTTGTTTAACTTTCGAATTTTCAGTACGAAACCAATCATTTTCATGTTGCAATTTATTGATGGTATCTTGAAGTTGAAAATTCTGAGAATCTATAGGCTATGGTTTTTGGGTGCCAATCACATCACTCTCGTTAGACTTCAATTGGGCAATTTGAACCCTCAGTTTCTGAATCGTGTTAGTGTAAGCTTGAATCTTTTCATCACGTTTGGCTAATTCAAAATATGCATCAAATTCAGGAGCATCCGAAGATGTCTTGGCATTTGAGATTTTAATTATTTCTTCTAAATGTTGACACTTTAATTGCAAATTAAGATTATCAACTTCTAGTTTTGACAAATGCCTGACCATGTTATAATGGTCATCGTTTTGAATTTTCTCACGCAATTTTAAATTCTCCCCCTCAAGCTCAACAACACGATTTTGGAAAACATTCAATGTAACCGACATCTCATGAAATTGACGAGCAGATAATGCAGAGTCGGTGACAGTGTAGAATACATCTTGTGCAATGCCATGAGCAATCAAGTTTTCATTCATAATGAGAACGTTTTTCCTATCAATTTCACTGTATTTGAGATCAATAGCCAATTGTTTGCCCTCATTTTCCACATCTTGAAAAACCTTTTTCATTTGAGCCACATCATCATTAATGGTATTTTTAAGGCCCTCAAAATGTTCTTTGAGAAGATCGAAAAATGGCATGACTTCAGTTAGGTAACACTGTTTGGTTTGCTCAAAACCCCTTTCCCCTTCTGTAATCCCCGTTGGTGTAATTCTTATTTTGCATGTTTTCTTAAAGTCATTAAACAATTGACCTAGAACATATAACCCAATTAGAGTATTACACTGTGTGGGAAGAGTAAATGGCACTAGATGCTTGGGTGTTCTCAAAGGGTAAATAGTTGGGTCAGCAATCCTAAAGACAGTGCGTGTGTTACCCATAATTTTTTCTGCTTTCATTTTCTCCATGTCAATATTCCAAAAAACTTTCTCAGGGAGGAACTTCTTTTGAGGAACAAAGATGGCTGAATGATTATCATCAGTGTAGTCATAGTGAAACACGAGATTATTAGCAGTGCACAGGAGATCCTTTAATTTCTTAGCAAGTTTTTCCCTAGTTCTATCTTCAATCTCATTTGTCTCATCATCGGATCTCACATCAGGAGGGGCATGATCAGGCTCAAGCATAATATTTACATCATATAACGCAGGCTGAGCACCTATACCATTCCTAAGGTAGTTGGTCTTAGGTTTGTCTATGTCCTTATCACTATGTTCATCACTTAACTTCCTATGTTTTGTATCATTTGAGCAGTTTGGATGGTTTGGCCTTGCGTGTACAATTTGTCTTCAAGCTTATTCTTTAACGTTTTCAGGCAAGAAAAATCATTTAAGAGTTTTGTTTCCTTTTCCTGAAAATCCAGTTTTTGCGTGATCATACTTTTCTGTATCTCCTGTTTTTTTTAACAGTCTGATCAAGTTGTTTTTTCAAAGATTCTAACTCCCTTTTTAATGTTTCTTCCTTTTTGTTATGTTCTGATACATATGTACGCATCTGCCAATCCATTTTCTGCTCTCGTTCGGTTAGCTCAAACTTTGCACGTTGTTCATATATGGTTACCTGTTCTTTAAGGGTGTTAAGTCTAGTGGTCAATGAGTCATCAGGGATAAATGCAGTATTCTCATGTAACAGAGAATCATCATTTAGAACAGAGGATGCACAACAAGGTTCAATAGACACTTTGTTGTGTTTCATATGTTGTTCACATGGGACAACATTGCTATTTCCCATGTCCACAACATCTGAATCAACAACGTTTGTCGGTTGAACTTTGTTAGGAATCTTTTGTTCATCAACCATGTCATATAGTTCGAGTACCTTAGCACATGATGCCTGTTCATTTGTCGGTCTGATATCTGCATCCGCATCTTGTGTACCACAGGTTGTAGAACTGCTGCTTGGGTTATGCTTCTCTGTCTCTGTTTCTCTGCACTCAGTGACAATTGATCCAACATCTAATGATTTACCCGGATCAACATTGGTATCTCTTGATTGCACCCGACTTTCATTCATCTTGATGTCACAGTTGGGTTTGTCTTGTGCTCTCTCCTCAATGAACTTCTTAAGATTACCCATGAGTTGGAGTAGTGTAACTCTAAACATGTCAACCTCGATTCCCGTGTGATCAGCAAAACACTGTTTCATCATATGACTATCGTAGTCATAATTCACAGTGAATTTCAAATTGATGAACACCTGGAGTTGTTCGTTGATCACACAAAGGGCAGCCAGGGATCCAATTTTGGAAGATTCTTCTTGGTCAAGTTGTTTTTGTAGTTTAACTAAGTTAAGAATCATTGTGCCTGTGAAAGTATGAACATCTTGACCAAAGAGTATTGCAAATGCACGTTCGAATCCCATGTTGACGCTAGTTCCCTTAGAAAGTACCGAGAGGTGTGAACGAAGTTGTCGAAAGCCTTCAATGCATCTTTCCTTTGCATCTTGAGGCACTTGTTGTGGCTGTTCACATACTCTCTCTTGTGAATACGAGCACAAATAATTCCAATTGGCACTCACATAATCAAACACGTTTATCGGTTGTCTGTTATTAGAAATCTTATGTTTAATCATTTCGTACAATCTGAGTACCTCAGAACTGGCAGAGTTTGAAGTAGTAGACATGATGTGATTGTGCACGGGATTTTATAAGTCTATGATTAAAACCGAGAAATATGATGCTTGATATGTGTTATGATGACTGTTGGATTGGCACAACGATTAGAGATTGTGTGATGATCGTTTGATGGACAAAGATATGTTGTTTAGTTGTGATTTGGTTTTATTAATGCAAGTTGGGCCTCGAAAATTTGGTGAAAATTTGGTCTAAAAACTTAAAAACCACAATAACTTCACTCCGGAGGTGATTTGGGTCTCGAAAAATTCGTTTCATGACTTCGTGGTGAAACTTCACAATATTCAGCCTGTTTCGGACGTTTTGACAGCTAATTCGCTGAAAACGGAGTTACGGTTCAAAAGTTATGACCGTTTGAAGTTTCGACGTAAAAAGTCAACTTTGGTCAAACCGAGTTAACCGCAGGAAAGGTAAGGTAACCGCAAAGAGGAGCAAACCACAACAGAAGCAAACCGCAAGAAAGGTAATCACAAGGTGAGTTAGGAGATAAACGCAGATAAGAGTAAAACGCAGGAACTAATCTCAGGCACGGAGCAAACCGCAAAATAAGCTAACCACAAAGAACTAACCGCAGACCACTTAACCGCAGGAAGCTAACCACAATGAACTAACCGCAGACCACTTAACCGCAAGAGCTAATCGCAGTATACAAAAATCCAAATCTGTCACTTTCCTTGCGATTTGTTTGTATTCCCAAAATAGTAATCGCAGCAAACTAACCGCAGAAATCAGGAACTAAACGCAGACAAGCAATGCAACAGTAGACTTAACCGCAACTATGAAATACACCCAAAATCAAGTCCAAACTTCAAATAGATTAAAGATATGGTATAGCCAACTGAAACACAATGTTCAACTAACACCTATGATCATAAAAGTACATCACTAACATGTCAAATAACACAAGAAAGATCAAACCATGATGTTTTCAAAGAAAACTCTTCTAACTTACAAAAACTACACAAAACCACACCAAATCCGATTCTACAAGGCCCTAAGATGAAACCTTGGCTCTTGATACCAATTGTAGAATATACATAATCATAAGCTCGTATGGTGTTGCATGTATGGATCAACTAGTGTAGTTTTAGAGAGAGAGATTAGAGAGAGAAAGAGATGGGAGCCTTGAGAGAAACTAGAAATGTATTAGCTTGTGAATGAAGGTCCAACCCTCTCCCTTGGGTGGGAGAGGGTATTTATACTACAATACTTGGTGCTCCAAGAAACGAGCTGTAGAGTGAGCTGACAGAGGGTAAAGACCCGGCCCACTCTACGAATACTATTTACATATATTAACTACTAATAAACTACGTACTAACTATAATAAGGATAATTCTACGAGCTACGTAATGCTTAGCAATACTGGGGTGACCGGGTCTTTAACTGAATAATCGTATTCCTAACAACTACTAAAATAATGTCAATAATCTAACAAATACATGGTATTAGAAATTTCCCGGGGTCTCCTAGCTTCTCGGGAAGCTGTTTCAACATAACTGCAGAGCAGTTTTCATTGAGTGGAGTTCGTGCCATGTCAAACATTTTTTCTTTATTGCTCAATAAGTTTTTGATTGTCGATGCGAATTTGGGCATTAAAAGAAGAGCATCCGCAAAACTGATATCAAAGTGTAGATCTTGAAAAATTTGGAAATTTTTTTCCATCTGATGATTAGCTTTTTCACGGAGCTTCTGGTCTTGCAATCGTGAGGGATATGGAATTGATGGTTTTGGGTTGGCTTTTGGGATTTTCAACAGGACCTTCGGGAGTTTCAAACACGACTCTTTTAGGGGGAGTCGGGATCGGGACAACTGGAGGAGGGATGTCATCGGTACCTCCGTTATTAGTAGGAAGCACCGTATCCGTAGTATCCTCGGTTTCACATTCCTCTACCTGGACAGGAGAAGAGGTAGACGGAGCTGTGGGTCCTTTATAAGAAACTCCACTTCTTGTGGTGATCGCCTTTACATTGCCCCTCGGATTAGCGATCGTGTTGCTAGGTAAAGTACCTGAGCCCGAGGGTCGATCATTTAAAGACTTCTTCAATTCAGAGATCTGACTGACCAGCATTTTGTTCAGTTCATCTTGGGATTTCATAAACTGTTTTAATAAATCATCAAATGATGGTCCAGTTGGAACAATGGCATGATTTTGATTAGGAAAATTTTGAGCCCGATTGTTCTGGAAATTCCCATGTTGCTGGTTGTTATTACCCTGGAAGTGATTTTGTTGTTGAAAATTACCCTGATGGTAATTGTTCTGACCTTGATTACGGTTATAATTCCCTTGGTTTTGATTTTGTTGAACCTGGTGTTGACCAGAGTTGAAATTCCCTTGGTTTTGATTTTGTTGAACCTGGTGTTGACCAGAGTTGAAATCCCTTGGTTGTTAAAACCTTGGTTCATTCAGTTCTGGTTCTGATTCTGGTTAGAGTTCTAGTTTTTGTTTTGACCATTTTGGTTCTGGGACTGATTCAATCCCGGTGGTCCAATGTAGTTATTGGAACGATAACTCAACAGATTTCGGTCCCCTTGCGGTTGGTAAGAATTACCTCCCTTATTATAGGAACCTTGGGCTGCGAATACGTTCTCTTGAGTGAAGCCACCGGAGGCTGGGCACTCATGGTATGGGTGTGGACCACCACATGTTTCACAACTGATAGTTTTGATCTGCTGATTGTGATTCGTCTAGTGAAGTCGGAGAACCGCAACAGACAAATCATCAAACTTTTTGGTAAGGGCAGCTATTTCATTATTTGCCGGAGTGACTGACTTACATGAGTCATTCCTCTCTGCAGAGGATTCCCAAAAATTGTGATGGGCAGTCATGTTTTCGATTAAGTCATAACACTCTTTAGGGGTCCTTTTCATAAAGGTGCCCCCAACAGCAGCATTGATGGTGTCACGATGACGAAGTGTCAAACCATTATAAAAAGTATCAATAATGGTGACAAGAAGCATGTTATGATTGGGACACCGATCAATAGCATGTTTGTAGCGTTCCCATGCCTCAAATAAGGACTCGTCGGGAAGCTGTCTGAAGTTACTAATATCGTTTCTCAGCTTTGTAACCATGGATGGTGGAAAGTATTTAGCTAAGAATTTAGTAACCATCTCATCAAAGGTATGGATCGAATTCTTAGGAAGTCGATCGAACCAAGCAGTAGCATGATGAGTGAAAGAATATGGGAACAGGTATAAACGTAGGCCGTCTTCGGTGACGCCATTTTGTTTCATGCTCTGGGTGACGGTTAAAAATTTATCGAGTATGGGTGAAAAAAAAACTTGGAAAATATTTTTGGAACTGATTCGTTAACCGAAATTGTTCCTTTAAGATTACTCGCAGGGTGGCAGAAGAGAATGAATGAATCTCTTTTCAGTTCGCAATTTAATGTCAGAACTTCCGTATTTCACCTGTGTAGGTTGTAATCTTAAAGTAAACGAAGTAATTTAACTTCACAGTTTGTTTTGTTGTTTATGATTTTTTTGGTGTTTTTAACACTTCAGGGGAAGTGTTAATGAACTTTTTCAGTTATGATTTTGATTTTCACAAAAATTTACAAAGTGATGATATTTGTACAGGAGGGGTTTTGAAAACCACTAAACCTAAAAGCGTTTTGAAATACGCAACAACCTCCCCAACAACGGCGCTAAATTTTGACTCCTCCTAAACTAACCAGTCAACCGGGTGCAGTTGATAGGCCCACCTAGGAGGGAGTGCAAGTATTAAATCCGTGGAAGTACAGGGAAATCCCCGGGTCGTTAAGTCCCAACGAGATTGAAATTGTATTTGTAAACGTTTTTGGGAATGAATGGTACTGAGGGACAGTAACCAAAGATGAAGTGGGTTTGATTTACACTACTGATATTATTTGGATAACAATATATAACAAGCACAGTAAACAGATATGTATACACGTAAGCAAATTGCAAATCAGAAATGCTTACAGACAGAGAAAAAATGTGAGTTTAAAACAATTTAAAACTACAGGGGATGCAACTGAAAATTTTACAAACTTAATTATAAAAGAAAATGAAATTTAAAAAGAAAATTATTTTTTTGATTATTTTATTATTTAATATTAATTATTTAAATAAAAATTATTTAACTATTTAATTAAAACTAATTAACTTAAAAACTTAATAATACAAATTTAAACTAGAAAATTGCAAAATTAATTTTTAAAATTCTAAAATAACTTAAAATAAATTTAAAAACTAAAAATACCTATTTTTGTCTTTTTTTGGATTTTCTATTAATTAAATACTAATAACATTAATTAAACTATTTAAAATAATTTAAATTACTAATAATACTAAAAATGACTTAGAAAATTATAGAAAAATTTATAAATCTAATTAACCAACACAGGAATCCTAAAATATTATAAAAAGTTTATAAAAATGAAATTTATGCTATCTTACTAATTATTAACTTATTTATTAATTAAAATCTAATCTAACTTAATTAATTAAGAAAATTAGAAAATGAACATTAGTAATTAAGAGACTATTTTCTAAAAACACTTAATGATTTATAAAACTTAGGAAAAATATAAAAAAAGTACTGTTGTTAACTAAAAATTAATAACTATTTAGTTACTAATATTACTTAATTATTTAATTAAACTAATTTTAATTCTAATAATTACTAAATTAAAAGAGAAAAATCTAGGAAAATTATTGAAAATACTTTAAGATGAAAGAAAATTAAGAAAAATATAAAAATGATGAAGTGCTTAACAATAAGCTGAAAAGAAAAATTAAAAAGATAAATCATATTAAATAGAAGCCATCACTATTTTTAAAGTTGGTTTTTGTTGGTTTTTCTTTTTGAGACCTAATTACCTACTGAAAACAAACAACTTTTATGAAGGACTTTATGGTGTGGCTTATTAATAAGCTGTGTGCACCCCCAAGTGCTTAACAGTGAGTATATTAGCTTATTAGGACTTGTGGATTGATGAAAAAGCTATCAAATGGACAAATAAGCAAAAACAGATGGTTAACAACTTGAAATAAGCAAGTGGAATCAAGATAAGCACAAAAATAAGCTGTTAGAACCAAATAAGCACTTATACAAAACACTAGGCCAAAACAGGTCAAACACAGGGACTTTGGACCTCTGTGGGGTCCACAGAAATCAAGGGGAGTCCAAACTAAGCTTTGAACCTTGAAGTTGACCTGGTCAACTCTGGAATAAGCCAATAAGCTAGGCTTATGGCTTATTATTGAGCACTGAGTGGGGCTTGGGGTTTGGACTCAAACACTGAGTCACTCAGTGTACACAATGAAATGATCAAACTAAAAGCTACTTGCAGCCCTACCAAATAAGCCAGGGAATAGAAAATAAGCTCAAATCCTTAAAGATGGGCTTATGGGGTTTCCAAAAAGCCAATAATATAAGGGTGGGGCCCAATAATGAATTAGTTATGGTCTATTGAAGTTGGTGGTTGTATACTGAGTACTCAGTATACAAAGGCAAAATAAGCAATCTTCCAAGACAAAATAAGCTATGCTAATGAGAACTGAGATCCAATTTTATTCAAGATCTTAAAAGATAAGCTGAGAGGCTTTCCAAAAAACTAAAAATCAAGAGCTAATGTTTTGGTTTGCACCCTGGAGGGGGGTTTGAAAGTTTTACCAAAATGCACAAAGTGCCCTGGTGCAAAAGGGTGGTTTGCCCTGCAAGCTTAAATAAGCCCTTGCACAAGCTTGAATAAAATTCACAAAATTAAGTTGATTATGGGATTTGAAAGTTAAGCTGACACACTAAGACTTGTGAAAAGCTCAGGGTCCCAATCCAATCACAAAACTCAAAACAATTCTTCCCATTTTTGGTTTTTTGACAGCACTATAAATTTTGACTTTTTGATTTTTGCTCTCAGTTGACTAAGATGAACTTGAATCCTGATTTTATGATTGATATTGGTTTAATAAGCTATATAAAAGCTAAATTAAGCTAGACCACTCATTTGTGAATGGAAATGGGGCATAAGCCACACTTTAACCAACACAGAGGGTTAATTTAGACCTAATTGTGTGAGATTTAACTTTTAATGAACAATGTTTGGTTTTTATGCTTCTGATGTTCTAATTATATCTAAGGAAACATGCATAAACCATAAACAACAACTAGAACACAGGGAACAAGGGTGAAACCCACTGATCCAAACACAACTACTAAAAACAGATTGTGATGAAATATGATGAAAAAGACTCCAAAGCTTAACTTAATGATTAATAATACCCTAATAAGCTACAAGCAAGCAAAATAAGCAATTATATGACACTGTTACACTATAAAAATTGGAATGAGAGATTTTAGGCTTACAAATGCCTTTCAAGCTTGCTTCCAAGGACCAAGAACCACAGAACTTTTACCAAATGAACCTCCACAGGTTCTCTAACCCAGGGCCATCCAAAAGCTACCCTGCTCCAGCTTCTTGATCATCATGAGTATGATTTTTGATTTTTTCTTATTTTTTTTGTATTTTTGGTTTTTGATACTAGATTGTGTTTTAAGGTTTCTAAAAGCTTTATTAAGCTTTCTGGGAACCTAAGTGAGCTTTATAGTCCATATCATTAAACAGAAACAACAATTAAGCTAATGAGAATTTTTGAAATAAAATTGAAAATTGCATAAACTGAGATAGGAACTAGAACTTGAATTTGATTAATGAAACAGTTGAGATTACACTAGAAGACACTAGTATAATGCTTAATAGCTTGAAATTTGACTGAAAATACAAGTTACAAACTAAATGACACTAATTAAGCTAAAATGAACTACACAGTCTTCATTTATCTTTCTTCTTCCTTTTATAGAGCTCCATTAGGGTTTGTGATGATCTCTGAGCAAATCCCATCAACAACCTGAGCCATTGGATGACTGAAACTAATCTCATCCGTTTAAATCCTTTTTCACGCCAAAAATGAATAGAGCAATTTGACTATTGCGTGTAGTAGGGGGTGACATTTATTGTGGGCTGTCTTGTTAGGTGAAGGTGGTGGAGTGGTGATGATGAATTTTTGCAAGTGAAGGGGGTTTTGCAAGGCAGTATTTGGAGAGGAGGGGTGGTTTTGGTGTGAGGAAGGTGGTGGTGTTGACCGGGTTTGACCCAGGGTCAAATGTTTGACCCTTGTATTTACTAATAAGGGTGGTTTGGGCCTGTGGGTTTGACCCAGGGTCAAATGTTTGACCCTTGTATCACAAGGACCACTTTTGTAATTTTAGCAAAGTTTAGGGACTGAAATGGTGATTCCCCAAAAGTGATCACAAGACTGCCAAGTATGAATAACCCAAGGACCATTTTTGCATTTTTCCAATTCCAGGGGTATTTTCTGCCAACTGTGAAACTTCAGGGACCAATCATGTAATTTTTTCAAACTTTCCATCCAAGAACCACTTTTGCCATAGAAGATTAGTACAAGGACCAAAATTGATTTTTCTCAAAGTTTTTACATCCTAGGGACCATTTTTGTCAATTTTGCTAAGTTGAGGGACTGAACTTGTAATTATGTGAAACTTTACACCAAAGGACTAAATATGTAATTTGTGATTCAAAAAGGACCTTTGGTGATTTTTTCATGTTTTTGAATAACCAGGGACTAGTTTTGACAAGTTTTGAAAGTTGAGAGACTGAAACTGCCAATTATGCAAACTTTGTTCATATTTCATCTGTTTTTGATCATTTTGCATCTGAAACATATAAAACACACTTCTGGGATATTTTCAGTATTTTGATGCATATTTGAGTGTTTTTGGATGTTTTGGCAGCTCAGATTAGGTAAAAATGATGAGTATTTACACACTTATCAATCCCCTAAGAAGAGGACTTTCAACTATTCCAAAAGAAAGGGGCAATTCAAATGCTTCATAGATAACCCCCTATGTCTCTTCCCGTCCAACTCACCGGGAGATCGAAGAGCGGTTTACACTTCGCGCCCCAACCCCTTAACTAATGGATGCTTAGATACCTGCAACTGAATCTGTAAGCGGCGCAGAGCAGGATGGACGAGAAAAGCGGCGAGAAGAAGATAAAGAGAGGGAGACCCCTTTCTATTGCCTTCCCTTTTGACTTCTAGACTGGTTCGTTATGCACAAAGATCATTGTTTTGATGATGTATAGTTTTTGAAATCAATCTCCCCCTCAATCGATGACACATTTTAAAATTAAACATTTTGCATAAAGTATTAGTTTTTATAGCATCGATTGAGTGGTAAAATTTTAAACAACTCTTCAGGTTTGTTTGATCTTCAAAAAAACCATGGTACCACCAAGTTTGGAGCAAATACTTTCCCGAAGAATCTTTGAAGGAAAAGTATTTGAGATGCAAAGAAGACTTCTCTTCTTTTACCAGAAATGATGCACTTAAGCGTACATCAGATCGGAAAGGCACGAATATAAAGTAATGCATGCCTTTGTAAGGAGCAGTCATCTTTTTGGCGATGAACTTTCCCCAATACTAAGACCGGGTTGCTATCTGAAGTAATAGCAAACCATGATTTTGAAGTCCGGGTTACAACCTGAAATGACTGTAAGCCATTTTTGAAGAATATTTTGAGAAACGACATGTTTTAGAAAAAACTTTATTTTGAAACCGAAAAACTCTTGCTCAAGCATATGTATGTTTCCGTGTCATTATTGAATGACATTTCTAGAAACGTACATAATATTGATTACACAAGAGACATGTCGTGAGAGGAATATTTTTGGATTTTTTATGATTTTTCTGATTTTTATGGGTTTTATAGGTTTTATATTTTTTCTATTTTCTTTATGGTATAAGATATATACAAGGATATGTGAAGCAAAACCATTTCTCCTCATTTTCTTCCTGAAGACGTTTGAGAGATACTGGCGAAGGACTCTTCATTCCAAATCATGAGAGAATGATTTGAAACCGTTCTCTCAGAAGTGCTTTTGTGAAGGAATCCGCCAGCTGAAATTCTATCCTCACAAAGGAAAAGTACCACTGCCCTTTCTCAACTTGATCCACCACACCTTTGAAGAATCCATTTAGAGCAATAATCATTGCACAGTCTGGAGATAGTACCAATTCCTATACTTCAAGTCGATTGAACATGATAACTTCTTCATGCATCACATTAACCCAACAGTCTTTAGAGATAGCAGTTTTGACATCTTTGGGTTCGACTTTGGAAGGTACGGAATTCCAAAAGCACCACAAGGCAAATGTGGTAAGTTGTCTTCGTGTGAACACCGATCGAGATAGATTCCCGACAATGTTAGCAATCGGATGATCTTCGGTCCGTTTTCTGAGATTTTAATGTGGTTGAGGGTAAGAACCTGAAGAAGTCATGTTTGCATCCCTTGAGGAAGGTGTCTCAGAAGAAGATTCAGGAGCAAATAGGTTCTTGAACAGAGCATACTCAAGATGAGCAAATGAATTTACTTCAAAAGAATTGTCGACTGCAGTGCCTTGATGTACAGAAGGAGATTAAAGATTTAACGATGATGGTGAATAACTAGCAGATGGAGCATCTTGATCAAATCAAGTAGACAATGATGGACCATTTGAGTTGTACAGAACCGGAGCAGCGGCAGCTGGTGGTGTCGGTGTATCATCAATAGGTGTCTCAAATTATTCATCAATCATCGGTTCAAATAAGATCTTCAAATGTCCACTTCTAGGAGGTACGTAAAGTACTGCAGGCGTGGAATACTGTACAAGGCCTGAACTGATTAGTTCAGGGGACAAAAGTTGAGACGCGGGTCCTGCACTGATGTGTACAGGAGCCATTTGCTCAGTCAGCTCAAAGAATGTGACGTGAATGGTTAACAAGATTTATCGGGTTCGATTGTTGTAGATTCTGTATCCTTTACTATCTGGAGCATAACCAACGAAGAGTCCAATATCAGCTTTAGCTTTTAACTTTCCCAGATCTTGATTGTCATTTGTAGGGTAGCATAAAGCACCAAACTCAAATAGAAAAGAGAGATCCGGTTTCTTGCCATGAATCAGCTCATTTGGAGTTGTATTGTGAAGAGTATGTATCAAGTGTCGGTTTTGGGTGTAACGAGTTGTAGCAATTGCTTCCGCCCATGGAAACATCGGTGCGTTGGAGAATATTAGCATGGTTCGTGCAGCTACTACAAGAGAACAGTTTCGTCTTTCAACAATTCCACTCTACTGAGGAGTGCATGGGATACTTTATTGATGGGTGATGCCAATACTTTCGTAAAATTGAACGAGTTGTTTGATGATAAACTCTGTTCCATCGTTTGACCGGATGATTCCGTCGGTTTTGTTGAGTCTTGCTAGTAGCTGTTAGATGAGTTTTATGATAACCTA
Organism: Artemisia argyi; assembly: GCA_030686995.1. Classification (NCBI taxonomy): domain Eukaryota; kingdom Viridiplantae; phylum Streptophyta; class Magnoliopsida; order Asterales; family Asteraceae; genus Artemisia; species Artemisia argyi. Next base: position 84,987,815 of record CM060701.1, on the reverse strand, counting down.
TGGAGTCACGTCCTTGGTTCTCAAAAACCTTACCCATGTTACCCGAGAATAGTCGACGACTATCACTAGAACATACATCTTCCCAGTTATGCTTTGCATTTACATTGGTTCACATAGATCCATGTGAAGGGTGTGAAGAACCTCCATGATGGTATTGACAGTTCTGGATTTGTGAGTATGCTTCTTTTTTTTTCCAGTTGACAAGCCGAATGAAAATGTTCTTTTTCGAACTTTAAACTAGGCAGACCTCATACAAGAACATTGTGAGCAAGATCATTGATGGTACCAAAGTTCAAGTGATTAAACTTTGTTGCCATAGCCACGATTTGTTCTTTGAGGCCTTTGTGAGAAGGCAAATAGGAGAGGACCACTTCATGTCTTTGATGGAAAAAGGTGTATAGATTTGTGCCATGACTGTCTTTAAGAAGATCAATACCATCCAATTCTCAGACGAAGCATGTGTAATTTCTGAAGGCAATCTTCAAGATCGGAATCAAGATATTGACCAACAGAAAACATATTATGCCCAAGTCCTTCCACTTAGTATACCCAGGAAATTAGTTGTCACCAGAAACATAATCTCCATAACTTATAATTACCCCAAAACGGACCCAGTGACGCAATGCACTAAACCTTCTAGCCACTCAAGTTCTCTTAAAAGAACTTGTTTCATTCTCACAGGGAACTGGTGTAATCTATCGACATATCTCTTAGAGATGGTTGATATTGAAGCAGGAGACCTCTCCCTAATCTCCGTATAGGAAAACCAAATGCACTTATTGAGTCTAGAGCCTCGAGATGCATACAAAGATCTCATAGGAACACGTGCTACTTCTACCCTGGCTGTTCAACATTAAGGACACCAGTGGTAAACTTATGAGTCCTACGCAGATCTTAGAAATCTGCCAGAACATTTATGAGGGAAGTTACTTTTGTAACTCCCAGTGATTGAATGGAAATTCCTGCCAGGGTCAACATCAAGCAGCCCTGAAAGCAGGTCACTTAGGTAATTCCTTGTGGATTACGCTTAGTGGTCACGATGGTTAAAAATGGTCAACAGTCGTGGGGTGATCTCCTGCATCTCACCCAAGCGTTGATCTACTTAGGTAGGTCGTGTGAATCCTTTCAGGGTTTGTCGATTAGGAACAGTCTTGGCAAGGGTTAGAAGGAGTCTTCACACTATGCTGTTGACAATCTCTAATTCCAAACCTATAAGTACCGGATGATTTATTGCTAACTGTCTGCTTGCAGGAAATACTGACGGTTGTTGTCTATTGCTGAAAAGATGCAGATCCATCAACACATGCTCACACTTCAACTTCACAATCTAAGAAACCATAATCATTGATTGGGCCTCAAATATGCTTCCACAACTCTGATGTAAAAGATCATGATCCTGAAAAGTGTGAGCATGTCATCACTAAGATGTTCGAATCACGTAGAGACGATACAACTCATAGATGACCCTCTGACAATCATTTGGATGATGAAGCTGTTACAATTTCCAAAGATCATCCACCATATTTAAGGTGTCATCTAGAGTCTACCGCTTGATGTACAAAGATCTTAACATTGAAGAATCAAAAGACTACGAGCTACGAAGATGTCATCTAAGATCTGAATGCTATGACTCTACACTTATTTTTCGGGGTGACCTCCCTTAGGGGGAGATTATTAGGAATACGATTATTCATATGAAGACTCGGTCACCCCGAGTATAGTTTAGCATATTGTAGCTCGTAGTAATTATCATATTAGTTAGTACGTAGTGTAGTTTTAGTTAGTATTTGTGGAGTCGGGTCGGGTCTTTACCCACTGTCAACCCGCTCTACAGCCCGTTTCAAGGGGCGTTTCTATTGTTACTATATATACCCTTTCCCACCCATGGGAAAGGGTTGGACCTTCATTTGTAATCTAACATTCTACAAGTTTTTCTCACACAAGGCTCCCAACTTTCTCATCTCTTTCTCTTTCTAACTTCTCACTAGAAAACATAACTTTAAATCAATCTAATCACTAAACCATCCATGTTCTCATATTAGAGTATACTACACTTGTTTACACACTCTCTCTCCCCCTTTTGTCGAAGCAAAAAGGTTTCGCCAATGTAGAGGTAGAAAGAAGATCGGCGAGAACTTCGGAGGTAGATGACTTGAGCATAAGACTTTAGAGAAAGAGATGTCTTTGCTTGTACTTGAGAAAGATTTGAGAGGACAACTTGAGAATAAGATGTATTGAGAAGAATGCTTGAAGATAACTTGAAAGGAGAATTTGAGAAGATAAATTGAGAAAGAGGAAGAGATGTCTTTGCTTGTATTAGAGGAAGACTTAAGAGAACAACTTAAGCATAAGAATTGAGAAAATGTCTTGAGAAGAATTCTTGAAGACAACTTGAGCATTGATTAGTCCTAAAAGGCCAACTAAATTAACCAGGTGAATGGGCAACCAAGTCAAAAGTCTCAGACCAACTAACCAAGGAGTATAGTGAATCCCCGGGTCGTTATGTCCCGACGAGACGTGCAATTGTATTTGTGAACGTTTTAAATGATCGGGTGATTTAACAGAAGGGTTGGGAATTTGATTATTATGATTACACTATGAGATGAGAAATGAGATTAACTTAAAAACACTATAAGAATGATTACTGATGATCAGATATACTAAAAACGTGATTTAAACCTAAAAACGCGCGTTTGAATTTAAAATAAACACGAACGCGCAAAATAAAAAGTGAAATGGGAGCAAATAAAATCCTAAGGTTATGAAAATTATATTTTTACAATCCTAATGATATAAGAAAATTTTTGAAAAATTAAAATTATTTTTACAACTATTTAATTAATTACTATTAATTAATTACTAATTATTAATTACTTTTTAATTAACTAAATTATACTAAATTACAATTAATTATGAAAATTAACTAGAAAAATGAAAATTAAATTTAGAAAAATCTAAAATATTATAAAACTAATTTTAAAATAGAAAATCTATTTTTTCTACTTTCTAATTAATTATTACTAATTAAAACTAATTATTTAATTAATTTAAACTAAACTAAATTATAAAAAATACTAAATGACAAAAGAAAAATCTGAAAAAATTACTAAAAATCCTACAGGTTATAAGAAGCCTTGGAAAAATTTAAAATTAGGAAGTGCTTATTAATAAGCAGAAAAATAAGCCAAATGGCTTAAATAGAAGATATCACTTTACGTATTTTTGGATTTTTCTAATTTTCTTTTACACAACTATTTTATTACTTAAAATAACCAACTTTTGTAAAGGGACTTAGGCTGGAGCTCAAAAATAAGCAAATGGTGAGCTAAAGAGCTTGACAGCCCATGATTGAAGCTTATTAGGACTTAAGTTGTGGAATAAGTTACTCAATAAGCTATACTAGTGTACCACAGGTCAGAATAAGCTTATAACTAACAATGACTACTGAAAAGAAACATAGAGTAAGCAATTAAGCACAACCAATAAGCTAGAAATAGGAATAAGCAAATCTAATTTCACAAACCAAACACAGGCCATAATTGGCCAACTAGCAGGCCTTGTGGGGCCCACAGGTGTGCTAGGAGATCCAAAATGAGGATGGAACCAATAAGGTGACCTGAGAGGCTTTCCAAAACACTCAATACCAAGGAATAAGCTCAAGGATTGAGCTTGTGGTGTCCTTGGGGAAGTGGGTCAGTAAGCTGATGCACTCAGTTGGTTTTGAAATAAGCAGTTTAAACAAAAGGTCACACAATCCAACTCAAAGACAAACTCAAGCTCATACACATCTACTCTAACACAAACAAGCTGATTAGAAACTTAAATCAATCAAAACCAATGACCAAAGAAGTCTTGTGCACTTATGGCCTTAACAGTTATGAGTGCAAGTGAGATTTGGAATAAGGAGTCCTAACAAATAAGCAAAAGAGCAAAAGCTAAGGCAACTACAAGCTAAAACACAATTATGCAATAAAAACAACTACTAAAATCAAATCAAGAATAACAATCACACAATATCATGAAATCAACAAACTCACAAGCCCCTGATGAACAGCAGGGTCAGTGGCCAAAGAGGTAACAAAAAGGTTCAAATAAGCAAAGTAACAATAAGCTAGGGACCAAACTAAGCATAGATCTAACAAAACAACCTAACAGGCTCCACAAATCACCAAAAATTAAACTTGATGGTCAAATAATGACCAAGTTATAGCCAAAAGAAAAATGGGTCACCGGTGGTGCAGGGGAGGTTGCTTCCCCTGCAGGCTCAAACAACTTCATGCATTTCTAACATAAAAAATCATAAAAATAAGATTTTTGTGGGATTTTGAAGATTAGGTTGTATATTTTTATCACAAGAAATTTCAAGTCCTAATTACACCCACAAAAATCATGAAAAATCACCCAAAAAAATACTTTTTTTTTCACAATATGCAAGTTTGACTTTTAATGATTTTCTAAAAGGTTGACTTTCTTGAACTTCCAATGATCTAAGCTGACTGGAAAGGACTTATTAAACTATTATGAGGCTAATTTAAGCTACTAATACAACCTACAAACACCAAAAAAATGATTATGGAACTGATTATCCTAACAGCGAAATTGTGAGGATGATTTAAGATGGGTTTTCACTTTCTGTCAAAAGACCATGGTGTTTTATGACTAAAATGGACTACTAGAACCTAAATAGACTTGTAACAAACACAAACCCTCAATAAAACTCACTGAAGCTCAGTGAGATACCCTGATCCAAACACCCCTTTAAGAATTTGATATGATGATTTTCAAAGCAAATGGTTGAGTGGGACCATGAGGATGATTTATATCAGTTTAGTATGAACTAATAAGCCTTAATGATCACAGAATCATGACTATAAACTACAAATGACCAAGATTCTATATTAGACAAAAAATGACAGTGAACCAAAAGATTTGAACACTAATTGTTTAATATGAACTAGTACATCCTTTTAAGCTACAATGTGATTCAATATTACCTAATAAACACAGTTGAACACAAATAAGCAGAAATCAAGCATATGAATAGTGAAATCATGAAATGGAAGAAATTCTTACAAATGCTTTCCTGCCACAATAACAAGAATCAAGAACCAAATGACCACTCCTATAGGCTTCCACAAGCCACTAACCCATAGCCTTTCAAAATTTACTATGCTCCAAGCTTCTTCTTCATACTTTTTTTTTGTATTTTTTTATTTTTTTAACTGTCTTTTTGTATTTTTGATGATTTATTTAGTTTACTGAGTCAAACCAATTTAGATGCCTTACAAGCTTTTAAAAATTAATAAGTGAGCTTAATTTAGCTTGAATGAAACATGTGTGATAACTAGCAACCTCAAACCAACATTTGGCTAAAACTTGAATTTAGTTATGAAACTGAAGTGGTACCAACACTGGAATTTAAGAACTAAAAGGCTTTTATTATTCAAGAGAAATAAGTTACAACTAAGGTTTTTAACTAAAAATGAAAATTACAACAGATCCTACATAAGCTAATTTAAGCTAAAAATGACACACTTCTCTTCAATGCATCTCCTTCCTTTTAAAGCAACCAATTAGGGTTTTGGAGGTTCCCTTGTCTTTTCCTAGCAAGAATATAAGCCTTTGGATCATAAAAACTCAATCTTGGCCGTTCTTTGGATTTTGGGGCCCAAAAACACAATTATCACCAAGGCACTGATAACTTGTATAGGGGTTGTACTATTGGACTGAGGTGATTAAAACAGTCGTGTGGCAGTGATTAGAAGTGATGATGAAGGTTGTAGAGTGGTTTGGTAGGGATTCACGTGAGTGGTAATGGAGGAGGAGGCGGTTTTTGAGGGATAAGGTGGGTTTGACCACCTTAGTTTGACCCTGGTTACTTTTATTAGTTGTAAAAAAGGTGGAGTGGGCTGGTGTAATTTGGGCCTAGCAAAAGGGAACTAGATCAGGTTGTGTAAGGGTGGATTTGGCTTGTAGTATTAATTTGGTCCATTTGGTTTGTAGAATTATTTAAGCTAGGGACCAAACTTGACTTTTGCTGAAAATTGAGGGATCAAATTTGCGTATCTTCTAAAATGTTCCAAGGGTCTTTCTAGCCAATAGATGAATAGTACAAGGACCTTAATTGATTTTTCAACTTTTGAAATTCCCGGGAACCTGTTTTGCCAAAATTGAAACTTGAGGACCAAAGTTGCCAATTACCCAAACTTTGCTTCACGGACCAATATTGCCAATCCTTAATTTTCCATGACCCTTTGTTGTTAATTTTCTAAGTTTAAACCTCCGGGGACTAAAATTGCCAATTTCCAAAGTTGAGGGGTCAACTTGTCAAATCTTCAAACTTTATACCCAATGATCGTTTTTGATAATTTTTGACTTTTAAATGCCTTGGGTTGACTTTTCTTTCAAAACAAATGTTCAGGGACTAGTTTTGTCAATTTTTGAAAGTTGGGGGACTGAAACTGCCAATTGTGCAAACTTTGTTCATTTTTCATCTGTTTTTAAACATTTTGCATCTGAAACATGTAAAACACAATCACTGGGATATTTTCAGTATTTTGATGCATTTCTGAGTGTTTTTGGATGTTTTGGCAGTTCAAATACGACAAAAACGATGAGTGTTTGAGCACTCATCAAGCATATAGAATGAAAGATAATCCCCAAATTTATTAGACTATCCCGACTCCCATCATTAAAAGAATTGAGCGTGCATCATCCTAGTGAAGCCTTGCTCCTACTGCCATGGTTTAACCAACTCCAAACCATGTACCCAACTACTTACTAGCTCCCCCTATCTCATTGCATCCCCATTGACATATATGTTGCAAATTCTTAACCTACATCAAGGGTTAGTTTTAAGCAACAAAAAATGTAAACGGATTTGCAGACGAGTTAGACATTTTCAAATGCTCCCCCTTGGTGTATGCTCAAAACTAGTTTTGGCTACCAAAGAATCGAGCGATGAAGTAATGCTACAAAACAAAGTTAGTAGACAAGTGCACACACACACACACACACACACACACACACACACACACACACACACACACATATATATATATATATATATATATATATATATATATATATATATATATATATATATATATATATATATATATATATATATATATATATATATATATATATATATATATATATATATATATATAATATATACACACATTATATATAGCATGAGGCATTTGAAGAAAATGTCACCTCATTGCCCAGTCAATGCCCAGTAATTCATTATCAGCCATGTCATCACATTCTGTCCATGTAAGCAGTTTTTATAATTTATTTTGTATTTTTTTAAATTTATTTTGAAATTATATATACCATTTATTTAATTTAAAATTCGGATTAAATTTTTAAATTTATTTCGAAATTATATATACCATTTATTTAATTTAAAATTCGGATTAAATTTGATTAAAAATGAACATAGTGAGCTTCGAACCTGCGTCTTTAGGTTAACATGCAAACGTCTCAACCAATGGAGACAATCCATTGATTGTGATCACAAACCGAAAACAAAATAAATAAAAGGCTAAATATATAGCAAACTTAATCCAATATTATTAATTTATGCCTCCCAAAAAACATACGGTATTTTATTCATTCATTAGTGACAAACCCTAATATCATTCATACGAAACCTTTTTCCTCCTCAATTCTCTCACACTGATCTTCTTTTTGTGTGTGTAGGTTTGAGAATACTAGGTTTTCTTTGGAAGTAGCATGGTAAATTTGCTCATGATTTTTTTCTTACTACACCTTAACATTCACTAAATTATGTATTTTGTATTTTGTATAATAACTTATGGTATTTTGTTACATGATCATTGGCATAGGTATATCCATTAAACATGCATTATAATATATATATATATATATATATATATATATATATATATATATATATATATATATATATATATATATATATATATATATATATATATATATATATATTTACGATGTATTTTGAATTTACACAATACATTAGTGCATGTGGTGATTATTTGACTGCAAAATCATAATGTAATTTGTATATCAATGGCTATAAGTCTGAAGAAGAGTATATCATTGGCTTATATTGGATATGAATTATACGTGATTTAGTGGACATGATTGAATTAGGCTTTATTTGAGGTTGATGTAATTAGTTTTTTATGTTTTATTTGAGGTTCTTATAGGTGGTTAAGAGACATTGAGTTGATGCATTAGCTATTTTTTAACAATAATATTCCTGTACAGGTTATGGTTGAGAACATAAGCGTATATGACATACTGAAATAAGCTCCCTTGTTGGTGCCATTTACAAGCAGATTTAAAATAGACACTGTGAGTGTCAGATTATTTTACACAAAAAGGCTAACACACACTTCTATATAACTCTGCAGTCACAACTTGTTGCAATCAAGTATAGACCTGGGTCTCATTCCCTGTTTTACCGAAGCAGTGTTAAGATACGACGAGACCGTATACAAGAAGATGTATTTTAATCAGTTGAGCACATTACCAGAAGAGGATAACAACTTCTATCTGATTATTACAGTAAGATATCTAATCATTAAATTGGTTTTTTGTATCTGATGTACGAGGTTATTATGGCTATTGGAGCTTCAAAGCCTATTGCAGTTGCTGACAAATATGGATATTTCAGCATGGATAGTCAAATGATGGTGAGTTCTTATTAAAAATCTTCAACGATTTTTAAACACATATCATCTTTTTAATGTCAGTATTTAAAGTATTGTCATTGACCCTGCTGATTTTATTCCCGACAATGTTCCAACTTGAATCGAATTTACTGAATTTCTCTTGAGTTTCATGTAAATCACAAAATCTTGAGAATGTCAAATATTACTGAATTTCTCTTTTTTTTTAGAAGGATTCAATTTTTTAAACTTTTGACACCCTGCGAGTCTGATTTTAACTTTTTGGTTGTACAGGTTTTTTATGCCATGGTCTTTTTTCATCGAGTCAACTCAGACAGTTAATGAGGTTAGTTTGTTATAAATATATTAACTTCATACGTTTTTATGATAAGATGTAGTTGCCATTGGATTTTGAAACTAATTATGTGATATGGAATAACTAGAATAAGCTAATCAACATTATGAGGCAATGTTTGGATTTGTTTCTTAGAGTTGGTGGATGGCCTACGGTAGAGGCTGCAAAAGGGGATACAAGAAGCTGACACAAAAATACAATACATGAAGTTCCTATATGTTGGAAAGGATGGAATGGTCATATGATTCTAAAGAGGTGTAGTTCTGTTGCATCTGCAATTTTCATTCTTAAACACTGCTATGTATTGAGTGGGTTATAGAATGGAGGGTAAAATTGTCCCATTCTCAACTTTTGCTACCAGACCTTGACCAACACTATCGATCTAGATCCATTAGCTCTGAGTTGGTAAGAGCGCCTGTGATATTTCTCAGGAAGTTGGGTTCGAATCCACCCGGATCTGTCACCCGTTTAAGGTGTCTGTTGGTGAACCTCCTACCTCTTTGAAGTTCGTGACTTCAGGTATTGTATTATGAAACAAGTGGGTCAATTGTCCCATTGTTTGAGATAGTACCTACAACGTATATGCCGCACTATTCTAAGCAATCTTAGCCTGTCAATGTATCCTTTGCTCTTAAGATGGATATTTTTTATATTAATATCGAGATGAAGTGTTGTTAATATGCTTTTGAAAAATGTGGTTGTCACTAAAGATATAAGAATTTATTAAAAAGGATAATAATAAAAGTACTTTAACTAAAGTATTTTGTAACTTATTGTTTCTCTGAGCTGTTGATCATTATATTTTGGGTCAATGTTAAGACGAAAATGTGCTTCTGCACTTTCGATAAACGTTGTGCTTGCCATTTGTTTGAGCAATGATACAACGGTTTTGACATGATATTCTTTCTTGATCTCCCTCAACTTTTGAATTTCCAAGAATCTCTTTGACTTATTCTGGTAAAACTATAACAAAAATGAATTCAATATATCAGTAAGTGAAGAATGAACATGACCCAGAAAATGAAAACAAGAAACGAGTTAAATAGATGGACCATTTCTCAGTGAAACTTATAATATTCCGAATGAAAAATAATTAGAAAATGGTTATATGAGATATGTTATGTCTAAGTTTTGATTTGAGGTGGTTTGCAGAAACTATAGCTATGGTGACTGGTGCTAATCGGAAAATTGGATTTGAATCTACACATAAGCTTGCGACACAAGGGATTACTATCATTTTAATCTCAAGAGAAGTTGCTGTGGGTGAAGAATCGTCAAAGGTTCTGCAAGAGGGAGGCTTGAATGTGTCATCAGCTCAATATTTAGTATGCAAAATATCAGCGCGGAAGGTGAACCAAGGTCAGTATCGACTCCTGTGCACCAGCTATATGGCGTGTCCTATGCACCAGCTGGAAGTGTCCCAAAGGGAATCCCACAACGTCTTTTGAGCCCAAACACGTGGTCTCCAGGTGCATACAAGAACCAGATCATTATTAGGGTAAAAGTTTCTTCGATATCATTGCTTATTCCTTCAATGAAAATTGATTTCGTTATATTCTTGGGAGGTTTATGAACCCTTCTAATTAGGAACTTCGATTAATAACACTTGCAATTTAAATGTCTTCATTTTCCCTTTGTTACTCTATATTATCTTAAATAGCTTACACAAGAAAATACTTGCATATATTATTCATTTACTATACTTTATATTTAATTTATTTGATATTTCTTCTACGATGGTATTTCAAGGATCAAACGAAATGTCAAAAAATCAATATTTTGAATAAATTGATACTGGAGATTTTATGCATTAAGTTTATACATTTTTGGGAACTTTCCAGTGATATTGACCCATTTCCCCCTTCTTTGAAGCTAATTCCTAATATGTCATGTTTGACCCGTTAAAGACTAAAATGATCCAGAATCAACCTATGCATAAGTTAAGTTATTCCTAATTCCTAATAACTTTCTTGAGTGTGCCACTTAGGTCTTATGGAAGCCAAGATATTGGCTGCGCAAAAAACACAAACTTAGCCATAGCAACGGATAGGGTCATTGCAACCTTTCTCAGTAGATTGCCTAGGCCCAAACTGTTTGTTTCACATTTTGTTGTAATTTTATATGTGCTAATGCTAAAGCTAATGCTAATAGTAGAACTTAATTTAAACCTGAACCCCCATTACACACCCTGCACGTTGTTGTTACAGTTTAGATATGAAAGCACACATATAGTTAAAATACTTCGACTATATCCCTATCTAATATGGATGGTAAACGATGATAAAATAAGCATATTTCATATAGTAGTTATGTACCGTCATAACGATATCTACAACGTATTGTATGAAATAGGTTCGATAAGGGATTGTATTATTCCACTCAAAGACACAGATGGTAATAAAATGCTTCATTTAGTTGGGATGACTTCAGTTAAAATGAGACCTAAGATGTTTGGGTCAACTCTGCTACTGCAACGAGAATTGTTGTGGTTCCAGGTATGACTTTTGCCACAAACATCAGTGTCCTATTTTTGATAAAAAGATCAAGTTACATATGTGGGACCAAAAATAATGGATGCTATATATACTGCCCAATACATTGGTCTATACATATATATAGCTAGAATAGTAATTGTTCAATTCAATACTCACAATACTGATCAAAAAGCTTACATGTTTTCTTTGACTATGTCTTTTGTGTTGTAGGAAGTAGAGAAGATTATGCCACGTAGCTACAAGCTTATGTCTTCTTTTATGTGGACTATGAAAGTTCTAGCAAATGTTGCTGCAATTCAGCCACTAGACATGCTAAGCTGCCTACAGATGATGTCTCGAATGAGCTTATTTTGAGAAGATAAGATAGATTATGCTATTAAAGTAATTGATGGAAGTCCCAAAGCTTCTAGCTATGTTTCAACAAGAGGTCGACCCACCATAAGGAAACGAGCCCATGCTGAAACATCATTAGTTAGTGGAAGTGAGATGGATGGTGGTGACACTGAAGCTCATTCTGAAAGTGTAACCACAGCTGGTGGTGGACGGAGGAAGAGGCAACAAGCGTTGCTTCAATACCACAAAATCCTGGGTGGTATAATCTCAGACGACACAAGACGTAAGTTTTAAGCTTTTCTTTTGAGTAATGAAAAATCAACGTGACAAGTGCTAAAATAATTTAATGCAATTTATAGTTAAGAGTGACTTAGTTGATCATGAGGGCCAAGGCTAATTAGATGTGACGGGTCAGTTCTACTAGACGACACACCTTCGTTCACTCAGGAGAAAACAACATGGCCTAATGCTAATTCAGTTAGGGGCTTCAACGTGATCGATGATGTGAAGTCGAAAGTTGAAGAAGTTTGACCTGATGTTGTTTCATGTGCTGATGTATTAGCAATTACTGCTCTTGAATCTGTTATGGCTGTAAGTGAAAATACATTAATTAGTTTTTTCTTTGTTTCCTTTTTTTTTTTTTTTTTTTTTTCTTTTTTTTTTTTTTGCATGGGAAAATGAAAAATCATGTGATCACCCCTGTTGTGACTTATTTAGCATCGCAAAGTTAACTAAGCCAAAAGATATGTTGGCATGCCGTTATGGAATATTCTTAACAAATTAAGCTAAGTGGTCAATTTTAACTTGCTATTCAAGTAACATATACCAGTTATGTGTGACGTTTGGTTTTGCTTCTTTAGATGATGGCATAATCTTAACTATTTACACCAAAAAAACACATTTTTAAAACTGTTTGATGCTACACTTCTGTCCGCTGTCAAATATGGTGTATTTTGCACAAGCAGCTGGAAATGAAGGCCCGATGTGACTTCACACAAACTTACCAATTTTTTATTTATCTTTTTGGGGTATTTGGATATAGGTTTTATAAATGATAATCTTATTTTAAGTTGCGATACTCAGTTTTTAGGGTTAGATTCTGCTGATCTGTGGGGCAAATATTGAACCGTGACTAATTAGTTTCGTACCAGCAGCAATAAATGGCTATAAAAAGGGTAATATGAGATTTCTTACCACTATTTTAACTCATTTGACAGGCTATTACTTCTATTAATATAACAAGAAACTCATCTTTTTTTGTCAATCATTACGTGAGTTTCTTAAATGATCAGAATATGTTACTACTGATTATCTGATAACATGTATACTACGTAAATCATTACTTAAAACATATACAATATCCATACTAAAATAGATTTCACTGCAACTAGGACTGCCATAGAAGGATAATTAATCTTGCTAACTTTCAACTTCTCTGGACAGATAGTATTTACGAATGTTGCATTTCCAGCAGCTTTTGAAGTGTGACACTATGTATTGTGGTAGTCGTCTATAGCTGTCTTATAGACAAGACCTGGAACCGCAACCTTTATAAGTTATGATTTGAGCCTAAAGAGGAAGCAAGATGAGGCAAGTTCCTTAAGAAGAGATTATAATGGAACTTCTATCAAGTCGTCAGAGAAGGTTTGTGAAGGTTGTATGGCGGGAAAGCAGACAAGAAAATCAATTCCAGTAGAGAAATCAAAAAAGAGCAGAAGATGTTCTAGAACTCATCCATGCCGACTTGTGTGGTCCAATGAAAACGGAATCGCTAGCAGACAATTGTAGAGGTGAGTTCAACTCTAAAGAATTTGAAGCTTTTTGTGATGATCATGGAATAAAGAGGAAACCCACGGCTGCGTATACACCAGAGCAAAATGGTGTCGCCGAATGAAAGAACCCCACAGTGATCGAAATGATCTGATCCATGTTAAAGATGAAAGGAACGCCTGATTCATTTTGGGTTGAGGCAGTTGGAGTCGCCGTTCACATTCTGAATATATTGCCAACAACGGCGGTATGGAACAAGACTCCATATGAAGCATGGAATGGAAATAAACTTTCAGTAAGTCATTTATGAATTTTTGGTTGCATATGCCATGTCTCATCACTTCGTAAAGACACAAAGTACTTGAAGCAAAGTCTCAAAAACATGTTTTTATTGGTTACCACTCAAAATCAAAGCTCACCGTGTTTATGACCGGTTGAGTGGAAATATTACTATAAGTCGCGATGTCGTCTTTGATGAAGCGGCAAGCTGAAATTGGGAATCAGAAGAAACCAATCCTATTCCTGGCATTGGGATTGAAGAGCAAGAGATAAGTATCCATGAAACAAATGATGGTGAAGAAGATGCTTATGCAAGATCACATAACTGCACTCTACAACGATCATATTTAGCTCCTCCATCTCAAGTGTCTTCTCCCTCCAAGGGATCAACGAATCAGAAGTAAGCTTCGCAATGTTCCTCAGGAGCAGAGGCGGAGCTATTAACGGACCGGGAAGGGTCCCGGCCCCCTAGACCTAAGCCCGTTAATGTATCTTTTCTCGATTTCATGTGTTTTCCCGAAAAAAAATTGTTTCGGCCCTCCCATTTAATGTTCTTCTGAAAAAAAAATTGGTTCGGCCCTCACAATAAATTTTTTCTAGCTCCGCCACTGCTCAGGAGTCAAACTCAAGCCCACTAGCAATTGTGTCATCGAATGAAGATTTAATTCAGCCACGTACAAGTGAGTGTGGTCACATTCCTCAACTTCATTGGATGAAATTTAATTCAGCCACGTACAAGTGAGTGTGGTCACATTCCTCGCCGTCGGTTTGAGATTGAGGGAGGAGATACATCACCATTGGTGTTATTTGTTGGTGACCCGGTTACTGTCAAAGAAGCCATGGAAAGAGAAGAATGGTTGATTGCAATGGAAGAAGAATTGTTGGTAATCAAAAGATATTAAACATGGGAGATGGTCGATCTTCCAGAAGGTAAAAATTTAATTAGTTTGAAATAGATTTATAAGACTAAATATTTGGCAGATGGAAGTATTCAAAAGTATAAAGCACGATTAGTGGTTAGAGGCTTCACGCAACAACAAGGAATCGACTAGAAACTGTTCGAATGATTTTTGCTGTAGCAGTTCAAGAGCAATGGAAAATATACCACTTTGACGTCAAGTCCGCCTTCTTGAATGGAGAATTAAAAGAGGAGGTTTATGTTAGTCAACCACCGGGTTTTAAAAGCAATGGAGAACCGGATAAAGTATATCGTTTACGAAAAGCGCTTTATTGGCTTAAACAAGCGACACGTGCATGGTATATCAAGATTGATGAGTTTTTTTTCGCAAGAATGGTTTTGAGAGAAGTCATCACGAACAAACTCTTTATGTAAAAAGACATGGTATAAAATTAATTCACATTTATGCATGTAACTAAATTTTACATATATGTGTGAATAAACTAAAATTTTTACACACTTTCTGTAATGAATTAAGTACGCAGAAATCACATTTTTTATGTAGTGCATGCATAAGCATTACGTCAATGGGTGGCCTTAGATGGACATTTTTAGTGTTGTTTTGATGAGCCAAACAAATCAATCATAATACAGCCCACATACACATAGGAAAAAAAATATAAACACAAGGCACCTTACAATATATAAGGTAAAGAAAAGATAAGATTATATCGTAAGTAACCGACAATGTGTGTATAAGATGTCCACTATTTTTATTCATTCAAGACCAAACCTAGATACGATTAGTATTTTTGTTTTTATTTTATTTTTTCATTTTGGTTTAGAGCAAATTAAGGACAATGTCAGAGTCTACCTTGATATTCCTAAAGAGATTCTCGTGAGATTGCAAGTTAATGATCTCATCCGATGCATACGGCTAGACTAAGGAAGAATTCAGATGCCTTTTGTGGTCATTTGGCTGCTAACCCATTAATTTTCCATGCCTCAACTACTATTTTTTTAACCATCTTATTTTTATTATGGCCTTAATTTAATGATTGAACGTAACTGTTCTATGTGATTGGTATATGAGATTTCTTTTACTATACTATGTCAAGATCCAATTTAGGAATCTTAAACATGAATTCTAAAAATTTGTTTTCTACTGGAGTACATGATTTAGCGAATAGAATTTCCACCATGAGACTACTCTTTAGGGACATACACTTACAAGAAGGATTGCATACAACCTTAACACTCCATAATAGAGGTGAAATATATGTTGGGTCAAGCGGATTAGGTAATAGACTAATGGGTAATTTTGGTAACCGTGGTAGATATGCAGCCAACGCTATTAACACCAAACTACAAGAAGAGCTCAAACAAAAAAGAAATCGCAATGTTTAAGATATGGAACCAACATGAATCTTTTTTTCTTTTGCATGTCGCGTGTTAGGGGACCTCCCTTCTTCTTTATAAAAGAGTATTTAGTATTGTTTAATATTTTAAGAGTGTTTATTATTATTATTATTATTATTATTATTATTATTATTATTA
The DNA here is from genome assembly GCA_030686995.1 of Artemisia argyi. Lineage (NCBI taxonomy): Eukaryota > Viridiplantae > Streptophyta > Magnoliopsida > Asterales > Asteraceae > Artemisia > Artemisia argyi. Next base: position 84,971,462 of record CM060701.1, on the reverse strand, counting down.
TTATTAGTGTTTAGCAATATTCTGAGAATTAAAAACTATGACTAATAAATTCGCATTTAAGTTTACAAGATATATACGGAGTTCTGGCGGATCATTTTGTAACTTTTATTTTATTATATTCGATAAAAGTTTTTCAAAGATATTCATAAGGCTCGTCCGCCCATCGGACGGGCACTACAAAAGTGTAAAAAGTAATTTATTTCATATTTTAGTTTAAATCATATACTATGATGTTACAAAGAACTTTGTATATTTTTATTGTTTTATAATTGTTAACGCTCATTTATTTTCGTTATTAATTAATTCAACATAAAAATGGTACGTTTGTATCTTATTTTACGTTAACTTATAAATTTCAACGATATTTATAAGTCATGCCCGCCCATCGGGCGGGCTTTGAAATCTAGTGTGTGTATATATATATATATATATATATACTACATACTAATGTATTTAGGACTTCTAAAAGAGGAAGTCTTAAAATTTTAAGACCAAAAACATTTCCTTTAAAGGAAATCTTAAACAATCCAGTTGTGCAAATTTTTATTCACAATGTACAAGCAATACATTATGCTTTCAATGCAGTCAAATGTGAAATTAAATGTTCTTAATTGACTTGTAAGTTGTAACAACACATTTCAATAGCTTCTTGCATACACAAAAATTAAATGTCTTTTATTGACTTGTAACAACAAGTTTCAATGGCTTCTTTCATACACATGAAAATTAAATGTCTTTCATTGACTTGTAACATATAATCACACACCAGGTATAAGAACCCACCCAATACACAACAACCATTTGAACTTTCGTCTCCATCAAAATAAACTCACGGTCCCAACACACAGTACATAGAAATAGATAAATATCTACTCTCAATCTCTATTCTCAACTTTGACAGCCATTACGCCACCATCGAACCCCATACTCAATTCGACACCACCATCGAACACCACAACCACAGAAAACAAACCATCACCGAAACCCACAACATCACCATTATCGAGTTTGAACTTATCAAACTCTTATCGAATTTGTTTTAAAACGAGATCAGTGTCAAGAAAAGAAGAAGACGAGAAGCAAATAACCGTATTAAAAACAACAGACACAACAACAACAACAACAACAACAACAACAACAACAACAACACACAACAAAACCTCAAAAAACCAACTCCTAACTAACGTCCAGCCTCACTGTATAAACCAGATTCAAAACAGAAAAAGATGAAAGAAAAAGGACGCGACAAGACTCGATCCTACAACCACACATCAAACAACAGAAATCCAAATACCAAATCCAATCTATACTCTATCCTAATCACGTATGTCACAACAACAATCCCAACTCCTCAATACAATCTAGATCTAAACAACAAACAAGACAACAAAGAATAAATTAGATCTCAGATTTCTCTTTTACCATCAAAGATTCGTTCAAAAGAACTCTACCACAAGATATTATTCATCATCGATCTTTGTGAAGCAAGGCTTCATTTTTAATATATGAAAATCAAAAGAAAGATTAAAACAAATTTGTTTCATCTCCTTTTTCTTTCGATCAAGATAAATGAAACAAAATACATAACACAACCTACCTTAGATCCATTTCCAAGGATCTTGAAGCCGCTACCTTGTTGTTTTTGATTTTTATAACATTAGTGTAAGAAACCATAGGGGTGTTTGAGATTCGTTATAAACTAACAAAGATCAAAGGGTTATAATAAGGTGATAAGAAACGGACTTGGTGGGCTTTTGATTGAGTGTTGATCGAATATATCAAACAGGGGACGGATTTTTTTAGATCTTAGTGTGACTACGTTTTTCTTAAGAGGGATTAGGGTTATTAAAGGATTATGGTTGTGACAACATATATGTGCTTTGGTCTAAACCTTTTGGCCAGGCATACAAACGTTAGGTGTTGGGCTGCGAATACAAACATTTCTGCAACGTTGGGTTTGATGAAGCAATGTTGAGACATAAGCATGAAGCACTTGAGGTTTTAGCAGAAATGTTTCCAACAGACTTACGAATGAATTACAACTTTTAATTAAAATAACAATAAGCAATAACAATGCAAACTATTTCGTAAAGTTGTTGTTAAAAAAAACGTATAATAAAAAATATTTGCTCGCCACAAAATTAATCACCAGGTACCCGCCACCGCATTGCGCGGGTACCCTGCTAGTATATATATATATATATATATATATATATATATATATATATATATATATATATATATATATATATATATATATATATATAAACAGAAAAAGATGAAAGAAAAAGGACGTGACAAGACTCGATCCTACAACCACACATCAAACAACAGAAATCCAAATACCAAATCCAATCTATACTCTATCCTAATCACGTATGTCACAACAACAATCCCAACTCCTCAATACAATCTAGATCTAAACAACAAACAAGACAACAAAGAATAAATTAGATCTCAGATTTCTCTTTTACCATCAAAGATTCATTCAAAAGAACTCTACCACAAGAGATTATTCATCATCGATCTTTGTGAAGCAAGGCTTCATTTTTAATATATGAAAATCAAAAGAAAGATTAAAATAAATTTGTTTCATCTCCTTTTTCTTTCGATCAAGATAAATGAAACAAAATACATAACACAACCTACCTTAGATCCATTTCCAAGGATCTTGAAGCCGCTACCTTGTTGTTTTGATTTTTATAACATTAGTGTAAGAAACCATAGGGGTGTTTGAGATTCGTTATAAACTAACAAAGATCAAAGGGTTATAATAAGGTGATAAGAAACGGACTTGGTGGGCTTTTGATTGAGTGTTGATCGAATATATCAAACAGGGGACGGATTTTTTTAGATCTTAGTGTGACTACGTTTTTCTTAAGAGGGATTAGGGTTATTAAAGGATTATGGTTGTGACAACATATATGTGCTTTGGTCTAAACCTTTTGGCCGGGCATACAAACGTTAGGTGTTGGGCTGCGAATACAAACATTTCTGCAACGTTGGGTTTGATGAAGCAATGTTGAGACATAAGCATGAAGCACTTGAGGTTTTAGCAGAAATGTTTCCAACAGACTTATGAATGAATTACAACTTTTAATTAAAATAACAATAAGCAATAACAATGCAAACTATTTCGTAAAGTTGTTGTTAAAAAAAACGTATAATAAAAAATATTTGCTCGCCACAAAATTAATCACCAGGTACCCGCCACCGCATTGCGCGGGTACCCTGCTAGTATATATATATATATATATATATATATATATATATATATATATATATATATATATATATATATATATATATATATATATATAACATTATCGGAGATTAATACATGCATTACTCAAATATGATTATTCTAAAGCATGGCATGAGAGGGATTGAAGCTAAACACATATAATATTTGATTTACACACCATTCTCTAGCTTCTTCCAAGATAAGTGTCTAGTGTCTAGGTGTTATAGGGTGAGGATGATATGCTCCTAGATGAGAATGAATATGACTCTCTACAGTGGAGAAGTGAGAAAGGATGAACCAAAATAAAGAGAGGATGTTTTGAGCCAAAGTTTGACAAGGATGGTGTGAAAATGAGAAGAAATGAGAAAGATGTGCAACTTCACATTTGAAACTGGTGGTTCAATTAAGGCTTATGTTAAAGAGAACGAGAATAGATGTGTGTGGGGAGATAATGAAAGAACCGTTTGCACTTACAATGAGTGAGGATGAAAAGATGTGAGGAAGACGGGAGAATTTGAAGATGGTACATACTATCCTAGTTTTGTTGGGTGTTTTATCAATAAGAGGTGAATGTGATAAAAGTGGAAGAATGGTACGATTGACTATGGTCTAGAGAGTCAAGAGGAAGAAGGAGTTTTTGAAGGAATTCTCATGGGTGGTACCAATTGTATGAATAGGACCAAGAAAGAAGAGAAATAAAGGATATGATGAAGATGTAAGAGATTTTGGATTTTTCATTGGAGGTGGATATGTTGGTGACAATGAATGATCTTGAGGATTGAGGTTAGGAGACTCTTTGTGAATGGATGGAGACTTATTTTGGGGTTGTGAAGTAACAAAGGAAAAGGAAGAGAAAGATGCTTCTTTGTGAGTTTTTGACAATGCATGGTCTAGGATGGTTCAAAGTATTGCAGAAGAGGAAAAACAATGAACCAGTTCGTGACACCTCTACTGGGGATGGTCCTTTAAAGATAAAGGACCGCCAGTACAATAAGAGACCGCCGTCAGTGAGGTGCAGAGTCTCTCTAGTTTTCTATTTTTCCTAGATTAAAGGATATGAGTAATCAAATGATTGATCATGTGAGAATCATTTTGCTATTAAGATAGAAAAGAATTGGGCAACATATTATTTCACTAGAAGACTAAAGTCAACGTTGCTAAAGGATACAGCGTAACTCTGATGCGTGGGAATTGCACCAGGCTTTACCTCTCGAGGGATCTCGAGAAGCTTACAACCCCCACCAGGCAGTGTACCTGATCGTTGTAGTATAGTATAGTGACAAGTACCGGGGGATTGATCGTTCAACTCAGGAATAGTGTCGCTAGGATTAGAAAGCCTAAAAACTAGGTCTAGAGGTGAGGGATGATTTTTTTTGTATTTTTATATTTTTATAAAAGCAATTAAAATTCTCGGGTTTTGGAAGAGTGGGCGGAATTAGTTGCTAGTCAACTAACCTAATAACTAAGATGCAATCAAAATAAAATAACAAAAATGAAAATAAAACTAATTAAACTAGTGGTGTGAACAATAAATGGGAAAATTGTGTTTACTTAGATTTCATTACTCCCTAGATATCTTTTACAGGTAGATAGTTTGTTACAGTTGTGTGGATGATGGGTTATGTTCCTTAGTACCAATCGTGGGGTGGCGTACGTACTTCCCCAACTCTATAAGCTCCTACTTCACTCCTATGTCGAGCCTGCAAGAAGCTCCTAACATGGGATCACTAGAATTCGCTCATGCATTAAATACAACCATAAAAACCTAGTACGCATTGGTTCATATTTCTTAAGACGTTCAAGCAAGTTACACTATGGAAGTCTGTCAGTTTTCTTAAGCCTAACATCGAAATCATTCATCCGTAACAACTATAAACAAGCAATCAACCCATAATCAACATCTAGGTTTCACTACATCTACACAAACACACAAGAGATCTAGCCTAGCATGTTGAAATCAAGACAAGCGTAAGATATATTCAAACAACACATAGACATATTGAATGAATTGAAAGGATACTTATCTTAATTGAACATGAAAGGTTTCAAGGGGTGAAAACCCTTGAAAATACTGATAAAATCGTGCTAGGGTTTCTCCAAGTCGTCCCTAAAATATTCCTCTCCTAATGAATGAAAATTACAAAACTATATATAGATTTTCTAAGGTGACGGCGTCAAGAAACAAATTCTGACGCCGTCAACCCGCTGCCCATAATATTCTCGGATTGCCTAGATCCAGATCTGACACCGTCAAGAGTAGTTTTCCTCTGGGCCATCATGTATAAAGGGACCATGACGGCCTAGCATGACGCCGTCATGCCCTAGTGCAAAAACATTCTGGACCGTCATGGATTCCATCCACTTCACCTCTTGTTTTTCCTCTTGATGCCGTCATTAAGAACTTGGTGACGCCGTCAGGTACTGTTCCCGGCAAGAAAAATTAAGACTTTGCCGTTTTCTTCACTTTTATGCTCCAAAAACGTCTAAAATGCTTCCTTTTCCAGAATTCACTCCAAAAGTACCTAAAATCACAAAAGGAACGATTTAGGGCAATATTTGATCAAATAAATTCAATTCCGGGCTTAAATGACCCCCTAAAAATGGATCATTTTTCGCCTCATCATATACCCTTACACTTGAGATTTGCTTGTCCTCAAGCAAATGCGCTTTAATTCTAATCAAAATACAAGTTAGGGGTCATTTAACACTAATATAAAAGTAATTACAACAAATAATCGTTCCACTAAAGACCAAAGACAAGCACGGAGGTCATACACTAGCACCTCACAAATAGTGTTTAGATACTCACATTTCTCGGGTGCAATAAAGTATATATCACAATATGGAAATGGAAAATATCTCTCACTACCTGTCATAGCAAAATAGATTACCATAGGCTTGGGAAAGGATCAAACCTCCACCACATGGCGTAAGCACCTAGGATAAACTATCAAAGAGGTCTTTTAAAGGGTTATAACGTTAGGTGTAGGGATATGGAATACACGGTTTTGTTGGATATAGGCAATCTTTACTGGTGGCGAGTTAATAATCTTGGTTAATTACATGTACAATATGGCATTGCTAAGTCAAGACTCGACTCGACTTAAGCTAGTAAATCAAAAATAACAAAAACATAAAATAAACATAGAATGAAACGGGATGGTAGTCCGTATGTTTTTTTCTCTCTTTTTCTATTTTATTTATTTATTTATTTATTTTTAAAATTTTTTCGTTTTTTTTTTATTTTTATTTTTTTTTATTTTTTATTTTTTTTTTGCATACACTCTTACCCTACCATCCAAAATAATACATCGTAGAGAATATAAATTCCCCTTACACTTGAATTTTTACATACTTTACAATAAACTAATCTAATGACTCGAATCAAGATAATCAAAACACTTGGAGTAGTTTTAAGATTAACGCACATATGGGCGTAATATAAGATGTTCTTCCCCATTACTCCATAACATTAGTACTTTACCCATGAGTCCCAATCGTCCCAAAACAATATGTACACGGATATGACTCAACGTAGCAACCATGTAATCAATTAGATAATTAACTAAGGGTTTAAACAAATAACAATAATGCACTAAAGATGAGTGCATACACGGAAGGCTAAGGCAATTTGGGTGTACATTTAATTGGGTTGTAACAAATTCTTCCTTTAAGTAAGATGCTTAAAGTTAGAAACGAAAAGATAGGCTCGGAGGGGTGTACTAGGGGTTTCGTATACTAAAAATGAGTACAACGCTAAGGGTGTGGAAAAATTAATTGACTTAACTAGCCAAGTAATATGACTTAAATGGTCAAGCAATTATGATACGGGTTTAAACACAAGGGTGATCCTAATGCCTCTTATCATGTAGTAAATCCTACTACACGAATGTAGTCTCACTAGCGGTCTCGGGATGCATCACTAACGCAAGTTCTAGAATCTAAATGCTACCGGTACACTCATAAGCACTAATAGTAAATGCTTTTCCTATCAAATCTAAAGGCGAACCTCACATATTTGGGTGGAAAATTTTTCTGAATAGTACGGTTTTGTGCTAGTCATACGACTCCTATCCATGAGACGCTTGCTAAGGCTAAAGTTTCACTCCTAAATGTTGTAAAAAAATTTAAATTTGGCGCTAAAATTACACTAACAAATATTTCTCATAGTTTTATTACACACCTACCATCGAACAAACAAACTCAAGTGAAAGTGTATCCTATAAGGTATCATCATTTACCCTCCCCTTACACTTAGGATGAACATTGTCCCCAATGTTCAATTAAAGAATGTAAAAGTAAAATAGGTACAAGAATGAAATCAAATACTCCCCTGATTCGTTCGGTGTGGATAGTGCGGTAACAAGGTTAGATCTTCCTCCAAGAAAATGAACAATCAAAGCTTCCTTTCCAGAATATAAATCATCTTCTTGTCATACATAACCTGTTAAACCTGAGAAAACAAACAAGGCAACCTCGCATAAAATTGGCGGCAATCTATATATACTAACAAATCCTAGAAAAATAACATATATATCTTAAATTGCTTTCTAGGAATTAAAGGGATATAATGCTTGTGGAATGAATGTTTGCAGATTTCCTGGAGTTCATAAAACTAAAGAATTAACAAAAACTTTGAGACTCCGTTAGAAAAACAAAACTAGCAAAATTTCCAGAATTTTACACTTGACGCCGTCAGGAGTTAATTCCTGACGCCGTCAGAAGTGACCTGCAGAAATCTTTATGTTAAGTTTTCGGAAAATTTCTGGAAAAACTTATGTCCTACTTCCTGGAAAATCCTGCAAAACATCATTATGACTCGATACAAGCATTTGACTCTAACAAATACGAATATACATGTCCATTTAATATTGTTGTGGATTATGCTCAATTTCATTCTTATAAATAAATTTGGGTCTCCCCTTACACTTAGCTTTTGCAAAATACCTTTATATGTAATTAAGACGAAGTTATAAACAAAATAAAGCATTTTCACAATTTATTTTGAAACATGAACCACAAACAATAAAAATAAAGCATGCATACGGAAACAAATAAAATTAAATAAACAAACAAATAAATAAAGCTTGGGTTGCCTCCCAATAAACGCTTGTTTTTGTTCGAGTCACGAGCCTGACTCTACCCTTATTTAACGAAAATAGGGGAGGTTTTCCCTACACTTAGGATTAAGTGCGGGTGGAAGTAGCGATACATACCCTTAGGGTGGAAATATGCCTCGTGAGGAAAGAGTGGTGGATGAATTATATGCTCAAAGGGGTGTGCTCCTATCATCATAACCTTACCTAATTCAATCGGCTTAATGGGTGGATTAAGATTTTCTCCTAGAAAGGGATCATTTTCTATCAGCTTCAAGAGACTACTAGTTGGGGATCCATCTTGACCTAATAAACATGGTTTAAACCCATAATGTTTCTTATGATCAATCATAAATGGTTGATGTAAGCATGTAAGGTCATTTTCCACTCCTATATTGGCTTCCTCTCTACAAGGCTTAGAGTCCACTACTTTTGTCCTAAGACTACCCGGACTATATGGTTTGATGGGTGGATCGAAACCTATTTCAATTCCTAAATTTTCATCCAAGGATAGAAGATTAGGTAACGGTTTTGGTTGAGGCTCCGGTTCATCAAAACTAGGAACTTCCCTAGGACTAAGAGAAAGGTTGTGATTTCAAGTATTCAAACCTATTTCATCTAGTTGTGTTTGGTCCAAGAGCTCTAACTTTATTGGGGCTCCTATAGTCTCTTCTAATTCTTTTGGGTAAGTAACGGGTGGTATGTGTGCCTCAAATGATGATAGGACTTGTGGGGTACTTTGTAGGCTCATGTTATTTACTTCATCATTCCTTGTGTCAAAATCACCTATATCCTCAACATGTATTTTATTATAATCTAACCCTAACATTTTCCCAAGTATCTCAAGTGCTTCTCTAGGCATCTCAACTTCTATATCCGAATCATAAGGATCATCCTCAATATTCTGACTGCTATATACAAATTGCCCAAAAGATTCATCATGTGTTTCTTGAGATTCATCATCATCGATCATAAAACCTAGGTCTTTTTGATCAATGTGATCATGTTCGGCTATATCCTCCATCACATCAAGGTCACCTATGTGTTCATCCAGTATTATGGTAGTGCCTAACCATGACATGCAGCTAGGTGGCTCATATAAAACTATCCTAGGTGAAGGCTCATATGGTGCATAGGTTTCACTAAGTGAGGCATTTTGAGGGCTGATGGAGCTCCTAAGGTGAATTCTTTAAAAGCATTATGCACTTGGCCTCTTTTCTCAAGGTACTCAATAAAATCAATATAAGATCATGTCCTCCTCATTTCATTCCTCCATCTTGGTATATCCAAACTGGTGTAATTATATTTTTTCTGGTAAAACTCTAGTGTCGAACTTGGTGGATTCACGTTCTCCATAATGGTGAACGGAAGAGTCAATGGAAAGGTTTTTACGAACAAAGACACAAAGAAAAAGATAGACTAAAGAAAACCTAAAAATAAAAATAAAAATCTTACTAGAAAGGAATCTAGCAAGTAGACCTAATAAAAAAAAATTCCTAACCTAGACAATAACTATTCCCCGGGCTGCGGCGCCAAAAACTTGATGCGTGGGAATTGCACCAGGCTTTACCTCTCGAGGGGTCTCGAGAAGCTTACAACCCCCACCAGTCAGTGTACCTGATCGTTGTAGTATAGTATAGTGACAAGTACCGGGGGATTGATCGTTCAACTCAGGAATAGTGTCGCTAGGAATAGAAAGCCTAAAAACTAGGTCTAGAGGTGAGGGATGATTCTTTTTGTATTTTTATATTTTTATAAAAGCAATTAAAATTCTCGGGTTTTGGAAGAGTGGGCGGAATTAGTTGCTAGTCAACTAACCCAATAACTAAGATGCAATCAAAATAAAATAACAAAAATGAAAATAAAACTAATTAAACTAGTGGTGTGAACAATAAATGGGAAAATTGTGTTTACTTAGATTTCATTACTCCCTAGATATCTTTTACAGGTTGATAGTTTGTTACAGTTGCGTGGATGACGGGTTATATTCCTTAATACCAATCGTGGGGTGGCGTATGTACTTCCCCAACTCTATAAGCTCCTACTTCACTCCTATGTCGAGCCTGCAAGAAGCTCCTAACATGGGATCACTAGAATTCGCTCATGCATTAAATACAACCATAAAAACCTAGTACACATTGGTTCATGTTTCTTAAGACGTTCAAGCAAGTTACACTATGGAAGTCTGCCAGTTTTCTTAAGCCTAACATCGAAATCATTCATCCGTAACAACTATAAACAAGCAATCAACCCATAATCAACATCTAGGTTTCACTACATCTAAGCAAACACACAAGAGATCTAGCCTAGCATGTTAAAATCAAGACAAGCGTAAGATATATTCAAACAACACATAGACATATTGAATGAATTGAAAGGATACTTATCTTAATTGAACATGAAAGGTTTCAAGGGGTGAAAACCCTTGAAAATACTGATAAAATCGTGCTAGGGTTTCTCCAAGTCGTCCCTAAAATTGTCCTCTCCTAATGAATGAAAATTACAAAACTATATATAGATTTTCTAAGGTGACGGCATCAAGAAGAAAATTCTGACGCCGTCAACCCGCCGCCCATAATATTCTCGGATTGCCTAGATCCAGATCTGACGCCGTCAAGAGTAGTTTTCCTTTGGGCCGTCACGTATAAAGGGACCATGACGGCCTAGCGTGACGCCGTCATGCCCTAGTGCAAAAATATTCTGGACCGTCATGGATTCCATCCACTTCACCTCTTGTTTTTACTCTTGACGCCGTCATTAAGAACTTGGTGACGCCGTCAGGTACTGTTCCCTGCAAGGAAAATTAAGACTTTGCCGTTTTCTTCACTTTTATGCTCCAAAAACGTCCAAAATGCTTCTTTTTCCAGAATTCACTCCAAAAGTACCTAAAATCACAAAAGGAACGATTTAGGGCAATATTTAATCAAATAAATTCAATTCCGGGCTTAAATGACCCCCTAAAAACGGATCATTTTTCGCCTCATCAAACTCCATCGACATGGTTACGTCGTAGATATCCAAAGACTTAGAAGAATTTCAGTGATCAAGATGTTACACTGTAACTTATTCATAAGGTTACGGCGTAGAAACGCCAAAAATGTTAATGAGTGTTCTACGTTCGTAACCTATCCTAGTAGACATAGATAAGAAATACGGGACCATGTTGTATGTGTGAGAATTGACCAAAGGACCACACACCTTGGTACAGAATAGGTCTAGATTGATAGCTGGCACTTAATGACTAAAACCTGACTGAACGGCCAAATTGACCAAAGGAGGTACTGGTTTGGAATTATAGGCAAGGCAATTTGACCAACTGATCCTAGTGACACTTAACCACCACATAAGGCGATAATAGACATTGTTAGGAAAACTAAGTCATGGCATAATAAGATTAGTAACTAGGCTAGCACATTTTCTCCCACTGATTCTATCTTAATTTCATTTTCATTTATTTCATTAGTTTACTACAAATTATTTCAAAACCCCTTTTTGTGACAATTAAGACTTAAGTTAGAATCCGACACATAGCTTTTGAGACGATCTCGGTTTTACCAAACTAGACTACCCACGACCGGGTACACTGCCCGATAGTGCTCACATAAATCATAGGTAAACGAGACTTATAAATTATAAAACGTGATCTAGGTAAAATAAGCATTAAGTTTTTGACGTCGTTGCCAGGGAGCTAAAATAGGGTTTAATTTAAGTTTTTGTAATTTTGGTTAATTTCGTCATCTCATTGTTTAATTTCGATAATTTTCAGGTATAATTCGAGACATTGACATTGACACGCTTACTCATGAGGAGCATTTGGCGATGACAAGAGAAGAGCAAGGGCCACGGTTTGTTAGATCTGCAAAACAATATGCTAATAACATCAAAACTTCATTACTTAATGATATTTTTCACATGCGAAGAAATTATTACTAACCTTAAATAATCAAAAATTCCGCTAATTACATCAAAACTTCAATCCTTGAAGATATTTTTCACGTGCGAAGATAAGATTACTAAATTTAAATATTCAAAAAATTCGCTAAGAACATAAAAAACTTCATTCCTTGATGATATTTTTCACATGCAAAGATATTCTCACTAAACTTAAATAATCAAAAAATCCGCTAATAACATCAAAATTTCATTCCTTGATATCTTTCATTCCCGAAGATAATAATACTAAACTTAAATAATCAAATAATCCACTAATAACATCAAAACTTCATTCCTCGATAAAATCAAATCCCTCACACACTTATTCAAAACTCAAAAGTCCCTTTAGATCTCCCGCCCTCTTTCACCAAAATTCAAAAGTCCGTCTATATCTCCCGCCCTCTTTTCCCTAATATCAAAACCCTCACACACTTATTCATGCCCCCTTTCTTTTTGTCACTTACAGTTTCACACACAAAACATCACCAACTATCACTTTATTTCATTTTTCTTATGTGATTATTGTTTTATGATGCAACTTACTACTTATGATTTCAGATTCAACAAGCCAAACGCGAAAACTAGGTATGTTCATTTCAAGTATTCAAATATAACATTATTAGTGACATGAATTTTGACTGATGCTATTGTTTTTATGTTAATGGATTTTAATAGTTGATTGCACCCGTGTCGCTGCACCAACACTACTAGTTCGATAGACCACCACCGTAAAGGTATGCGATATTTAAGTTGAAAAACTCATGTCATATGTATGGACTAGTATTGGTGTACTTGTACATCATGAATATTATTGTAACCTGCAAGTCTTTTTAGTTTAGGGCCTTGTCAGTAAACAAATTGAATTGATAAGGGGATGTTTTAAAAAACAATAAGTGGCTCATGAAGAAATGTTCTTTGCATTTGGCTTAGACTTATATAGATGTTTGAATGAGATGACAAAATTTGTCCCTTGAGTTGTGATAACTTTAATTCTTTCGTTGTCAAACTACAGAGTATGATTATATACATCTCAATTGAAGGGGGGTTGAATAGTTTTCCCGTTGTCAAACTACAGAGTGTGATAACTTTAATTCAAGTGATGCCAATTGTGGAAAAACTTGAAGGGGGTTGAATAGTTTTCCCGTTTTTATGTTGTTATAAAAATTACTTTTGAAAAACTTTGATTCGAGTTTTCGTGAAATCAATCAATCACAATAGGAACACAATATAACTATAGAGATAAGAAACAATAATAACTGTGAAATATAAAATGCAAGATTCAAGATGAAGAGTTGGAAAGATCAAACCAAGACACCGAGATTTATAGTGGTTCGGTAACAAAGCTCTTCTTCGCCCTACTTTACTCCTCGTGTACCCAACTCGAGAGTTCACTGCACTATGTCAACAAGCTCCCTTCAGGGAGAGAAAACCATACAACGTGACTTATCATAATTTCCGACACAAAGCTAAATGTCGAGTTATAGTCTAGCTATAACAAATCTCACATACGATCTACCTGATCCTCACACAAACTACACAAGCTACAAGATCTACCCGATGTTCACACGATCTACTCAATTCACATACAATCTGCCTAATCTACACACTATCAACACAATCTACATAAGATATCCCACTCTCTACACAATCTAACTAAGTATGATGACAAACAACTTGATGTACGACAATATACAACAAGTAAGTAACAAGTGTTACGAGTGCACTAAACTAATACTACAACACTTTGTATCTTCTCGATACGGTGTGTTCTTCTCTTGTACTAATAGAGGAATGAAGGTGATCACTTGAATAGATGATTGAATCACTCTTAAATAAAATAAAACTAACTAAATGATCAAAGAAAGAAGAATGTATAAAGAAGAATTTGTTCAGAAAAGACTGTGTGAAAAATAGTAATTGGGAGTGTAAAATGGTTCACTATTTATAAGGACAGAAAATTTCGACCGTTACAAGGGACAATACTATTAAAGGTGCACGGTACCGTTAAATTTAACGTTACTGATGACGTATAGCCTATATTTGGGCCACAAGCCCAAATGATAGACATTACTTACACCCAAGCCCACTACGATAAGGGCTACCATGACAATGGTATGGGCCGCAGTGTTAACACTTTGGGCTCATGAAGCGCAAAGGCCCAATCTAACCCACCGGGTACACGATAAGGATTATCTATTCAAGGAATAGATATCCTTACCTCGGATAAGCACCACGAGTGCGAAGAGTAAGGAGCAAGAAACCCACGCGGTTTCAGTCCCTATAAAAGGAATGATATATTCTCATTCAAAGGTACGATATTCAACCCTAACTCTTTACAAGAACCCTAAATCGATTACTTACTCTCACGCCGGAGTCTAATCGGGGGAGACAATCCCTCGATAAGTCTAACGGTGTTGTCTTATTTTCTTAGTACGCAGGTAACAAGTGCTAAGGATTGAATTGGTACGAGAGTATAAGCCCATAACCAGGTACACCCAACTTTTGTATCAACAAGTGGCGCCATCCGTGGGACCCTACTAAGAACCAAACACTAGAATGACGAAGCATAAGAATTCAAGTCAGCGGACTTCGCAGTCAGAAAAACGTGACCATCAGAGGAAGAATCGACAAGATTCAACCTCTAGACAGGTTGCTGGGACAACCAGCGCACCTGATCACCAAGAGGCGGGGACAACCCAACCTCTTCCAGCAACGGAACTACCTATAATTTCTTCAGTGGTCCCAAGCGTTGAGGAACTCCAACGCACCCTCTTCACCACTCCCCATCAGGCTACAGCCGCAGTGAACAACACTGTGCCGCCAGGCGCGCCTGAACGGAACAGGGCGCCTAACACTGAGGCAGAAATTCTTGCAACAACTAAGGACGCACCGGATCTAACTTTGGGAAACTTTGTATCCCAAAATTATGAAACCCTTACCGCCCTCATGCAAGAAGAAGCAACAAGAAGAGCAAGCGCAAGCCTACAAGCCCGACTCAATTTTGCTCTTGAGCGCGAACCATCACCACCGCGTCACCCACGAGGAAGACGCGCAGAACGTACCACTATCCATGATAGGTTGGGTACGATATCTGATTCACAATATTCTGGAGACAGCGAGAGGCGCACCAACGTCCACTCCAGACTTGGCAGTCGGGGAATACATGATCGATTAGGGCCTCAACATTCTCCAAGCCAAGGATCTTCCAAACCTGGGAGTAGGAGAATCCAAGACAGATTGGGGAGAAGAAGATCCCCAAGCGGAGATCCCTCAGGATCCTCTTCCGAAAGAAGCAGGCGTAAGCGCCGAAAAAGGGACTACCCTTCTTCCAGCGACTCCTCGGACAACGAGGATAAAGAAACAGGACACTGGAAGTCAAGAGGAAGACGTCGCGAGGAGGAGAATGAAGATATGTCTCTCCCGTGGCGACGCCAGAAAATTGATGCGTTTACACGACGCATCAGCAATTACTCAGACCACAAACGCAGGCGCATGCCCGCTAACGTGAATACATATGATGGAACAGGTGATCCTGATGATCACCTAAAAATTTTCGAGTCAGCCGCAACTATCGAAAATTGGCCACAACCTGTGTGGTGCCACATGTTTAATTCCACGTTAGTAGGAAACGCGTGCACATGGTTTAGCAAACTCCCACGTAGGAGCATCGGTGGATTTGAGGAATTACGGAAAGCATTCCGCCTCAATTTCACCCAGCGAAAGAAGTGCGCTAAAAACCCTGTGGAGCTAGCAAGAGTTAAACAGCGCCAAGGGGAATCAACCAGCGCTTTTATGGAACGTTTCAAAGATGAGTGCATACAAGTAAAGACATGTCCTGAAATCCTAAAAATTTCAGGGTTCATGAATGGGATCAATAACCCAGAACTCATCCGGAAGCTTAATGACAAAGTTCCACAGTCCTTTGACGAGTTAACAAAGCGCACTAGATCCTTTATACAAGGAGAAGCAGCTGCTACGGATAGCAAAAAAGGTTATTCAAACTATAGGCAACAAGAACAGCCGCGGAGACAATCCAATGATCAGAATAACAACCGCAACAGGAATTATCGCAGTGGAAGAGACAACGACAAATATACTCCTCTCACTAAGACTCCGAGAGAGATATTTGTAACAGAAGGTGCGAACTTCCCAAAACCACCACCGATGCGCACCGCAGAAGAAAAGCGCCTAGGTAGTGGATACTGCGAGTACCATGGCCAAAAAGGCCATACAACTAACGAGTGCATCCAACTAAAACAACTAATTGAAAAGTTAGTTAGAGAGGGAAGGATGGACCACCTCGTAAAGAACATAAAGGAAGGGAAAGATAAACAGAGAAACGGAGGTAAGAAAGAACCCCCAAAGGAAAAAGCTGATACTATATACATGATACAATCATGGCAACGCAAGATAAAGCAAAAAGTCAGCCAAAAATTCTCTCCAGAAAAAGAGATATCCTTCCCTACTATAGTTGCGGACAACGCAGTCGTAGAGCCTCTAACCATTGAGATACATACAGGGGGACATGACATCCACCGCATGTACATTGATGGTGGAGCATCCGCAGACATCCTGTACGATCACTGTTTCAAAAGGCTGCGACCTGAAATCCAAAGTCAGTTGATACCAGCCACAATGTCATTAACAGGATTCACAGGAGAAAAGATTTGGCCCATGGGGCAGCTACGCTTATTGGTGGTCGTAGGAGATGAACAACACTCAACAGCGACATGGATAAACTTTATGGTAATAAAGTCTCCTTCACCATACAATGGTATCATTGGAAGACCGGGAATATCATCCATGCGCGCGGTACCATCTACAGCGCACGGAATGCTTAAATTCCCAGTGGAAGGAGGAGTGGTCACTCTCTATAACACAACAGTACCACCAAGAGAATGCATCGCAGTAACAACTGAAGCGAAGACTATTCCAGAACAGCGCACGGAAAAAACGCCAAATTTAAAAGTCGCTATTCACCCAGATTATCCGGAACAACAAGTTTCGATTGGAGGATCTTTATCTGACAAAGGTAAAGCAGCTGTATGCGCACTCTTGCAAAAGAACCTAGACATCTTTGCATGGGAACCAAAGCATACGACGGGAGTACCGCGCTCTATCACAGAACATAAGCTACAAATCCGACAAGGGTACCCTCCAATACGACAAAAGAAACGTGGCCAGGCCCCAGATCGTGCAAAGGCTATTCTGGAAGAAGTACATAAGCTCGTAGACGCAGGCATCATGCGCGAAGTATACTATCACGACTGGCTTTCTAACCCAGTTATGGTAAAGAAGAGCGATGGCAGTTGGAGGATGTGCGTGAACTTCACGGACCTCAACAAAGCATGTCCGCAGGACTGCTATCCACTGCCAGAGATAGATTGGAAGGTCGAGTCCTTGTGCGGATACCCCTTCAAATGCTTCCAAGATGCATATAAAGGGTATCATCAGATCCAGATGGCAGTGGAAGATGAAGAAAAAACAGCTTTCCACACCAGTCAAAGAGTACACTGCTACACAAAAATGCCTTTTGGCCTGAAGAACGCCGGCGCGACATACCAACGACTAGTGGACACAGCCTTCGAAAAACAAGTAGGCCGCAACTTGGAAGTCTATGTTGACGACCTTGTCATAAAAAGCCATACAGAGGACGAATTGGTGCGCGACATCGAGGAAACATTCCGAACGTTGGGGCGGATCAACATGAAGTTAAATCCAAAAAAGTGCACCTTTGGTGCGACCGAAGGGATGTTCCTTGGATACCTGATAGAACCCGATGGAATCAAGCCTTGCCCAGAAAAGACAAAGGCCGTTATTGATCTCCCCTCACCGCGCACACTTAAAGAAGTCCAATCGCTGAATGGAAAGTTAGCGGGGCTAAACCGTTTCTTATCTAAGTCAGCAGACAAACCTCTTCCCCTCTTTAAAACACTCACGAAGTGTACAAAAAAGGGAGACTTTCGCTGGACTACCGAAGCGGAAGAAGCTTTTCAACAACTCAAAAACCATCTGGCATCTCTTCCCAAACTTGTCGCACCGCGACCAGGGGAAGAGCTCATCATGTACTTATCGGCAGCCCATGGAGCAGTCAGCGCCGTTCTATTGACAGACAGGAACTCCGTCCAGACACCCATATATTTCGTAAGTAAAGCCCTAAAGAAAACAGAGACTAACTACAGCGCTATGGAGAAACTGGTCTTGGCTCTAGTATTCGCAGCCAAAAGGTTGCGCAGATACTTTCAAGCGCATCCAATAGTTGTAATCACTGATCAGCCAATCAAACAAGTTATCTCTAAGCCTGACGCATCAGGACGCTTACAAAAATGGAGTGTACTGTTAAGTGAGTATAACATCTCATACAGACCGCGCACTGCAATCAAAGGACAAGTCCTAGCCGATTTTATCGTGGAGAAGCCAGACAGCGACAGCCCGACATCTGCAGCTAAAACAGATTTACAGGAACCCTGGATTATGTTCACAGATGGATCTTCATGTGTAGAAGGATCAGGCGCAGGCCTTATTCTTACAAACCCAGAAGGTATGGAATTCACCTATGCGCTGCGCTTTGAATTCACAGCCACAAACAATGAGGCAGAATACGAAGCCCTACTCGCTGGGCTACGTATTGCAATTCAAATGGGTGTTCGCAACCTAGAAGCAAACGTAGATTCGCGACTGGTTGCTAACCACATGCTAGGTGAATACGAGGCCAAGGATGAACACATGACCCAATACCTGGAAAAGACAAAATCTTTGATCAAAAACTTTGATAGGTTCACAATAAAACAGGTGCCTAGAGGAGATAACAAGAAGGCGGACGCACTTAGCAAGATCGCATCCACAAGCTTTGCACACCTCTCAAAACAGGTATTGGTAGAAACCCTAAAAAACAAGTCAATCTTGGAGAGGGAGATATCAACGGTGATAGTAGAACAAGATCCTACATGGATGACACCTATCATCAAATTTATTAGCAAAGGAGTCCTACCCCAAGATCATAAAGACGCTCGAAGAATACGCCGCGCAGCGCAACGATTTGAACTACGCGACAATGTACTCTATCGACGGTCTTTTTTACAGCCATGGCTCAGATGTGTTGGACCCCTTCAAGCAGAATACGTCCTCCGCGAAATTCACGCTGGATCATGTAGTATGCACTCAGGGCCACGATCCGTGGTGGCAAGCGCTCTAAGGTCAGGATACTATTGGCCAACAATGCATCGGGATGCACGTGATCTGATAAGAAAATGCAGCAATTGCCAAGTACATAGACCAATTCCGCGCCGACCACAACAAGAGCTAACACCAATTACCTCACCATGGCCATTCTACAAATGGGGTATTGACATCGCAGGACCTTTCCCTGTCGCAGCTGGAGGAGTAAAATTCCTCATCGTAGCCATAGACTACTTCACAAAGTGGATCGAAGCAAAAGCGGTGGTGAACATCACGGGAAACCAAGTCAAGCGCTTTGTTTGGGACAACATTGTCTATCGCTTCGGCCTACCGGGCGAGTTCATATCAGACAACGGAAAACAATTCTGTGATAACCCATTCAAGGATTGGTGCGCACAATTGAACATCACACAACACTTTGCTTCAGTCAAACACCCACAAACCAATGGCCTAGTTGAACGCGCAAATCGCAGTCTAGGCGAAGGAATAAAAGCGCGCCTTGAAAGACACAAAGGAAAGTGGGTAGATGAGCTCTCGCACTTCTTGTGGGCGCATCGCACGACGATCAAAACCAGTACTGGCGACACGCCATTTTCCCTAGTCTATGGAACAGAAGCCGTCATACCAGCCGAGATAGGAATGCCAACCATACGCACAGCAGAGGTCAACGTCACGACAAATGACGAGGAACGGCGCATAGACTTAGACATACTGGAAGAAAGACGCGAACGCACAGCTATACGCGAAGCAAAGGCTAAGGCAAAAATGAAGAAGTATTATGATGAAAAAGTCAAACACACTTCATTCAGGCCAGGGGACTTTGTTTACCGCGCCAACGATGCGAGCCACGCAGAAGACACGGGCAAGCTCGGACCCAAATGGGAAGGACCTTACGAGGTCACAGACGCGCTCGGCAACGGCGCATACAGGCTGCGCGATATGGAAGGTCACGACCTGGCGCGCACTTGGAACATCTGCAATCTCAAAAAATGTTACTTTTAGGCTACGGGCCTTACACAAACACACTTGCATCCTACGAGGTGCCCAATAAGTGTTTGTCTTTCTTTTTCTTTTCTAGGAATTGTATTTTCTATTTTTTCTAATAACTTGCAAGTATTAATAAAATGTTATGGTTTCTAGCTAACTCCATAGCGCATTTTACTTTATTGCATATATGTCAATATTGTTTATCTTATATTTTTGCCTACATGGCGTGCATGCACCACTTAAAGACCCACGAAGGCATAAAGGATGAGTTAACCTACTAATTTACTCGTTGAATAAGAGGGTTGCAAACCCATCAACATTGGATCATGTATCCTTGCTAAGCGCCTTACTCTTGAGACGTCGAGGTAAGTTCCACATGCGCACCCCACGACGGATGCGCATATACCAAGTACAACGTACGAGCTTAGCAATATAACGAACCAAGACACTTGGTCAAATAATAAAACTTCACAAACAATGCAAGTATAATTCTTCAAAGTCACGCACTTAAAAAGACTTAGTTAAATAATAAAACTTCGCAAACAATGCAAGTATACTTAAGTCACGAGTTAACAGCAAAAAATGTATCTTATTCCACATTTATTAATAATAATTACAAGGAAAGATACATAAATATACAAAAAGCCTATATACTATGGCGATGCTCCGGACTCTCCTCTGGAGCGGCGGAACTCCCCGCTTCCTTAAGCTTACTCAAGGTTATAGCATCCTGCATAGATACGGTTGGGACGCTTACAGCCACACCATCGGATCTAGGAAGGTGTGCAGCGCCAATGCCACATATCACGGCCTTGCCCTTGATACCCTTCTTCACAGCAACCCTTTGCTCATGTCGCTCTAGCACCTCTTTCAAAGGAATTTCCTTCTCAAGAGCAAAAGGCTTAAGGATATCGCGAGGCCGCGCGAACACAGGGACTTGAAGCTGCGAGACATCAGGTTTTAGATAGTAATCTAACTCCTCTTCCGCGTTCTCCACAAGATGACGCTGCAACGTCAGACCCGCCATC